>OX465098.1:29986745-30586745 GCA_949987625.1 Chalcis sispes | reverse complement strand
TAGGCTGTATGTGAAGGGCTACGAGTTCAGGGTCATAACTGACCACAGGAGTTTACGCTGGTCAGTAGCCTCCACAACCCGACCCTTTCGAGAATGTTCGAGGAAGAAGAGGAAGTGCCAGGCATAGCGGCCTTGACCTGGGCGGAAGGTACCAAGGACGAGTGGTACCTTCGACTACTGTAAGATGTGCATGAGCAGAAGTGTAAGATTCATTAAAAATAAATTGAAATTAATAAAAAACAATAAAAATCAATTGAAGTCCTTTGAAATCTATTAAAATTAATAAATTTGAATGAAGAAAACATCAAAACAAATTAAATTTTATTAAATCATTTAATTAATATTTTATTGATATTGGTAATATTTTAGAACATAATATATACATACCAAAACTTGTGTTTTTGTTACTAATCGCAGTATTATTTAGTTTATCGTTTATTGAAACGACATACATATTTTTTAATTTATTTTATTTAAAGTGTGTTTATAAATTGTATAATTAGAATTATAATAATTTTAAGAGATAAAAAAACGTAATTAAAAAAAATATTCCATTTTAAACTTTTAACGGGTTACCCCCACTTGCGACTTTGAAAAAATCGATTTTTTGTTAATTGCATTTTTTTAAAGTATAAGTATCTGAGAATATGACCTGGAAATTTCAAGTCGATCCGAACAAAATTGACTGAGATATGAGCGTTGAAAGAGAAGAATCCGTTGTGTAAACAACCGGCAATTAAAACTTTAAACGCGTTTTTCTCGAAATGGCATTTCTGAAGTCGGTGACCAAGATTACTCAAACACTGATAAACCGATCTTCTTGAAATTTTGCAGGCTTATTGAATACATAAAAATGTAGTTTTTAATCGTTTAATTTTCCGTTTAAAAAAAAATGGCCGTTTCATAGCCAAAAAACGGCGGTTTTTTTTCGTTAAAATCAAACCATTAACTTTGACTGTCCGCCATTTTGTAAAAAATAAATATTTTTTTAAATTCTTTGATTAAAGACTAGTTTATACTTATATTCAACTAAATCTATCTACATTTTTAGTTTCAAATGATCTACTTCGCCGCAATGTTGGTCACCGCAAACCGTATAAATAAAAATACTATTTTATTGGCGGCCATTTGCCACTTAACAATGTAATATTTTGCAACAAAAAAATTACTGAAAGTTCTTCAAGATGTATTTTTTTAAATGATATAATAATTGTTTGAAAAAATTTTGTAGTTTTCCTTAAAAAAATTCATGAAAAAGGCCTTTTTTGTTGAGCTACAACTGGGGGTAACCCCTTAATTTTTCTAACATCTATACTGAAAGAAATTCTATAGTAAAAATTACTATGTTTGATAATATTCTGAGGACGTACTTCTAAAGTAATAATTTTTCTTATTTATGTAAAATTTTTTACTAGCTTTTCTAAAACATTTATAATTTGGCGTTTTAATTTTTACTATTTAATATAGGATAAATTGAAAAAATAAAATTTACTCATATTGTATTTAAATGTTACTGTGTTGTAAATTTAAAAAATTCTTTTATATAAAGTAGTATATTGTACTATTTTCAGTAGTATTATAAAATTCATGAATACACGTTTAGCTTTCAAAATTTAATAAAAAAAAAATAGTAAAAATTATAATTCACTAAATAATATACAGAAATTTTTATACTTTTCATATATGCGGAAGCGATTGCGAATGTGAAAGTATTAATACGTAGCAAGCGGTTAATTCCTAATCAAATATATGAAATAATAGTATTGTAATTTCTAATCTTCAATAAATAAATGATCATCTATACGACATTGTCAAAAAAAGACTTAGAACAGAATAATACGAAACAGATGTTTTTCTAGGTAAAGCAGAAAAAAATTTTTTTGTTTTCCTTAAAATATAAATATTTGAAGTAAATTATATATCTAGCAAAGAACTTACGATTTTTCAGATTATATTTTCAGAAATATTTGAAATTTTATTTTATAATGGTAGTTTCTTTACGAAAAATCGAATTTCATTTATAATTTTTGCAAATACTTTTGGGTACTTCGTTTAGCAATATATTATATACCTTAAACCTTTGATATTTTGTTTATACTGTTCTCTAGAACAACCATAACAATTTAAATGAGTTGTACTTCTGCTATATCGGGGGACTCGATTATGAATAATAACATTTATTATTTGCATACTTTATATTATATTTATTAAAAGCCCTTTTGTTCCAATATATAACGTTTATTGCCTTTTAATACATTTATATTATTGTAATACTTATGTACACGTTTTTGTACAGAAAATTCAATATATATTTTTAGAAATTATTAATCCCTATTTTAATTTCATTATGATCAATAATAAATTATGTTTTACAACTATCAGCCGTCCCATGACGGTTTTATTTTTTTTCACATAAATAACTAAATATGTATAATTTATTTGAGTTTTTAGAATTTTGAACATGTATAGGTGTATTATGACTTGTTGAATGTATCAAAGTGTTGAATCTTGTTTGTATTTATATTTTTTCGTTAATAAATAAAACTTATAATAATAACTGACAATATAATTATAATATAACTGATAATTTTAAATTTCGCTTTAAAATGTTTATTTAATATTACTGATATTACTACAATTATGTATTAGGTGCGCAACTAAGTTCTCGCTGTTTTTATTGATGAAAATGCAACTTTATTGTTAAAAAAATGGTTACAAATGAATCATTTGAAGTATTGCTAATCGTTAGCTGCAACTTTTTCCCATCTTTCTGGCAGAACTCAAATATCGTTACGGTAAAAGTGTTCGTCTTTTGGAGCTATCCACGTTTTCAAGTGGGTTTTAACAGGCCCGGCAAGATGAGGCTAAGCGTCTTGTCATGCATTGTAATTGTCATGCAGTAGAATTTATTATGCAGTAGAATCACTTTTTTGTGCCTCTGCTTGTATTGTGGCCGTTTTTCGCATAATGCTTGGCTCAATCGCATCAATTAAATACGATACCGTTGCCCAGTGATGCTTTTGTTCGTTTTCAACAGCTCATAATACTAGGCGGTTTAACATGCAGTCAGACTCGAAAAGATAGAAGCACTGAGTTCGATCAAAATATGTACGTTCAACAAGTTGTTTCTTGTCTCAATTATATTGAAAGTTTCAGATTGATCTGTCAATTATTTGTAGAGTTACAATTATTGAAAGCAGCCTACTTCGAAATTTTCTTGAAACATGGATAGCGCTGAATTGTTTGCACTTATTAAACATTATTTTTTACGTGGGAAAAATGCAAAAGAAACGAAGAAAAAGCTAGATAAATAATATGGTGCATCAGCTCCGTCGATAACAACTGTTTATTCTTGGTTTGCTAAATTCATAAGGGATCGTTCGAGCACAAAAAGCTGGTCGTGGACCAGAAAAAACGGCTACTACTGAAAAATGATTGAGAAAGTTCATGACATTGTTCTCGATGATTCTAAACTTAAAGTGCGTGAGTTAGTTAAGATTACATTTCAATTGAATCGATTATTTCTATTTTACATAAAAATTTAGAAATGAAAAAGTTGATCGCAAGACGGTTGCCGCATTTGCTTACCCTTAACAAAAAAAGACAACGTGTTCGTGATTCAAAGCATTGTTTCGAGCTACTCGAGCGGTCTGATTTGTCGGAGGAAAAAATTCTGTTTTTGCAAGGCAATTCACCAGCTTACAAATCGTTGCAAACAATGGTAAAAATTGATGAACTGTACTTCGAGTTGCTTCTCCATCCACCTTATTTTCCTGACCTGGCCCTTAATGATTATTAATTCTTCCTAAATCTGAGAAGATGGCTCTAGGGTGAAAGATTTTTATCAAATGAGGAGGTCAAAATAAAGACAATAGCGTATATTAAGGGTCTCGATTATTCTTATTTTAGAAAAAGGTATCAAAATGTTAAGATACCACTAGGGTAAGTGTATCAAGGTAAAAGGGAAATATGCTAAAGACTAAATAAAAATTTCACAAAAAAAAACCGCATTTTCTAAGTTACTCCGGCTTTATGTTGAACCACCTAGTAAATAATACTGATCTGGTCCCACCAAATACACAGCATAACCTTCGCAGCGTGAACATTGGGCCGAGACGACGACGTAGAAGCATGATTGGGCAGTCCCCATGACTTTCTTCTCTTCGTCCCTTGGTTTCAAATCATAAGCAACACAAGTTTCCTGCTTTTGAATCATTCCCAACGCTGCAATCGCTTGGAAATGGCTTGGTGGGTAACTCCTAATACTCAAGCGAGCTTATTTTCCGTTCGGCATGGATCGTCATCGAGGAATGCCTCCAATTCAACGTCTCCGAAAGTCTTTGGCCTTCCTTCAAGCGGACGGTCATCAATATCGAAATTACCGTCTTTGGAGCGACAGAACCAATCACGGCACGTTGTTTCATTTAGAGCATCTCCGTAAACATTTTGGAGCTCCTGATGTGTTTCACCCGCCATTTCTTTCGAATGAAAGAAGAAAAGCAAGACTTTGTGCAAACGTCGATTATTTGGCACAAAATGAGATATTTTCACACAACCAAAAGTATATGATACTAAAACAAAATCACTAATGTATCAAAGCGATTTGCTTACTATATTTCTAAGCTTACTTCATGACTCTTTGAATGTCGAAATCGACAAGCACTTACTGCTGGAGCTATCTATTGACAAACAGTAGGAACTTCGATTTCGATTTTTTGCTGTTGTTGTGTAAGTACACATGTCTCGAACATATATTTACAGCTTCAAGTGTATAGCATATGTAAATTGTTTTCGATAGATAGAAAAATTAGAAGTGTTTTAGTGTACGCGACGATTTTCTATTAATAAAAATGGAACAAAGGATTTGCATAAAATTTTGTATAAAAAATGGAATCAAGCGCTCTAAAATACTTGAAATGTTGACAGTGGCATACGGTTAGTCTGTTCTAAGCAAAAAAAATGTTTACAAGTGGTACAAGCTCTTTCAAGATGGCCAAGAAGATGCTAATGACGAATCGCGATAAGGATGCCTCAGTACATCAACAGATGATAACGTCCAAGCTGTAAAGGAAATTGTTTTGAAAAATCGTTGATTTACGATGAAAGAATTTGCCAAAGATATGGGTCAGCTCGTGTTATGCAATTTTTTCGGATATTCTAGGCATAAAACGTGTGTTAGGGAAGTTTGTTCCGAAACTTCTTAATTTTGATCAGAAGAACCATTGCATGAGGTTCGCTGATGAACTCTTGAATGACGTTAATAAGGATCCTCATTTGCTCAAAAAGGTCATGACTGGTGACAAATCATGACTATAGGGTTATGATGTCAAAACCAAAGCCCAATCGTCCTAATGGAAGCATCCAGAAGAGCCAAGACCGAGAAAAGCACTCCAAGTTCGATCAAGTATCAAAGTTTTGCTAACTGTTTTTTTCGATTACTGTGGCGTAGTGCTTTAGGAGTTTTTACTTCAAGGTCGTACAGTCAATAAGGAGTATTGTCTTACAGTTATGCACAGTTTGCAAGGAACATCACGATAATGCACCTGCTCATTCATCATTGCTAGTGAGATTTTTTGTCCGAAAACGCCACGAAAATCATGCCTTAGCTACCATATTCATTGAATTCGGCTCCCTCGATTTTTCGTTCCCAAAACTGAAGAAACCTATGAAAAAACGAAGATTAGCAAAAACGTTTGACAAAGTAGAAACTGCATCGCTGGAAAAGCTCAAGGCAATACCAAAAAGTGCTTACGAGAAATGCTTTGCGGATTAGAAAAAGCATTGGCACATGTGTATTGGGTTTGAGGAAGATTATTTAAAAGGGGACAACATAAACATTGATAAACAAATAAATAGTTTTTTATAAAAATATTAAGTTACTTTACTTTTTGAATACGCCACATATATATAAATTAATTTATCACAATTTTTGTTTTATCCAAAATTTCAAATGTAATAACTTTGTATTAAAATATAGCCAATTATAGTACCCGATACTAAGAACAAAATATAGCTTAATACAATGAAAACTATAAAATAGGAGGTAAGTAAATTTTGGCCGATACAATGAAACACAAATATTAAGTAACTATTAAATAGTGTATTTAAAAATATTCTCCAAGTTTTTTTAATGTATAGACAAATTCTATAACAAAAAGAACATAAACTTAAAGTGCTAATTTAAAAACAAGAAACAAAAGAAAATGGCTTAATACAGGCCTCTAAACTAGGAAAAATTAATATGTGTATAAGTAGATCTATTTTATATGAATGTATTCAAATTTATAATATCGAGAGTTTACGTACATCAAACACTTAAGTTGACACTAGTACTGAGTGATACAAGTTAAGTTAAAGATCTTTAACGAAAATTATACAGATTTTATAGTTGCGAATGTTTTTTTTTCAAGCATGCTGCTATCGTGTTTAATAATGAATTAGTAGTTATACAGGGTGTCACAAAAGTCCCGGAACCGATGAATATTTCCTAAGATGGGGTATTTTGGAAATTGGTCAAGGTCAATCCATAAGTAACTCTCAACGAGGAATTTAATGGTAACCTCTATTTTGACCTTGACGATGCCCTTCAAGGTCATTTCAAGGTCAGGTCATGTTTTTTGAATGGAACCTTTTTTGACATTAGCAATTGAAAGAACAAAAAATTTTACATTCAAATATGTACTTAGGTTATAAGGATACGTTAACATTAAAGGTCAGTCAAGGCCATTTAAACATGAACAAGGTTTGGTTATCTTCTGGCACAGGAACTCCCCAATTTCTTTTTAAACCGATGTATTAAAATTAGCAAGGTTTATAAAGTGTTGACTGTAGGTGTAACCTTGACGATGTCCTTCGAATTCCTTCAAGGTTATTTCAAACTCTACTTATTTATTAATAGAAATTTCCTTTTTTGACATTGGCAATCGAAAGAGCGGGAAATATTACGTTCAAATATGTACTCAGGGCAAAAGGACACGTTGATCTTGAATGTCAGACAAGAGCATTTAATGTTGGATAAGCTTTATATTTTTTGACTATCTTAGTCATGAGCTTTAAAATCATTTTAAGGTTAAATATTTTATATTTACTTTTAATATTACCCGGGATCAAGAACTTTGATGTAGTAAAAAGTGTTTCCTTCGCCTGTGCCTTATTTGCGTGAGTCCTTTTGGATTTTGGAATGTTTGATTATCTATTATCTTTAAAATCTGTGTCATTATTAAGTGCCTTTATTATTGATCATCATTAAATTTAATTCATCTTTAATTTATCTTGATCGTCATTAAATTCAATATAGGTAGAATTACCTTCGAGAATAGTAGTATTTTCAATTTTTTTACAACTTAAAATTTCATTATTAATAAGAATCTACTCTTCTTTCAGATTACCTTGATTAGTGTTTGTCAATTCACTTTGGATTGATTAGGAAGTGTTTTATTCGTTGATTACAAGTAATTCGATTTAGTTCCTATTTTGCATTATTAATATTTCTTTTTTATGAAGTCTTTTGCTTTTCTCACTTATAGTTTTTATTTTATTATTCACTGACTAATTCAAGACATTATTTTTTTCTCTTTGCACAAATATTATGACTTATAAATAACTTGTTCATCACGATTTACTTGGCGGCTTAATTCTTATAAAATACTATGACGCATGCTGAACTCTTAGAGCGAGAGAGAGAATCTTCATTAATGATGCGGGGTTGAAGTGATCGAGTGCGATCTTATGATCAAGTTCGAGATCTGTTCAATTTTACTTTTCGTAATAGAGAAGGGGATTGTCATATATAAAAATCAATTGTCTCAAGGACTGTACAGCGCTTTGTGAATAATGGATTTATTAAAGATCTTGAGAAAACTGGTCGACCAAAGTCTATAGCCGAAGAAAATCAGATTGTGATAGCTCAAGGATTTGTTAAAGATCCGCGTCTTTCTTTACGTAGAGCCAGGGATCAGTTTGATGTTTCTCATGGAACAGTACGAAGGGTTTTGAAAAACATTCATTTTCATTCATACAAAATTCATTTAGTACAGGAACTCAATGAAAATGATCCTGATCGTCAGATAGAGTTTTGTGAAATAATGATGAATCGAATTCATGAACAACATAGTTTTCAAAACAACATAGTTTTCAGATGAAGCAACTTTTACATTAAAAGGCGAAGTAAACGGACACAATTTTCGATATTGGTCCGACATTTATACTGATTGGATGTTAGAGAATCACACTCAAAATCCACAAAAGATAAATGTTTGGGCTGGCATTTTAAATGATTCTCTTATTGGCCCTTTTTTATCGATGGTCATCTCCCTGCTGTTAGATATAAAGAATTGCTTCGAGATCAAATTATATCGAGAATAAGAGAGCTAGCAGGTGATGATTTTGATCAAAAATGGTTCCAGCAGGATGGAGCAGCCACTCATTATAGTAGGCTTGTTCAGATATATTTAGATAGCCAGTTTCCTTATAGATGGATAGGAAAAAGAGGTGAAATCGAGTGGCCTACTAGATCTCCTGATTTAACGCCTCTTGATTATTTTCTATGGGATTATTTAAAGAGTAAAGTATACGCAACTCAACCACAAAATTCAGATGAGTTGCGGAATCGGATACTCCAAGAGGCTGCATCAATTAACAAAGAATTGATACGTTATGCTCTTGCACATTTCTACAATAGAATAGCTTTTTGCCAAGAAGCTGAAGGTTTACAGTGTTTGGATATCTACACTAAATTGTAAGTCTTAATAGAAAATGCGAGAGGCTAGGGGACTCACGGAAATCAAGCGCCCTAAACGTGAAAGGCAAGGGTACACACGCAAATCAAGCATTCCAAGGGGAACAGATTTTACTTCGTCCACGCTGTTGTTCCTGGGTAATGCTAAATGTAAAAAAAAGTTGAAATTATAATGACCTTAGAGGACATCGTCAAGGTTACGCTTACGATCATCACTTTAAAAACCATGTTAAGGTCAATACATTTATTTAAAAAAAATTGGGGAATTCTAATGCCAAGAGGTAAGCAGACTTTGCTCAACTTTAGATGACCTTGGCTGACCTTTATGGTCAACGTGTCCTTTGGACCTGAGTACGTATTTAAACGTAAAATTTCCTGCTCTTACGACTGTCAATGTCACAGAAGGGAATTTTTATTAAGAAATATGTAGAGCTCGAAATAACCTTGAAGGAATTCGAAGGACATCGTCAAGGTCATGCCTGCAGTCAACACTTCATAAACTTTGCTAATTTTAATAAATCGGTTAAAAAAAAAAATTTAGGAGTTCCTATGCTAAAAGATAACCAGACCTTACTCATGTTCAAATGGCCTTGGCTGACCTTCAAAGTCAACTTGCTCTTATAACCTAAGTACATATTTGCACGTCAAATTTTTCGTTCTCTCGATTGCTAATGTCAAATAAAATTCATTAAAAAAACATGACCTGACCTTGAAATGACCTTGAAGGACATTGTTAAGGTCAAAATAGAGGTTACCATTGAATTCCTCGTTGAGAGTTACTTGAGGATTGACCTTGACCATTTTCCGAAATACCCCACCTTAGGAAATACATACGGCCGTTTCGGGACTTCTGTAACACTCTGTATATAACAACTAAATAGAGATGTAAAAATATTTAATTTTTAATTTGAAACCGAATATACTGTAACGTCGGAATGACGTTTCACTGCGTTAATTTGAGTAACGCAAACTCGTCGTTGCCTTTTTGAGCCTAAGCAGTCAAGCTTACGGGCTCGGGATGGGGAAGGGGATTCGGAGCTTGATCTTTTCCTTTCTTTTGAGGATGCGATGGTATAGTTTGGGACTGAACGTACGTCTAGGCCGAAACTCAGGCCAGCTTCACCGCTCTGGATAAGGACTTAACCCATTCGATATTAGGTAAAAGGTAGTTAGCCGAAACTAAGGCTTAGTCCACCTTTGGGAGGATATAGGATGGATGAGAGTATAGAGAAAAAAAAAAACAAAGCAATCAATACGAAATTGAAATTTAAACTCACTTTTATTGATTCTGAACTTTGGGTCGACTAATCTTCTTTCTCTCTCTCTCTCTGTCTTCCTGTTGCTGTTGCTTACTTTTCGTCGTTTTCTTTTTCTTATTTATTTGAAAAATTGAATAGTCTGCTTGTCGTTGTTGCTTAAGGTGTGCTCGTGTAGATGATGCGTAGTAATGTTTCCCTCGAGTGCTGCCTGAGGTCTTCTCGTCTAGATGATGCGTAGTAATATTTCCCTCGAGTGCTGCCTGAGGTCTGCACTTGGTGAAAATTTTGCGCCGTATTTAAACACGTGGGAGAAGCTATCTCGCAATTTTCGAAAATTCGCGGGAGGGCAAGTTCGTCGGACCACCTTTTCCTAGCCAGCTTCTTGGTCCGAGGGAAGAAGAGAGAGAGAGAGAAAGAGAGAGAGAGAGAGAGAGAGAGAGAGAGAGAGAGAGAGAGAGAGAGGGAGAGAGAGAGAGAGAGAGAGATGATCCTTTTTGCGGAATTTTTACATAAGCTCGTTATTTATTATTTGTAATAAAAACATGTTAATTCAAATTGTACGATAGTGTTCTATTTAAGATTTAACGCATATTACAAAAAAGAACGTAGTTTTTCGTCGCATTTAAAACGATTTATTTACATAATGTTTTTGGATAAAGAATGATTATTTAAAAAAAGATTGCTTCTATGGATACAAACGATATTCCTAGGCTAGCAAAAATTCATAAAGAAATAAATGTAGATTAATAGTTTAAATAATCATTCTTGAGAAGTTATAATTTTCAATTATTGGACTGTTGCAGAAGTACTTATTTGATTAACTTTATCTTCAAAGAGTTATTTAATATATATACGATACGCTAATGCATTTGTAAATTAATATTGGAATTACCAGTAATAATATGGAAATAATTATTCTGTAGGAAGTTAATCAAAGAATTAATTTTAATTACAAAACGCAACTATTTTTATATAAACGCATGTCGCAGACAGTTATTAAAGATATAAGATTTTTATTTTATAAAATAGTAAAATAATAATAAATAGGATAGTTGAATTGCCGTCGAATAATAGCCGTATGAATTAAAATTTAACTAGAGGAATATTTTTCAAATAGATGCATGTAACAGTTGAACATTGGCCTATTAATTTAAATTAATTATATATTTTGAAAATTTTTGTGTAACTAATTATTTAAAAAAAAAATTATTATGAGGGTTTCGTAAGAGGAATTCGTGACATTTCAGGTTATTGCGCGATGTCTCAATTTACGCTTTAGGTGCTTATTCAAGAAAAAAATTATTTTGCAAAAATTTGTAGGTCGAATGTCAAAGCTAGCACGAGGCCCAATGAGGTCATCAGTTAACCCTCACAAGCATTACAAGTACTCAAATCAAATTCCATGTGTGAGAAATATGCACCCAAATAAATCATTAAAACCAAAAAAAAAACAATGACGATCAGCAAAACTCAAATCCAGTCTCATTATTAAAGACAGGAAAAGAATAAAGCTGCATATCAATTTAACTGACATATATATTAATACATAATTAAAAACACTAATGATTAGGATTCAGTAAATTCATTGTAAAGGCAATCCAAATTTTTTAATTTTGTTGACATTCTTTAACTTATAGCATCATAGTGATAAAAGAAGCAGTTTGGATTGTTTCTGCTTGTATTGTTAATATCACTAACCCAATCGTGTACTAACTACTCCACTGTATAATAATACTAACACTACTAACATGTAGTTTAAATATAAATATAAAATAATAAACTTAGTTATGTATCAAACAAGAATAGGTTAGGATCCAATTGTAAACGCACGTACCACAACCACTTCACTACGCTGCACAACCACTGTTTCCCGGGATGGTAAACGTTTTTAAGGAGGGAGGATATTACATGACGTAAAAATTTAAATTATGAATAATAAATTTAAATTATATTACAAATTAATTGTGATCGCGTGTTCTATACAACCACATAGAACGTGTGGTCTCTGTATAACGGAGAGTATTGCTTTCTATACAATACGCGTAACGTTTGTAACAATAATGCAAATTTATTTTTGTGAAAAAACGACAGAAATTTAGCTTGCGAGAGTCAATTCTTCTATATTGAGACTGCTCAAACATGTATAGAAAGCCAAGTAACTCAACCCTTATCAACACACATACACAATCAAAAATGTTTGTAAAATCTGATAAACAAAAGACAGAATCGTTTACAGAATTAGCATTTTTCCTTTGATTATGCGGATAAGGCTTCATGAATCTTGAAAAGTTGATGCTGTTCAAACAAAAATCCCCACGGCGGATCCACGACCAAGTCTTCGTGTAAAGACACGAGCCCTTCAGGCAGTCGTTTTTTGATCTTATATTAGTTCGTAACTAATAATCTAGAATCATTGTTCTTAAGTCTAACTTTTTATCTGCACCCTTTCATTATATGAATATTTTGTGGCATGTTTTAAACTCACTTACCTTATACCCTAAATTTGATACCTTTTTTGGAAAAGGACTGAGGCATCTTTTTCGATGATGATATGCTCTTTTGTGCAGTACTAATATGTACTAGATACGTGATAATAAAAGTTCAGATAATTCCGGCTCATGACACATGAGCGGATCCGTACGAGACGAGTTAGTGGTGTATCGTAAAAAAATAATTTAATTTTCACAACGTGTAAATTTTTTATTTATCTATATCTGCCTTTGTCGTTTTCCTATTTACAATCATATTGTCTTGCTTTGTCTCTTTTATTACTTTTGTTTCTATTTTTAGTGAATCATGTGACGAGGTACCACGTCGTAGCCGAAATAGCTATGTGCGCCCTGTATGCCTCGCACAAAAATAAATAAATTATTTTAAATTAATATTTCACTCTCTCTCTCTCTGTCTCTCTCTCGCTCTCTCTCTCACTCTCACACAGCAGCAAACGCTTGCGCCGTCTTTCTCCCGCACACTCGGATATGCACGAGATTCTTCCCGAAAAATGCAGGCCAGTCACCCGTGGCTCCTTCTCTAGCCGGCGGAGGCCTCTCGCTTCCCCAGGGCAGGGAAGTGGTAATCGGTCGCCACCCCCAAACGCGAATTCGTGATCATTAACCATTGCTCTTTCTCTCACACTTATTTCTATCGTACAAATGAGAACACTTACGATTGGTGTCTCAGTGACTCGTCTGCTCGCCGTTGTACGCCTAGCTGTTCTCTTCCTTGCCGCGATCCTTGACTCCGGCTGCTTCTCCCCCAGAGAAGGGCTGCTGGACCTCAGAAATAGCCCGCCCGCTCGCTTTCCTATCCCCTTCCCTCGCAGCTCCCCAAAATTCCTGACCGATTGTCGCCGCAAGTTAAAAAATCGCGTGATTCTCGAACGTTGCCGGCTTTTCGAAAAATCCGCGTTTTCGCGGCTAAGCAAGCTTATACAAGCCAGCAACCTGGTGACGGTCGCGCAAGAATGTAAATATAAACATTTACATTCTTCGTCGACGACCTATGACGGACTCTCCGTCACAATCAACAATTTTTAATAATTCTGGCGTATATGTATGTGTGTATTCGCATATATTAATTGTATTCTTATCAAGTCACTCATGGATATTAATTAAATTAAACTGAAATGAAAATAGTGTTTATTAAGCGCTCTTGGAATACATCCTTTTAAACGCAGATTTATTACAAGTATATACATTATTTACATAAGATGTTCAGCAGTAATTAAAATTTACATTAGTCGAATAATATTGTAATAACTACTTGATGAGTAACTAAAACTGTCTAATTAAAAATAGATATTAATTCTAAATACGATACAAAAGCAAATCAATAATATAATAAGAATAGTATTAATAGTAACAATAGGAAACAGAAAAACAACAATAAGACGCTTAATGAATTGATGAAAGAAGAGTGCCGTGGTACTTTGTTATTGATCTTAACATTGACTCTTAAATGTTTTAAGGGGAAACCATAAAAAAACCGTCGACAAGATCGGCATAAAGTTGAATTTAGACGGCACTTATTATATACGTGAAAGTAAATATTGATGCAATCCCTTTTTGCATACGTTGAATGTGTTACAGCTTTTTTCTCCAACGGCAATTTATTCTATATTTTAGGACCTTAAGTAAAGAAAGATTTCCTTCAATTCAAGTTTCAGAAGAACTTAGTTATTTCAAGAAGATCGAGATAAAAGATTTGGATAACAGTGTTGGAACATAGATTAATGTCTCGTGCTATATAATTTGGACGATTTGTTTATCGTTTCGAACATCAGTGAACATAAAAAGTATTTTCTTCGTGTACTGACTTTAATTCACTTAAGTTGACTGTAAAAGGATGTAATGTGGCTTCTTCTTTCTACATTCCAAATAAATTAAATACAAGAGTTGAGTGCCTTTTGTAAAATAAATTCGGATTCTTTTGTAATATCGCATATCACAGCGCAACAGTAATCAAAAATTGGGAAAATTAAAGTTGACATTAAAGTAGCACGTAGATCTTATAGGAACATTCTTTTTGCAGCTTTGAGTAGGTTTAGAAAGGCGTAGACTCTCCTTGTTTTTTCTGTTGCTTCAGGTTTCCTGAAAGATTAAATGCTATATTAATTTCTAGGTGCTTGATACAGTTTGCATACAGTATTTGATAAAAGTTGATGTTTTTTCATAGGGTATTTGTTCACATTATGATCGCTTCAGTTTTAGATAAGTGAATAGCGAGTTCAAAATTTTTAGTCCAACGGATTATCCTAGTAATATCATTGTTGATTTTTGAAACTCCTTCATCTAGGCGTTTTGGATGACATTTCTTCATGTTGCTGATGTCATCAGTAAAGATGTTGCAGTCAAAATGATGCATTGTTTGTCTGTAAAATATAATACATATAGAAAATAGAAGGGAATCAAGAACAGAGCTTTAAGGTACGTCAGAGAAGTTACGTATCCAGTTTGAGGACTGATTTTTGGATATTTAAATAACTTAAATTCTATTATTTAAACATGATTGAATCTATTAAAATCTTAAATAAATAAAAAAATACTATTATTGTGATCATCCTTGATTTTCAGCATTGTACCTGACAAAATCTAGTAATCTAAGAAGACTAGTGTGATTTGGAGCTATTTTCTCTAGAATTTTAGACAATGCACATAGTAGGCTTATGGATCTACAGTTAGAACAAATCGTTAGATTTTTAGTTTTTAAAATTCGGCATATCAGAGATTGTTTCCATATTTTTTGGAAACTACAGTTTTCAAAGAAGTTTGTAAATAAGTGTCTTAGTATTTTATTCTTATCCGTAAATGCCTCTTTAAGATGATAATGAAGTATTTGGTCAACCCCTGCAGATTAGGATGTCTAATGTAGTTCGCTCGGAAAAATAAAATTCTTGAAAATTTTCCATATGAGCATTATGAAATGTCACACGATGATTTAAAAGATTCAAATGATTTAAGAGAATCTTCTAGGCTGTTTTTAATTTCAGTGAAATATTGATTAAGCAAATTCGAATTTCTTCAGCAATAGATATTTTATTTATGATGGAGATAAGATCATGCATAGATAAGAAAGTTACATCCATTAATCGAATTTGATACATTTATTTTCACGATCTATAATACGTAAATTAATCCAAGATAATAAATGTTCAAGATAGTGTGTATTATTAAAAGGAACTGATATACGAGGTCTGGCTATTAAATAACGAGACTGCGCGCCTAGAGGGCTCGGTAGAGCAGTGGGGAAAAAAACAAGTAGTGCGTTGGGTATCTAGATATCGTGTCTATGCACGTACCAAAACACGTTCTCGTCACTATTATTATATTTGTGCAGTAACGGTTTGAAACGAACGTGTTTTTTTCTCGCGCCGAAAACCATGTGTGACGAAAAACAGGAGCAGCGTATCAATCTCAAATTTCTCGTTAAATTGAAAAAAACTCCGATTGAGTGCTGTAAATTGTTGCAAGAGGCCTATGGGGATAATTCTCTATCTTGTGCGCGTGTTTTTGAGTGGTGTAAGCGCTTCAGTGAGGGCCGAGTAAGCACTGAAGATGACCAACGCCCAGGTCGCCCTGTCACTGTTTCAACTCCGGAAACAGTGACCAAAATCAACCAAATTGTGCGTGCAGATCGTCAAATGAGCATCCGGATGATTGCCGAGGCTGTAAACGCCGATAAAAAAATGGTTAGACAAATTTTACACAAGGAATTACACATGACAAAAGTCTGTGCGAAGTTGGTGCCAAAAAATCTGACTTCTGACCAAAAGCTCTTGCGTCAACAGGTCTGCTCAGATTTCCTTGAAAGGTTAAAAAAAGATTCTGGACTGAAAAAAAACATTATTTCTTGCGACAAAACGTGGAATTTTTAATACGATGTTGAAACAAAGCGGCAATCGATGCATTGGAAGACGCCTGAATCGCCCAGAATCAAAAAAGCAAGGATGTCCAAATCAAAATTCAAGGCAATGTCGATCGTTTTTTTCGACATTAACGGTATCGTGATGACTGAATGGGTTCCAGAGGGTCAGACTGTCAACCAGACATACTATTTGTCAGTTTTGGCAACACTGCGAGAACGAGTTCGTAAGAAACGGCACGAGTTGTGGAAGAACAACTCGTGGATTTTGTACCAGGACAACGCACCTGCCTATAACGCGCCATCTGTAAAGCAGTATTTGGCCGGTAAGCGCTCTCGAATGCTCGAACACGCGCCGTACTCGCCAGATTTGGCACCGTGCGACTTTTTTTTGTTTTCGAAGATAAAATCTGCTTTTAAAGGGACCCGATTTTTGGATCGTTTTTCATTCCATGATTACCTGCAATGTTCACCTTATGAATTACATACGTAAAAAAGGTGCCCAAAATTCAGATATTTAAAGCAATGCTTTACTCTAACACAATCAACAAATTTATGGGATGCATAGCCTAGGTACAACCTACCTTGAGTTCAAAGCAACGACTTTACATTGTTAGGAATTCTCATGACCATTTTAATGGTAGATTTTCCTGCAAGGGCAGGAAAGTTATAACACATCGTTCAATAAGTCCCGAGACTAACAACGAAAACAACATTTTTTTTTAAAAATCATTTTTATTTATTAATATAATCTTTTTTTGGAGTGATACAATCTTTCTGACGCCTTTCAACATTTCTATACTATGTTTATAGAAGGATTTATTCTTTGCTTCAAAATAGGCTTCAGTTTCGGCAATGACCTCCTCATTCGAGTCAAATTTTTTTCCCTGGAGCATTTTTTTGAGATCAGCAAAGAGCCAGTAGTCGCTGGGGGCTAAGTCTCGCAAATACGGGAGGTGGGGAAGCAAATCAAAGCCCAATTTCTTTAATTTTGCCATTGTTTTCATTGACTTGTGGCATGGTGCATTGTCTTAGTGAAAAAGGATTTTTTTCTTCTTCATGTGCGGTCGTTATATTTAAAAAGTCAATATAATAATCACTGTTGGTCGATTTACCTTTTTCCAGGTAGTCAATGAAAATTACGCCATATGTATCCCAAAAAACAGACGCCATGACTTTGCCAGCAGACTGCTGCGTTTTTGGACGCTTTGGGCGGCTTTCGCCAGCCATGCGCCACTCAGATGATTGCCGATTCGACTCCGGAGTAAAATGATGTATCCATGTTTCATCCATGGTCACGTATCGACGCAGGAAATCCTTTTTATTGCGAGTAAGTAGCGATAAACAGCTCTCTGAATCGTCGACTCGTTGCTGTTTTGGTTCCACTGAAAGCAATCGCGGCACCCACTTGGAAAAAACCTTTTTCGTGCTTAATTTTTCATGAAGAATGGTAAATACGCTTCCAAATGATATCTGTGTCATTTTTGCAATCTCACGGACCTTCACTTTGCAATTTTTCATTACAATTTTTAACACTTCTCTCACATTTTCCTGTGTAACGGCTACCAATGGCCTACCCGAACGTTCCGCATCGTTTGTGTCCGTACGACCACGTTTAAACTCAGTATACCAACGACAAATCGTTGGTTTGGATGGAGAGGAGTCCAGGTAATGTTTTTCAAGCCATTGCTGGGCTTCTACGGCGCTTTTACCTATTAAAAAACAATGTTTTATCAACACGCGAAACTCGCTTTTTTCCATTTTTCAAACAAATTACAAAGTGACTTTACTCTAACCTCGATAACTCTGCTGTCTGTAATCTGATCGACGTGAAATTTTTACGCGTTTCATGTAAAGGTTTGCACTCTATGGAAACGTGGCCAGTTTGGTACTACTAGCACCATCTCTGGGTTAGTCTCGGGACTTATTAAATGATGTGTTATATAGCCTCAACATGTGGACTTACCTTACCATCTTAATAAGACTCTATATATTGTTGACGAATTGTATCTTTTGTCTTATTCAATTTTATGCCATGTAGAATAATTCTGAGATGAAGAATTACCTTCAATCTATAACTAATATCAAAGGCCCTCAGTTTCTTCTACATTTTTTCTAAATCTACTGATTTTGGTTTGATAGGAACTGTATTTTCTTCAATTTCTATAAATTGATGAACTTCGCGATTCACTTTAGAGGGAATGTTGGTTTGAATAAGGGTTCTCTTAGTATCTTGAAAAATTTTTAATTTATTAGTTTTAGAGCGAATCGGGACAATAATAAAACTTAAAGTTTTAAGATTGTTAAAGTTAATAAATTCAGCGCGGGAATCAGGTATTAACAAAAGATAAGTTTATTTATTGTAAAACGAAATAAAAGATATAACAAAAAGATTGCATAAAGTAAATTCAATATATTTGATTTGTCTCTAAACGAACTCGATGTACGGCTATCGCTTCTACTCGGATTCGAAGCACAACCTGAACTGAAAATTGAATATTAGAATTACATCAAAGACCTTTGGTCATTACAGACCAACTTACACAACTGTGCTTTGTTTGCACCTAAATGGTAACACAAGTATACTCGACTGTGTACTGCATGTGAGAATATTTTCAACACGTCCTCTCAGTTCACACGTCGCACTGGACACTAGTCTTCTCGGGAACAAAAACCAAGTCCTTCAAGACAACGATCATGATACACACGAGTAAGCGGTCTTGTCAAAATATCTGCTATCATATTTTTTGTAGGTATGTGTTCTAACACAAACACACCAGCACCAATGGCTTCACGAACAAAATGATGTTTAATGTCGATATGCTTCGTTCGTGCATGAAAAACAGGATCACTACGATAAATTGAGCTGAACGATTATCAATATAAATCGTCATATTTGTCTATTCTTCTAACCCAATTTCAATTAATAGACTTTTTAAATAAATAGCCTTTTTTGCAGCTTCTGCTAAGCTAACATACTCTGCCTTAGTCGATGATAAGGCCACAGTTCTCTGTTTTTGAGATTTCCAGGTTACTGCAGCACCACTTAGGAGGAGAACATATCCACTATATGATCTTTGATCAACATTGCAGCCACCCCAGTCGGCATCCGTGTAGCCCACCAAAGGTTCACTTGTTTTAGAGTATACGAGTCCCATCTTTACAGTACCAGCAAGATATCTCAGGACTCTTTTTGCTGCTAGCCGGTGACTTTTGTTAGGTTTGTTTACAAACTGCGCTAGCCTTGACACAGTATTAGCAATGTCTGGTCGCGTCGACACAGACACATACATAAGAGCTCCGATGAGTTCTCCATAGGGACAATTTTCAGTTAACTCACTGTCTTCGTTTATATCAACACGCGCACTCACTTCTGCAGGTGTTACTACGGGATTACACTCGTCCATTCCGTATTGCTTGAGCATTCCCAATATATAACCAGTCTGGATTAATTCGATAAATCCATCACCTTGATTTATTTCCAGGCCTTAACAGTACTTTGCCTCACCGAGATCTTTTACTTCAAATTCACTCAATAGTTCAGTCTTAAACTTCGTAATATTTTTCGCATTTCTTGATGCCACAAGTAAATCGTCAACATACACTAGCACTAACACTAAGTCATCTGCATCACTGAAGAATAAACATGACTCGTTCTTCGTCCATTTGAAACCTATGTTCACCAATTTTTCTCGAAGTTTCACGTACCACTGACGTCCAGCCTGGCGTAGACCATACAACGTTTTCTTTGAATGGCACACCTCCTCACCACTACGCAAGCTATTGAGCATCTTCCAAGCTTTAGCATTGACTTCAGTCGATTTATTTTGTTTTGACACAATTCTGTTTAGCATTTCCACTAGCATATCAGGGACTTTCATGAGCACTTTTTCTTCTAAGGCACCGTTTAAATATGCAGTCACAATGTCAAACTGCTATATCTGCATATCAAATTCTACAGCCAAAGCCAATAATAATCTCAATGACTCTAATCTTGCGACAGGAGCAAAAATCTGGTGATAGTCAATACCATATTTTTGACTGTAACCCTTTGCTTCCAAACGAGCCTTGCGTCGCTCAACGTTTCTTTCTGGACCATATTTGTTAGCCAGCACATATCGACATCCGACAACATTTTTGTTTTCACTGTTCTTCACGATGTCAAATGTATCATTTTTCATTAAACTTGTGACCTCAGATTCAATGGCATCCATCCATTCGCTACGATCGTCTCCATTTAAAGCGTCCTGTACGCTAACCTCAACAGCACCAGCGAAAACGTCATCGTCAAGACCATCTTCGCATTGAATCCCCTCTCCAGATTCATTTTCTGTCTTAGTCATTTGCCGAGAATTAAATAGCTTTCTGGGTCGCCCTCTGCTCCCAGTACGTAACATTCGCGGTCTTCCAGGGGCTCTTTTGTACTCTGCTTCAGACAATTTTGTTTGCTTCGAAGTAATAGGTCGTTCTTCTTTTTCTAACTCGTTTACATTATTATTTTGTCTCGGCGAGAATTCAATAATCTTGGGCTGACTTATTTGATTGTCATCTCTATCTAGCGATGTAAACAACTCGTCCAACACATGCGTGTCACCTGAGTTCTTGTTAGTGTCCTTGAAAAAATTTCACATCACGCACATTTACAATTTGATGGGTGTTAGGCAGCCACACTCGGTACCCCTTCCTATCTCTAGGATACCCCACAAACACACCTTCACTAGCTCTTTGTGTGAGCTTATCTTTGTTAGGATCTTTGTTTAAAACCATCACTTCAGAACCAAACATTCGCAGATGACCAACCTTAGGTGTCTTCTTTATCCATTTCTCGTATGGAATTCTTCCTTTTAAGCTAGATGTTGGACAGCGATTTCTGATATGACATGCTGTCGCCACGACTTCAGACCAAAAAGATGCCGCCAAACCAGATTGCAACAATAGACACCTTGCCATGTCTAACAACGTGCGGTTCATCCTCTCCGCCACGCCATTCTGCTGCGGTGTTCGAGGTACCATAAGCCTTCTCTGAATACCTTGAGCTCCCAAATACTTGTCAAAGTCAACATTGCAATACTCATGACCATTGTCTGATTGCAAACACTTTATTTTATATCCGGTTTGTTTTTCAACCAACTGTTAGTATAGCTTAAACGCTTCGGAGAATCCTGATTTTTGTCTTAAGAAGTAGACTTCGCACCACCTGGTGCTGTCATCAATAAACGTCACGAAGTATTTCGCTTGACCCATGGATTCAGTTCTGAAGGGTCCCACTACGTCGGAATGCACTATTATTAGCACTTCATCACAAGGCATTCGACCTTTTTCAAACGGTAATGCAGTCATCTTGGCTTTTATGCATACCTCACATGGGGGTAATCGATCTGTAGCTCTTACAGAGTCTGTAGGAATCACTTCATCTCGAATCAGCTTCACTAAGTCTTTCGCGTTCAGATGGCCCAACCGTTTGTGCCACTTCAACAGTTCGGAGCACTCTGGTTGAACTGCCGCGCACTCAGAATTTTTTCGCACGTAGTACAAATCACCCTTGCGACTTGCAATGACAGATACTTTACCATACTCATCACGCACGTAGGCATCGTTCTTCCTGAAGGTTACCTCATGTCCTTTGTTTGTGATTTTTGCCATGCAAATCAAATTTGTCCTTAAGTCCGGCACAAATAAAGTATCGCGGAACTCAACTACTTTTCGACCTTTATCACTTGCTACCGATAAACGTACAGAACCTGTACCCTTGATATCAGCACATGCTTGACTTGCCAAATTGAGCCTTGATTTGTGATATCTTCCATCGTTTCAAACAGGCTTTCATCCCTACACAGATGTGTAGTACATCCACTGTCTAACAACCACGCTTCAGCAACTGTTTTTGCACTACTGGCACTAATTACACTTGCCGTAGCCGTATGACTCACCGCACAGTAACTCTGGTCAACACTGTTTGCTGATTGTTTGGACTTCTGGTCACCTGTTTTTGTCGGACACACATTTGCCTTATGTCCCGGGGCACCACACTTGAAACATTCTATTTCCTTTCGTGAGAACGATCCTCCCTTTCCTTTCTTAGTAAAATTTTGGCGCGCATTTGCTCGATTTCCAGCCGCCATTGCTGTGACAATGCTGCCTGACGCTTGCTTTCGCGCCTCGCTTTCTTCCAAAATCTTGACCTTTAAAGCTTCAGCGGTGGGAAGCTCATCTCTAGACTCGATCGCACACCGGAAATTTTCATATAAAGCATGTAAACTGTACTAAAGCATAATGGCCAGCTAATCGCAATTTATCTGGACATTCATGTTTGCCAGCTTGTCCACGGCATCGAAGAATTTTGAAAGATGATCACGAATATCACCACCTTCTTCAAACTTTTAAAGCATAAGCTGCTTCAACAGGGTAGCTTTTCTTGCGGGTCCTTTTGAAGCATAAATTGACCGCAGCTTCAGCCATACTTCACGTGAAGATCCACATCCACGTATCTGATTAGGTTCAGATGGTTGAATCGACATCACTAAGTCAGCTTTTGCTTTCTTGTCCTGTTTCAACCATGCTGCTTGTTCTCCAGCCACCTTTGGCATGACATTTAAACCATCCACGTATTCCCAAAGATCGTTCTTCGTCAACAGCGCTTCCACTTGCATACTCCAAGTATCATAATTGTCTTTCGACAGCAACTCAATACGCGAGGAACTAGACGCCGAACTCGAAGCCATCTTGAATACGGTTTTTCCACTTCTATAACTTTCAACTTGAAACTATCTTTTTGTTTTAATTTCACTATGCTGGGCCCATAACCTGTTGAGGTTAATAAATTCAGCGCGGGAATTAGGTATTAACGAAAGATAAGTCTATTTATTGTAAAACGAAATAAAAGATATAACAAAAAGATAACATAAAGTAAATTCAATATATTTGATTTGTCTCTAAGCAAACTCGATGTATGGCTATCGCTTTTACTTGGATTCAAAGCACAACACGAAATAAAAATTGAATATTAGAATTACATCAGAAAACTTCGGTCATCACAGACCAACTTACACAACTGTGCTTTGTTTACACCTAAATGGTAACACAAGTATACTCGACTGTGTACTGCATGTGAAAATATTTTCAACAAAGATGTACAGTGGGACCTCTTTAAACCTGTACTTAATTTCTACCTCAGGGTAGTTAAAATTCAATTTCGATAACGAAGAAACTTTCATTTTAGATTAGACAACATCTGAGAAAAGGTTTTTTCGGCCATTTGTTTCATGCAGTCTTCAATCATCGGAGTAATTGAACTTTGTAGGTAGTCAGGGACTTTATTTGTAACTACGTTTAAAAAAAATTTTTCAACAACTTCTTTTACACATGCAGAATAATTTTTAGTGATACCTGTGCATGTCTTTATTACTGCGCTTTTACAATCTTTATTTATTGTCAATCTTTTCACGACCTTGTTATAAATTGTAACTAAGGAGTTAAAGGCTGTTGGATAGCGCATGCAAAAATTGTTTAATAGTTTTTTTTTACAATATTTTTGGTGGACTCTACCATAAATTTATTAAAAACATCCTCATAACTTAATAGTTTATTTCTTTACTCCTGTATCTTAGCATATATTAAAAGTTTGGATTTAAATCATTTGTATTACTAGGAAATGCATAAGGAGAAAAGAGCTTTTTAAGAGAAGATTTTGTTGGACTATGAAAATCAAAAGTTTTTTGTGTCATATTTAAAGGAATGGTATTGTTACTATTTGTAGCTGTTTTAGTTGCCAATGTAGAGTGGCTCTTTTGTGCTTAGGCAGCATTTTTAGTAGATTGCAATCGTGTATCGCTAAACTTGTGTACTTCGCTTCATTACGGTAAATATAAAAGAGAAAACCTTTTAAACAAACCAAATTTTAATTTAATGATAACGTTAAGTCCTCTAAGTTTATTATAATTATATAAAACTCCTGTAGAATTACCATATAAAGTTCACAAATGTTAAAATTGTTGGTCAAAAAGACAATTAAATTTTAATTTTAATCATATCTATTTAACTGTAAATGAATAAAATATAAATCAATTTAGAAATATATAAATTAATTGCAAAAGTATACTTGAAAATAGAGGCTAAGATTAATTTTAGATTTAAAAAGTTAAAATTAATGCTAAAAAATTAATTAAAACTTTGTATTATTGAAAAAATTACGATTAAAAAATTTAAATTAATTAAATTTAATTCAATTTAATTTTGTAATTGAAACATCCGCATGTAATTTAAATTATTATATTATATTTTATTCAATATATTATTCCAATTTATTAAATTCTTTCTTACTTTATTGGGAGAACAAATTAGTTTGGTCCGTTTTTGAAAGATGGCTCTGGCTATTATGAATATTTAATAGTAACAGCTGAAGTCGGTAGTTGCAGAGAAGTTAGACACCGGTCAATAATATTCAGTTTATATCGCTTTGAGTTCAATAAAAAAATCTTGTTTTCAACTGTGTTAAATATGTCCAATTTTGTATTAACTAAGCAGCATTTGCGGGAGGTTTTAGTTATCTGTTTTAATTAAAAGAAAAGTGCAGCTGAAGCGCAAAGAATGCATGAGGAAGTTTATAGTGACAATGCTCCAACTGATAAATCTTGTTGGAAATGGTTTCGACATTTTAAGAATGGAGATTTCAGCGTCAAAGACAAGCCTCGCTCTGGACAGCCAAAAAGATTTGAAGACAAAAAGTTGGAGGCATTACTCGATAAAGGTCCGAGTCAAACGCAAGAGGAGCTTGCAGAATCATTGGAAGTGACTCAACAAGCAGTTACTGTACAATTGAAATCCATCGGAATGATTCAAAAGCAAGGCAATTCGGTGCCTTATGAACTGAAACCGACAGACATTGACATACGATTTTTCTGTTGCAAACAGCTAATTTAAAGGCAACAAAGAAAGGATTTTTTACATTGATTTATTACTGGAAATGAAAAATCGATATTCTATAATAACCCCAAGAAGAAAATACTACGCTATGCCCGGTCAATTGTTGCCATCGACCTCAACATCAACAGAAGAGCCGAATATTCATGGTTCGAAGATCATGTTGTGTATCTGGTAGGACCAAAAGGGTGTTGTGTACTATGAGTTGCTACAACCTGGCGATACCATAACGGCCGATCGGTATTGGCTGCAATTGATTCGTTTGAGCCGTGCGTGACGATGAAAACGGCCGGAATACAAGGAAAGACATAACAAAGTTATTTTTTTGCATAACAACGCTCGGCCTCATGTCGCAAAAGTTGTGAAAAAATATTTGAAAACGCTTAAGTAGGATATTTTGCCGCACCCGCCGTATTCTCCGGACACTGCTCCTTCTGATTACTGGTCGTTCCGAGGAATACAGCACGATCTGGCAGGTCATCGGTTCACTTCTTTCACAGAAATCGAGAATTGGCTCCTAACTTAGATCACATCAAAAGACAAGACATTTTTTGAAGATAGAATTCGAAAATTGTGTGAGATGTGGGAAAAAGTAGTAACTATCGATAGACGATACTTAGATTAATCCTAATTCTTTTAATTTTAAAATAAATGCATTTTTGACCGCAAAAGAATGGACCGATTTAATTTGTACTCCCAAAATCATATATTTGCTTCGATGATTCGACATTTTTTTGGTTAACATTTATAAATACCAAAAACCTTAATAGCTACTAATAAATCGAAAAGAAAAAAGAAAAGGTTCTTAAATTAACAATTAAAAATTAAAATTGAAAATCAAATTGTAAAATCAAATTAAAAAATCAAATATTTCTAGATAAATTATAATTGTAAACACCAGTAATATAAATGGACTGAATTCACTACAGCAGGATATTATTAGTGTGGCCAACCAAAGATTTTAACAAAGGTTAGTAGACGAAGTCGAAAGGCGGATTCAAGACAAGGTTGAGCCTGTCCGCGATTACACAACCTGCCTTATAACAATAATGAGGGAGTAGGACCCGATGCCAACAGAAGAGCAGCAACTAGATCTATTCCACTAAAATCTGACGCCAAAGCTACAAATACTGGTTAGAAGAGCCGATTTCGAAACCAATATTCTCTTTGAGCTAACAGTAGTTACGGAGTTAACTCTCGGGGCAAAGAAGAATTACTGTCCAGTACCACATTTGGAGTCATCACTTCTTCCGGAAAAGGCGTACGTTTTTTGGTTTTAAGGATCTAATAGACCATAGGTATCGGCGATGATGATCGAAATAAATTGAATGGAAGAGGCCGATACTTGGTGAAAATCCATTATTAAATAATAAACGAAACACTTAGTTTTTAATTTTCACTTATAAGTGAACTTGAATTGGAATTTAATTTTTACTTATAAGTGAAAATTGAAAACTAAGTTTTTGGTTTATTATTTAATCAAAGTAAAGCCGAAAGGAAGGGAAAGAGTATCCTCGAAAGTAAGTAGGCTAGTGAAGACCGTAGAGAAACGGTTAAAAGAACTCAGTGGTAACCAACTGCGTAAAGAAGAACTGGCCAAAATACCGCAGCAATAAAAATACCCACGAAAAAATATGTAGTTATGAAAGGAAGAACTACTGAAATAACAATCACCAGCTATTATCAAAGCGCAATTCGTCGGACAACTGTCGTAGCAGCGACGACGCAAAAAAAAAGAAACCGGACGAAGATAGGAGTAGATCTCTGAGAGAAGAAAAACCTCCAAAATACAGTGGTTGCGGCCAAGCAGGATATATCCTAGATACATGATAGAAAGACCCGCGAAACACGTAGAGAGGCCCTATCTGGCTCTAGTGTGAACGAGGACCGCTTGGGAAGATCCTGTTGCGTCTACAGAAGTGTTAGAAGAAATTAATCCCTTGTCCTTGAGATAAGAAAAGGTAAAGTCTTGAAGAGAGACTCTTAGCGTAAGGCAGAGTGACAACACCCGGGGTGGTAGGCTATTACGGTAGCAAGTTACCGCATCCAAGCTTTGATAGACACTGGAGAATCACGCAGTGTTCACCTCTGTAGGCTTACAATTAGCAACAACTTGCTAAGTCCCTCTAGAGCGAGAGAGTGACAGAGGAGTCAAAGTGGTAGATAGCCGCTACACGCCCATCGCTGGCTATAAAACGAGATTCTTGCTCAGATTACACAGACTTAGATTGGAAAAAATAAGAAAAATGTTGATGTCGTAAAAATGTTCTAGTTTTCACTTAGATAAAGAAAATGATGAAAAATTAAGTGACACTCTGGAAATTATTTAGATAATAAATCATATTTTTGTGTACAATACCAGCACCTTATTTCCACCTAGCATAACAGATTTTCTAATTGCAAGGATGAAAATCAAGAGGAAACTTCGCATGGCAATAATGCCAAGTTTAGAATCTAAGTGCTAATTCAGCACTGATTTTATGAGAAGCTTTGGATCGTTGTTAGATACGAACTCTGGTCAAATTATAATCAGAGACGACGTCCAGATAATTCAACTGTATATCGCTAATATCTCCCCAGAAGACGGTAGAGCAGCGACATTATCCTGGTTCTAAAAAGATCGAAAAAGAAATTCACTAGTAGGTGAGAGATGCAGAAAGCAGACGTTATAGAACCATCAACCAGCGGGTGGTCAAGCCCCATGATGATCGTCAGAAGTCCAATGAAAAATACTGTTATTGCATTGACTTCAGAAAAGTTAAATGATGAATTGTTTTTTGAATATAAGTACACATAAATTGTATAATTATTAAAAATTTTAATGATGTTGTATCAGGTATTTCAAAGATACCTGTTTTTCACATTTCTTTCTCTTGAGAATCATCATTTATGGGGATGCCATCATTTGTTTCGAAATTTTCAGCCCTCTAGGTTTTCAAGTAAAGATATCGCGTGCGCCGAATAAATAGGTTTTGGGTTACTACCTAGGCGTTCTTGATGTGAAATTCGAGTTTGAAAAAAAAAATCATCAAAATTTTGGCATTTATTTAAGAAAAAGATGCCATATTCGCTTTTCTTAAAAAGACAGATTAATTTTCTCAGCGTATTTGAAAAGAAAAACCTTGAAAACATAAGATACTAAAGTTTGTTAAACTTTCATTAGCTTTTAGTACGTTTTTAAATTGTTTAAATATACATACAAAAATCCAGGGCATTCAGTCGTTAATGGGTTAAGGGGATGCCACACGGCCTATCCCAGGCAGGAGTATTTTTGCAGTAGCTGATCTATATGGTAAATGGTCCACAACCTGAGCCATATGCTTTTTTATATCTTGAACTGGTTTACGATGTCATGGTAAACTAAGATGGCTTCCATTTAGCGCCGTACAAGACATCGTCGGTGCTGGAATACCTTTTACAAAAAACAACCAAGATTTATGGGAATGGCCTCTTGGTACAGAAAATTTTTTAAAGACCTTGCAACCATCGCAGAACTATTAACACAGCATGCCAAAAGAGATAAAATGAGTAGGCTGAAGGGTATTAAATCGCCTTTGAGAGAGTGAAGGCGTTGACCGTTATAGTGCCAAAGCTCTAATGAACAAACTTTGAACACCAATTTATAATTCAAACAGACGCAAGAAACTCTGCTATGATAAGCAAAAATAGTTTATTTAAGGACACCTTCATACCACCCTTAGGCAAATCCAGCAGAGAGCGTCAATCGCACTTTCAAAATAAGGATTGTGACCTTTATCAAAAACTATACTCCGTAACTCGAAAGACGCTGAGCATCCACCGAGAAAAACCAAAGAACCTTAGGAGGCTAAGGGCAATCCACTTTTAGCCACGAAGTCAGAGAGGGAGAGTTAGAAAGAAAGAGACAGAGGGAAAAAGGGAAAGTGAGGAGAGGTAGGAAAGAAGCAAAGAAAGAAGATCATCAAATCATTGACAAGCGTAAGATCCTTTGGAAGTACAGCTTTGTAGATTAATAAGTTTCAAATATTCATGTAATGCGAAAAATGTAGAAAGCGTTTAAAAAACGCCTGTCTCTTACAACACCGATAATTATTTAAAAAATGACGTTCTTCTTTACTAGTTTACAACTCGAAAATGGAGCTCTTCAAATTTTAAATTGAATGAGATTTTGCAATTTTGAATGGATCCATTTATTAGTAAAATATGTTAAATTATTTATCTCAAAACACTTAATGAAAAATGCAATAACTTTTTTATTTATAAACATTTTAGGATATTTCATTGTTTTTTCTTTTCTGAAACACTTATATTTTTATATGCCTTATGGAAAAAATAAAATTATTTTTAACCCGCCCTTTTCCGCTTGAAAAAGTCCAGCTTTTTTATAAATATTTAATGCTAGAGCGTCAACCATACAAAGTTTTAATCTCAAAATATAGAAAGCTGATTTCAAGACAAAAATTTGAAAAAAATGGGTCTATGACAAATAAAAACCAAGATACATTCTTTTGTTTCTAAAATAACTATGACTTTATTTATTACATTCAAGAAGCGAATGAGGCAGTATTTGGTCGTTAAAAAGTTTTATTTTACTCTGTTAAAAATTTTTTTAATAATTTATTTATTTGACAATAAAAATAGTGTTCAAAATAAAGACTATTCATATCAGACGCAAGAGCTAGCGTGGTGAGTGAAATTGCTTTCTGGTCGATGCGATGAGCCAAAGAATGAAGATCTTTAAATGTGCGACGCGCGAAAAGAACTTGCCCTATTTTCTCAAATTTTTAATGCATTTCGATCTTTCTTTATTTTAACCCATTAAGGACCAAACAAAAATTAGGCTAGATAAAACTAAACGAACTATGCCATTGATAGGGAAATGAAAAAATAAATACCTAGGTTTTTTTTTGTTATTTACAATGATATATCAGTAATTATTTAAACAAATCATGATCAAAGTCGTTATTTTAAAAACTGATTGCGCTAATTTATTTTATGAAAAAAATGACGAAAAACTACATAACATTTTCTTGTTAAAGTTCAATTCGTTAATGTAAAACGGTTACAAATAATTAAATTGTTGATCGATTTATAAAAAAAAACACAACACGCACTTGTACTTGTATTTATATATAAAAAATATAAAAAGTTTATTTATTATTAAAAAAGGCATTAAGCGTAAAAGTATATTTACATTATAATAGAAAAAGCCACTAAAAAATCCACCCAAAAATCAAAATTGAAGGGAGGTGAAAGAGCGCAGCGCGTCATCTTTCCAACACTCTCTCCCGTGTAAGCTTTAATTTTTATTGCCTGAAATATAACTATAAACAAATTAGACTTTATATATACAGGGTGGTCTGTTTTAACCCTTAGCGCTCCAATGGCTCCGCCACGGAGCCGTCCGTCATTTGGTATAAAAACGTGCGGGGCGCTAAGGGTTAATCTATCGGACAAAATAACTTCAAAGGGAGATGGTTATATCAAAAAATGTTTTAGACAAAAGCTGTAGGGATTAAAGGGGGTCGTCCAACGCTGACCATGGCGTTGACCTTAAGGTCAAATTTGAAGGTTATTTGAGGGTCAAATCACAAATGTTAAAAGGAAATCCCAATTTCTTATTACGGATTCTGATTTTGCGTCGAAAATTATTAAAGTTTCGCCTCAAACATTTTTCTCGATGCGTGACAGATGGCACTGTAATCGGCAGTTTTAATCTATCGATGCGAATATCTCAACAACTACGCATATGAAAAGGTAAAAAAGGAAAATTTGTTAACATGGATAGGCCCTCCCCTCCTCTAATCCCCCGTATGGAGCGGTTTCAACTTAAAAATCTGAAATGGGCACCCCAATTTTATATTGCAGATTCTGATTCTGCGTCAAAAAATATGGAAATTTTGTTCGGAACATTTTATAGATTCGTGACAGATGTCGCTGTAATTGACAAAATTAAAAATGCGTACAAAAATCGTTACTGAATTAGAATTTCTCGAGGAATACACATCATGTTCGATAGTTTAAAACTGCTGATTACAGCGCCATCTGTCACGCATCGAAAAAAATGTTTAAGACAAAACTTTCATATTTTTTGACGCAAAATCAGAATCTGTAATAAAAAATTGGGATTTCTATTTAAAATTCGCGATTCGACCCTCAAATAACCTCCAAATTTGACCTCAAGGTTAACGACAAGGTCAGCGTTGAACGACCCCTTTTAATCCCTACAATTTTTGTCGAAAACATTTTTTGATATAACCATCTCCCTCTGAAGTTATTTCAACTGATAGATTAAAACAGACTTCCCTGTATATTAAAAACTCATAATTTTTTTAGTTAAATAATCATGCGACTCGAAAGATAATCGTTTTCAATAGATAATGGTGTAAAACCTGTCTCTAAAATTGGTTTCAACGAATCGTAAATAAAAATTTATTTTTGACTACAGTCGTTTATGGCTATGTATTCAGCTTGACAAGGGGATGATGTAACATACCGATGCTTTCTCATTCGTCATGTATTCGTAGAAAGTTTAAAACTCCAAAGAGTTTTATTATGTATCCACTTCTCGTTTCTTAATCTTTACAGTTTTGAAGGCTTACATCTGAAAAACTTGGCGAATCGCTACAATAACCGTGATAATACCAACCTAGATTTTTTGTATCTTTAAGATAACAGAACACTCAATAAATCATTTTCCACTCGTTTTTGAATGGACTAACTTGATGTATACTTAGAACATTGGCTGCATAAGTTATATTAAGATGACTGACATTTGACAAGTAAAGTAATGTACTGAGCTTCTCTATACGATCTATATTCTCTATTTTTAGTAAAAATTAGTTTGTTTACTTTATATGACTCTTCTCTGAGATTAAATTTTCTACAAGGTGTATTTAGAAAATACCGGGAATTTTCGTTTTTTGAAAAAAATATTTATTTATTCATCTCCATTAATGTTGTCGCCTTCAAAGTAGTCCCCATTAGATATTAAGCACTTGTGCCAGCGCTTCTTTCAATCCTCGAAACACTTCTGAAATTCGATCTTAGGGATAGCCTTTAGCTCTTTCAGCGATGCGCCTTTAATATCATCGATGCTTGTAAAACGACAGCCCTTTATGGCTCTCTTTATTTTTGGAAATAGAAAAAAGTCGCACGGAGCCATGTCTGACGAATGTGGAGGCTGGGGCATCGTTACAGTATTGTTTTTGGCCAAAAATTCACGAACAAACAATGAAGTGTGAGCAGGTGCATTATCGTGGTGCAAAAGCTATGAATTGTTTTTACACAAATCCGGGCGTTTTTTTCGGATTGCTTTACGCAAACGGCGTTGAACTTGTAGGTAGTACTTCTTATTTGATGATTTTTTTTGTTTGACCTCGTGGCAAGAATTCATGATGCACAATGCCATTAAAATCGAAGAGCACAGTGACCATAACCTTCACATTCAACCGCACTTGTCAAGCTTTTTTTGGTCTTGGCGATCCAAAATGCCCCCACTAGGACGATTGAGCCTTAGTTTCGACGTCATATCCGTAAACCCATGTTTCGTTACCTGTTATAACACGTTTCAGCAATTCTGCATCGTTGTTGACTTCATTTAATGACATCTGAGCAACTTCCTTTCACCGCGGTTTTTGTTCGAAATTCAACAATTTTGGAACAAATTTTGCTGCCACGCGTTTCATACCCAAAATATTCAGAAAAATTCTATGGCATGAGCCAATCGATATGCCAACATCATCAGCGACTTCTCTGATTGTAATTTGGCGATCGTTCAAAACCTTTTCTTTCACTTTTTCCACTTTTTCATCGGTTGTTGATATGCTGAGGCGTCCGGGGCCTTCGTCATCTTCAACGTCTTTACGGCCATCTCGAAAACGCTTATACCACTCGTGAACTCTTGTTTCACTCATAGCGGACTCACTATAAGCCTTTGTTAACATTTCACACACTTTGTTACACTTTATTCCATTTTTTACGCAAAATTCGATACAAATTCTTTGATCAATTTTTTTTCAACAAACGGAAATCGCTGAGCTCATAAAAACACGTCTAACCTTAGCGGCTGCCACTGACAAACTAAACAATGAATACAGCTGAAAATTGTATCATACTTCAGGGGTATGTGTACCAACATTGTAATGTTGGTGCAGCGTTTCGACGTTTTTAAATCACAAGACCGATCGGTAACGTCATCTTACCGATCCCTGCTTCCTTTTTTATCTACACTCACTTCAGAGCTGCAGGTTAGAAAGATCTATTTTTTTGAAAAAAAAAAGGAAGGGGAATATTTTTTCTTCTTTCCTCTTCAGATTTTCCTCGGAGATCTTTCCTTCTTTTCCCTTTATTTTATTTCATTTCTTAAAAAAAAAAAGGAAACAATAAAACAATTTATTTTAATATACAGTTATAATGCGAAGAAATTCATAGGTTTAAGACATCGGAAAAATGCATCTACAGCGCGATTTGAAACGTCGCGTGATAACAGCGTTTCCGGTCCAACTTGGAATGCCAAGTTTTATTCTTTTACTGTACACTCGTGGTAAAAATTTTTCTTCCTCTCCGTACACAAATTGATCATTAATTTAAATTAATTATCGAACTCATATCAAAAAGGGCGGAAGCGAGCAGATTTTTCGTTGCTTCATGCATATGATTTTATTCTTTTTTATTTATATCAATTTAATAGTTTACAAAATAAAAAGATATTGCAAAACATAATCACTAATGATTGTAAAATACGCCAATGTATTTCAGCCACGACCAAAGTTGTAATTTAATTTATATCTTAAGACCATGGATCTAAAGACTTAAAATTAATCTACTCTTAATAGTAATGAGTTTTACAGTTTCCCTTAAATTAACCGTATGCACAAAATCTTGTGGTACGCTTGTTTGCTTAGAACTCTTACATTATAATTTAACTAGTCTAATATCTCCAAATTATTATTATTATTATTTTATTTTAAAAAAAAACAAAAACAACTTATTCGGTAAGCTTACTTATTCCTTATAAAGTACCACATGGATTTTTAATTTTCATTTATGATCAATAAGGTGGTTAAGCGAAATAGATAATTACTTATCCGTCATTGTAATAATTTCTAACCACTTTATTCCGGACCTAATAACCGAGCATTATTGTAACCGCGTTCCATTATCATTATTTCCAAAATCATTGTAATATCGGCGTTTTCCTTACAACAAGTATTACAATAAGTCTGCGACTTATACCAAAATTATTAATAATAATACCATACCTATATTCTTTATAATTAATTTCTTATGAAATATTATATCAATTTTATTTTATAATTTTCCCTCAAATAATAATTACAACTATAAGTTAAATTCTTCGACATTGTATTAAATCGAGCGTTTAAATATTCACTACTCTTATATTCAAAAGAATCAAAATTTTTTTTTATTCTCACCTTCCTACATATTTTATGTCCCAGGAATTTTAATTTTGCGATAAAATTTGTTTCTTTACAGGTTAAAATTAATTTACCATGCTTATATACTTAATAATAATTTTACTTGTTGCAATTTTTTTTTCTTTATAAATAAATTACATTAATCATTAACTAATTCCTAAAGTAATAATTATTACGATTCCCCTAGAATAATAATTAATCCCGATATTAATTTATTAAAATAATTACTCTTACAGTCTGTCAAGTAAGAGCGTGGTCGACTTCACCGACAGGTAATGAAAGATTTCGCTCTTATTTCTTCGCAAGCCAATAAAGAAAAGCTTTGTCCTTAATGCATTGTCAACGAAAATTCAGTTGTCGTTGATCTTTTAAAAGAGAATCACGTTAAACGCCATGAGTGCTAAGTACGCGTCGCGCTACGAGGCTGTGTTCCTTTGCATCCACCCAAAAGGTCCCAAAATGTCGCAATCAGCGGCTGCTAAATATATGAGAAAGTCAAAGGCATTTGTACAGAAGTGGATACAGCGATATAAAGTGGCTAAAAATTTCGATGATTTACCAGAACGTGACTCGATAGGAAAAGTGAACAAAAAAGATGAAAAAAGAATAGTGAATCTGTTTTCGCGGAATCCTGCTTTAACACTGCGGCAAGGGCGTGCAAAATTAATGGCAAAAGGTTAAGATATATCCTACGTAACTATCCGAACCTATCTTCGTACTCATCATCTGAAATGGCGCAACACAATGAAGAAGCCTCTGTTGACTGAAAAACATGTGACAAAGCGACTCGCTTGGGCGCATGAGAATATTGATAGAGATTTTGAAAATGTCATTTTTACTGATGAATGTACTATATGGGCACGTTCTGTCCTCACGCGAGCCTGGTCAACTTTCATTAATAGGCTTGTTCAGCGGACCGTAAAACATGGAATAAAGGTGCATCTTTGGGGCTGCTTCTCAAAGCAGGGATTCGGCACTTTGCACCTCTTTACTGACAACCTAAATGCCGAGAAAATGATAAAAATCTACAAAAAGGCTTTACTGCCATCTGCCAAACGATGGTTTATCACAAAAAATAAAGATTAAATTCTGCAGGAGGACAACGATCCTAAACACCGCAGCAAGCTCTGTACTCAGTGGAAGACTCAATCTGGCATCGTTACATTGGATTGGCCGTCGCAGTCGCCCGATGCAAACCCTATTGAAAATGTGTGGGCATATATCAAACAGAAGCTTCGTGGAAGACGCACATACACTTTGAAGCAGTTGTCTTACGAAATTTGTCGGATCTGGAGATCCTTGCCACTAGAATACGCCGTTAAATTAGTAGAAAGCATGCCTCGGAGATGTTAGGCAATTATCGACGCCGGTGATGACTGGACACATTTTTGACCGAATTGCATCATTGTTTGTAATGTGTACAATGTATATATAAATATGAAAGAATTAATTAGAAATTGTAATTCTTAAAGAATAATTAAACTATTATTTTGCACTTATTTCCTTTCCTTTAAACGATCTGGTAATTATAAATTACTCTTGCTAACCTAAAGTTATCATTCTTGTTCATAGTGACAATCACTTTTAATTTAAATAATTATTCTTTATTTTTAATATCATTGCATAAATAAATACGTCGCAAATTGCGTAAAATGCGACGAAAAACTTCGCTCTTTTTTGTAATGTGCGCTAAATTTTAAATAGAATGCAGCCATGTAATTCAATATAACATTTAATTATCACAAATACGTTCGAGATAAGCGATTAGCGCCCACCGCGCACTAATTTCGAGCAATCTGATTGGTGCAGAATCGTCTCTGTATGAGTGCATCAAAAGGCAAGCTTGACTTGCGGAGACGCACTCGACATTATTTTTTAAATTGGCCATCACCATTAGCCCAGATCATCCTTCGCGCGGATGGCCAATGATACGTTGCTGGATCTCAACGAGCCGACTGCACCCCGGACCTAAGAACATTGTAAGACCCCAGCAGGCAGAGCCCGATCCGGATCACCACAAGCCGACCGCGCCCCAGCGGAACATCGTTCAACCGACTCAAGACAGGAAAAAGAGAGAGTGAGGAATTTCATTACTTCTGTAAAAGTGAGTAAAAGAAAAATAAAGTTGATACTAATTTAAATTTATTCTTTTTCTCTCTATCATCTATTTTGCTCCAAAAAGTCGCTGGACTAACAGAAAAAGTGTCCTTCGACTTTTACCTTAATATCATATTTGTTAGGTCCTCTACCGAGAGTAGACAAGCCTATAGTGACTTGCCGCATTCTCGATCCTAGAATTCACATCTATCTAATAAAAATTTATTCAATTTCTTCCTACTCTGTCATTCCTTTGGCCACCCCAAGCCCATGGGCTTCAATGTTCTGGCTTAAAAATAAAAAAGGCCAAAGCTGCATTTTTAAGTTAAGACTCCTATATTACAACATAATAAAAAAAATTTTGACAATCGGACTCTTCAAACCCGCGAAATTGAAAAATTCTCGTTATTTTCTGAACACACCTCGTATTAGCTATTGATTCGTGACCATGGGTATTCTCTAAGGAGGCATTTTTTTCAAAACCAAACTTTGGCAAAAATCTGTCGATGTATCTTTCTTATTAAATTATGAGCATTTTCGATTTTCTATTACTTAAAATTTCTAGTGCAAGAAAAGATTTCGGTTTACCCAGTTCAGTAATTTTAAATTCTTTTATAAGTTGTTTTTTATTTCATTTTAATTTTATGATTGAATGCCAGTATAATGTCATCTACATAAAAAGTTACTATCAATATTCTGTCATCTTTCTTCCAAGTAAACGTACACGGTTCGTCTTCATATGGTGTCAATTCTATTTTTATTAGCGTCGCTCAAAATTTTTCATTGCTATATTTCTGCTTACCTTCAAACTTTATAATGTTTTCTTTAATCTACAAACTTTCTATCGTTTAATTTCTAAATCACATTCTTCTCCATCAGGTATTTCCATCAAAACCTCGCAATGGAGTAATCCATCTAAGAAAACTGCTTTCACATCCATCTAACACAGTTCTAAATTGTATTTGTTGGCAATCAAAATAACAGACCTCATTAGCACTAAGCGTAAAACTGCTTCATACATTTTTTGAAGATCTTAAAAGTTTTTATCCTTGAAGCCTCTGATTGTCAATCTGGCTCTACGAGGTCTAGCTATTAAATAACGAGACTGCGCGCCTAGAAGGCGCCGTAGAGGGGTGGAGAAAAAAACGAGTAGTGCGTTGGGTATCTAGATATCTTGTCTATGCACGTACCAAAATACGTTCTCGTCACTATTATTGTATTTGTGCAGTAGCGGTTTGAAACGAACGTGTTTTTTTCTCGTGCCGAAAACCATGTGTGACGAAAAACAGGAGCAACGTATCAATCTCAAATTTCTCGTTAAATTGTAAAAAACTCCGACTGAGTGCTGTGAATTGTTGCAAGAGGCCTATGGGGACAATTCTCTATCTCGTGCGCGTGTTTCTGAGTAGTGTAAGCGCTTCAGTGAGGGCCGAGTGAGCACTGAAGATAACCAACGCCCAGGTCGCCCTGTCACTGTTTCAACTCCGGAAACAGTGACCAAAATCAACCAAATTGTGCGTGCAGATCGTCGAATGAGCATCCGGAAGATTGCAGAGGCTGTAAACGCCGATAAAGAAACGGTTAGATAAATTTTACACGAGGAATTACACATGACAAAAGTCTGTGCGAAGTTGGTGCCAAAAAACCAGACTTCTGACCAAAAGCTCTTGCGTCAACAGGTCTGCTCAGATTTCCTTGAAAGGTTAAAAAAAGATTCCGGACTGATAAAAAACATTATTACTTGCGACAAAACGTAGATTTTTTAATACGATGTTAAAACAAAGCGGCAATCGATGCATTGGAAGACGCCTGAATCGCCCAAAATCAAAAAAGCAAGGATGTCCAAATCAAAATTCAAGGCAATGTTCATCGTTTTTTTTGACATTAAGGGGTTACCCCCAGTTGTAGCTCAACAAAAAAGGCCTTTTTTATGAATTTTTTTAAAGAAAACTACAAAACTTTTTTAAACGATTACTATATCATCTTGAAGAATACATCTTGAAGAACTTTTAGTAATTTTTTTATTGCAAAATATTACATTGTTAAGTGGCAAATAGCCGCCAATGAAATAGTGTTTTTATTTATACGGTTTGCAGTGACTAACATTGCGGCAAAGTGGATCATTTAAAACAAAAAATGTGGATAGATTAAGTTAAATATAAGTATGATCTAGTCTTTAATCAAAGGATTTAAGAAAATATTCATTTTTCACGAAATGGCAGACAGTCAAAGTTAATGGTTTGATCTTAACAAAAAATTAAACGATTAAAGACTACATTTCTATGAATTAAATAAGCCTGCAAAATTTTAAGAAGATCGGTTTATTAGTGTTTGAGTAATCTTGGTCACCGACTTCAGAAATGCCATTTCGAGAAAAACGCGATTAAAGTTTTAATTGCCGGTTGTTTACACAACGGAGTCTTCTCTTTCAATGCTCATATCTCAGTCAATTTTGTTTGGATCGACTTCAAGTTTCCAGGTCATATTCTCAGATACTTATACTTCAAAAAAATACGGTAAAGCAAAAAACGGCAGAGCTTCTAAAGGCCCTTACCAAAGAAGACTTCCAGCACTGCTTCGATCAATCGAAAAAACGTATGGAAAGGTGTGTGGCGAGGGAAGGGGAGTATATTCGAATGTGCATTCGAATGTAGAATAATTTTTATAATAAAACCCTTTTTTGTAACCAGTCTCATTATTTAATAGCCAGACCTCGTATTCATCATAAGAATCATCTTCTATATTTGTTTCATGTAAAAATATCTAAAAGGAAATATTTTGCTATGTTTGTATAAAATTTCAATTTTTTTTTGTAATAATTGTATTCAATATTTATTCAATATAAAATTTTTTATTATTATTTAATAAATAATGCAATATTTCTATATGTATTTTGTACGCTAAGTATTCAGGCATTCTTATCAATAGCTCACACCTTTAAATATAATAAATGTCTTTCTTGCAGTTTTAAACCGACCATCGCGAGAATTAAATGTTTTATCAAAGTTAATAAAGAATTTATTAAAATATATGACAGGAATAAACATTTATCGCCTTCGACAAAAATAAATAATACCGATCTAAACTTTATTTACACACAAAAAACAGTGCCTTCGTAATTTTACAATAAAAAATTTTAAAAAATTTTTAATACATCGTTAAAATATTCTTCTTTATTCTCTTCATTAAAAGAAAGTACATCATTTGATTGATGTTTTGGATCTAAAAATATTTACATCTTAATTAATTTATAACTTCATTTAATAAAAATTTATTTTTCATTAAATTTATTTTTTTTTTTTTTAAATTATAAAAATCAATCAAATTAAAAAAAATGTAAAAAAAAATAGGCTATTTCACGTACAGGAAAAAATTAGATTATAAATTATGGAATACTATTATTATTAACAGCTGTTAAGATGTTAGAGTTATTAGGTTGCTGCAGATGAAATGGCCGATTTAGCAATGACAAAGTTGGCTGCGATTTTAGTGTATTATGTTGGCACATGGCGGCGCAAATGATATGACATATTGAAGTATAAATACTGCTACTTCGGTTTCTGAAGTCACTTTTGTTTTGCACTTCATAGTGATCGTAAAAACAAAAAGAGAAAGTGAACATGGGAGTGAATCGAAAACGACTACTTTTACTATACAAATTTAAATTAGAGCACAATGCAACGGAAGCAACGAAGAATATCAACAGTGCATTTAGGCCTGATATAGTTAGCGAACGAACCACTGGGCAGTGGTTCGAAAAATTTCGATCCGGAGATATGGAACTTTGAAATAAGCCACGTGGACACCCAGGACCATCGATCGATAACGACGAGCTGCGTGCTTTAGTGGAGTCTGAGCCCCGCCAAACCATAAGGGATCTTGCCGAGAAATTAGGCGTTCACAATTCAACAGTTTGCCGCCACTTGCAACAACTTTGAAAAGTGAAAAAGCTTGACAAATGGGTTCCGCATAATCTAACCGAGCAAAACATGACGTGTCGAATGGAGATTTTAAGTTCTCTTCTCTCCCGCAACAAAAAGGGACCGTTCTTGCACCGAATTGTGACCTGCGATGAAAAGTGATTTATACAATAATCGTCGCCGATCGGCCCAATGGCTAGATGCCGATGAAACGTCAAGACACATGCCGAAACCAAGCCCTCATCCAAAGAAAATAATGGTAACTGTTTGGTGGTCTGTAGCTGGAGTTATCCACTATTCCTTTCTGTAACCTGGCGAAACCATCAATGCTGAGAAATACTGTGCTCAACTGGATGAAATGCATCAGAAGTTGATAGTCTAAGGACCTAGGCTTGTCAACAGGAATAGAGTGATACTGCTTCATGATAACGCATGACCTCATGTATCGAGAACAACGGTCCAAAAATTAAACGAGTTGTGTTATGAGACTCTTTCTCACCCTCAATATTTACCAGACCCCTCTTTAACAGATTACCATTTCTTTAAACATTTGGATAACTTTTTGACAGGAAAAAGATTTATTAATGAAGCTGCTGTAAAAAATGCCTCCAAGGAGTTTCTTCGAACCAGAAACTCGGACTTCTACAGAACTGGAATGTAAATGTACTTGTATCTCGTTGGGAAAAGTGTGTTGCATCTATTAGTACCTATTTTGATTAAATAAATTGTCTTTATTAAAAGTTACAGCTGATAAAAAATTGATTACTTAATCGGCCATTTTATCTGCAGCAACCTAATATTAGCATCATTAATGAAAAGTGGTATTGAAATACATGATTCAAGCAAACTTGCTGTAAGACTAACAATACTAATAGAATTATTAAAATTTGTACAACATGAATTGCTGTTACTTAATGTCACATTTTCCACTTGACTTTCACTATCTACGCTAGTCTGAAATTGTAAATTTATTATTTAGAAGTTTGTATGTATTACATACATAACACATCGTCCAATAAGTCCTGAGACTAACAACGGAAACAACATTTTTTTTCAGAAATCATTTTCATTCATCAATATTATCTTCTTTTAGAGTGATACAATTTTTCCAATGCCTTTCTAACATTTCTATACCATGTTTATAGAAAGATTTATCCTTAGCTTTAAAATAGGCTTCAGTTTCGGCAATGACCTCCTCATTCGAGTCAAATTCTTTTCCCTGGAGCATTTTTTTGAGATCAACAAAGAGCCAGTAGTCGCTGGGGGCTAAGTCTCGCGAATACAGGGGGTGGGGAAGCAAATCAAAGCCCAATTTCTTCAATTTTGCTATTGTTCTCATGGACTTGTGGCATGGTGCATTGTCTTGGTGAAAAAGGATTTTTTTCTTCTTCATGTGCGGTCGTTATATTTAACAAGTCAATATAATAATCACTGTTGGTCGATTTACCTTTTTCCAGGTAGTCAATGAAAATTACGCCATATGTATCCCAAAAAACAGACGCCATGACTTTGCCAGCAGACTGCTGCGTTTTTAGACGCTTTGGGCGGCTTTCGCCAGCCATGCGCCACTCAGATGATTGCCGATTCGACTCCGGAGTGAAATGATGTATCCATGTTTCATCCATGGTCACGTATCGACGCAGGAAATCCTTTTTATTGCGAGTAAATAGCGATAAACAGCTCTCTGAATCGCCGACTCGTTGCTGTTTTTGTTCCACTGAAAGCAATCGCGGCACCCACTTGGAAAAAACCTTTTTCATGCTTAATTTTTCATGAAGAATGGTAAATACGCTTCCAAATGATATCTGTGTCATTTTTGCAATCTCACGGACCTTCACTTTGCAATTTTTCATCACAATTTCTAACACTTCTCTCACATTTTTCTGTGTAACGGCTACCAATGGCCTACCCGAACGTTCCGCATCGTTTGTGTCCGTACGACCACGTTTAAACTCAGCATACCAACGACAAATCGTTGGTTTGAATGGAGAGGAGTCCGGGTAATGTTTTTCAAGCCATTGCTGGGCTTCTATGGTGTTTTTACCCATTAAAAAATAATGTCTTATCAACACGCGAAACTCGCTTTTTTCCATTTTTCAAACAAATTACGAAGTGACTTTACTCTAACCTCGATAACTCTGCTGTTTGTGATCCGATCGACGTAAAATTTTTACACGTTTCATGTAAAGGTTTGCAATCTATGGAAACGTGGCCAGTTTGGTACTACTAGCACCATCTCTGGGTTAGTCTCGGGACTTATTGAACGATGTGTTATATAATACATACATGTTGTAAGTCTCAAGAAGTACAATGAATTTTAATTATGAGTATGAAAAGATTAGAAGACTAATAAAAGTTTATTAAATTTTTATCGATTTGTTATGCTTTATTAACAAGGTTTTTATTGCTTTAGGATTATTTACTTTTTGTTTTTTTGCTAATTATTTACTTTCTATTATCATTCTTTAAAAATTTGATCTAATATTTAAATTGTAATCGTTAGATATATAGTATATTAGTTAAAAGAATTACTTTTAATTATCTTTAGATATTTTAATTTAATAAAAAAATGATGTATAAGATGCTGTACTAATTATTCATTATATTTTTATGCTGATTTAGAGATAATTCTGAGTTATTTTATAGTGTTTTAAAATATAGAATATGCCAACGGCCATTCCACGCTGATCACACTGGTTCTCGTCCGATCACCGAAGTTAAGCAGCGTTGGGCGCGGTTAGTACTTGGATGGGTGACCGCTTTGGAACCCTGCGTGCTGTTGGTTGTATGCAAAATAATCTCATATTAGAGATTAAAATTGCTTAAATAAAAAAAAAAAATTTAGAAAATTGATAATAAATACAATATGATAATAGAAGTTTTAAAGTATAACACAAAAGTTTATAAAAGATAAATCCTAAGAAACATTCATCTCAAATTATGACCAATGGTTAAAAGAAAATAATACTACTTAAATAACTTACTTATATTGTTAAGGTGATTCACAAAATTTATTAGATAACAAAAAATTAATGTTAAATAAACTGAAAGCGATAACATTCATGATATCCATTCTAAAATTTTATCAAATTATGGAATAGTAGAAAACACCCCAGAAAACTTATTGCCAAAAATATCTTGTATACAAATTTAAACATTGCATTGTGTCAATAAAATAAAATAGAAATGCATTTTAAATTATTGATAAATTTTATTCGTAGCTTTTTCAAATATAGAAAACTGAATTACATAAATTTTATAAGAATAGATGTATAGTCGATCTAATTGGTAATGCAGCATGCAAATAACAATAAATGGGATAGATTGCCGTATTTTATTATTTACTGTAAAGAAACAGAAAGCAACGTAAAATCAAACTAAAACTGCTTCTATTATTCTAATCTGATAGGGTTATTAATACAGCAATCTGCACTCATCTTACCAAACATACTCAAATATATTGTACAAATTACATTACATATTTAATCATTTTATATTAATCCATCATTGAGCATTTATTGTTAATAACTTCACTTTTTCTTATTAAACTTTGCTTGTCACTTCTAAAAAAAGTTCAATTGGTAACAACAGAAAGATTCTTTTTAATGTCTGTATTACACATTTGTCTTCGGGATCTGATTCCAGCCAATAATTGTTTTTACTTGTCACCTTATACAGTCTGTCAAGTAAGAGCGTGGTCGACTTTACTGACAGATAATAAAAGATTTTGCTCTAATTCTTTCGCAAACTAATAGAGAAAAACTTTGTCCTTGATGCATTGTCAACAAAAATTCAGTTGTCGTTGATCTTTTGTAAGAGAATCACGTTAAATGCCATGAGTGCTAAGTACGCGTCGCGCTACGAGGCTGTGTTCCTTTGCATCAACCCTTAAGGTCCCAAAATGTCGCAATCAGCGGCTGCTAAATATATGAGAAAGTCAAAGGCATTTGTACAGAAGTGGATACAGCGATATAAAGTGGCTAAAAATGTCGATGATTTACCAGAACGTGGCTCGATAGGAAAAGTGAACAAAAAAGATGAAAAAAGAATAGTGAATCTGTTTTCGCGGAATCCTGCTTTAACACTGCGGCAAGGACAAGCAAAATTAATGGCAAAAGGTTTAGATATATCCTACAAAACTATCCGAACCCATCTTCGAACTCATCATCTGAAATGGCGCAACACAATGAAGAAGCCTCTGTTGACTGAAAAACATGTGACAAAGCGACTCGCTTGGGCGCATGAGAATATTGATAGAGATTTTCAAAATGTCATTTTTACTGATGAATGTTCTATATGGGCACGTTCTGTCCTCACGCGAGCCTGGTCAACTTCCACCAATAGGCTTGTTCAGCGGACCGTAAAACATGGAATAAAGGTGCATCTTTGGGGCTGCTTCTCAAAGCAGGGATTCGGCACTTTGCACCTCTTTACTGACAACCTAAATGCCGAGAAAATGATAAAAATCTACAAAAAGGCTTTACTGCTATCTGCCAAACGATGGTTCATCACAAAAAATAAAGATTGGATTCTGCAAGAGGACAACGATCCTAAACACCGCAGCAAGCTCTGTACTCAGTGGAAGACTCAATCTGGCATCGTTACATTGGATTGGCCGTCGCAGTTGCCCGATGCAAACCCTATTGAAAATGTGTAGGCATATATTAAACGGAAGCTTCGTGAAAGACGCACATACACTTTGAAGCAGTTGTCTTACGAAATTCGTCGGATCTGGAGATCCTTGCCACTAGAATACGCCGTCAAATTAGTAGAAAGCATGCCTCGGAGATGCCAGGCAATTATCGACGCCGGTGGTAACTGGACACATTATTGACCGAATTGCATCATTGTTTGTAATGTGTACAATGTATATATAAATATAAAAGTTTCATCAAATAAATTTTTTTATAAATTAACACGACTACGCTCTTACTTGACAGACTGTATCATTGATTTTAATTATACTTCGTACCTTCACCATAGTATCTCTATGAACTAAATAACCATTTTCGCTGCAATCCTCAAACGCTTTTTTAATTTACAAGAAATATAATTTGTTATAGGGTGCATGAAGAAGTTCATTTTGTTAGTCGTTCAATGAACCATGTAATTATAATTCAATAACTAAACAATTACACATAAGAATAATATTTAAATCAAGATAAAAAAGTACTTTATTGTTAAATTATTTTTATCCAACACAGCAAAATAATCCATTTTTTTTGATTCTTTTAAACCGTAAAAAATGTTCCGATTCTGAATCATTAAGTTCTTTCAGTGAATACTGATACACTTGATAATGAAGCAGTTTGTGGTTCGTGTTTATTTTGATGACTGCAACTGGAGATTATATTACAGCTACACAGTTTTAAAAACTAAAATGATTTTTTTGCACATGTGATTCAGATTTCATATCTTAACTTTTAATTGTATATGTCTTTATCTGAGTTAGATTTTGATGTTTTGTCTATTACTATTTTTGAATCGTCTAAGTCACTTAAATCAGGTTTTGGAGTTTGAGGTGCTCTTATTTTCACTTTTTATTTTAATGCTTTTCTTAAAATTACAAATATAAAATATTTATGTTATTTGTAACTGTAAAAGATAAATAACATTTTTTGAAATTGACACATACATATTTTTTTATTTAATTTCACTTAACACTTTTTAAACAGTTCAATCGATAACCACAGTAAAAATTGTACTTAGTTTCTAAATGTCACATGATTAAAAAATATTTGCTCGATACTTTTTAAAAAAGTTTAATTGGTAACAACAACAAAATTCCTTTTAATCTCTGTAGTACACATTTGTCTTCGGTATCTGATTCCAGATTTCCATAACTAATATAATAATTGCTGCATGCATTCCAATTTAGATCCTAGTACATATAAGCAGCTTAATTAAATTGATTTAATTTATTACATAAATCTTCAGAAGTAACATTTTATACATATGCAACAGGATTCCAGTTGCAGACATTTATTCTTTAGTAGACTCCGAGGCATTATGAATCCAACCAAGATTTTATTTTAACAATTACTAAATTAATGTCTTCTTTATATTAAAAGATTTATCAATTTTGTATATGATTAGAATGTTTAACATCGTACTCTTTCAAATCTATATCTATATGCATTAAATTTTTATTAATAACGAGAAACGACGAGGTTATAAAAAGGTAAACTAGCAGTATGCTAACCGAATATAAAGCGCGCACGTTACGCGCAGGCGCGCTCGCCTTAACGCACTTATTTACATATATTATACATATATATATATATATATATATATAAAGGAAGTGACGTCAGGGAAGAGAAGAAACAGGAAGAAAACGAAGAAATTATAAAGTAAAAATTAGAAAATCATGTATATAGATATACATGGTGAGAAAAAAGTAATGATTAATCGTAAAAAGACACGTTTTTCATGAAACTTTTTGTCATTAAATATATAGATATATAAAGATTCTAATATGAATGATATTAAAATATTTTGGCTTCGATATTAAAAAAAAAAAAAAAGCGAGGTTATAAAAAAAGTAAATGAGCTGTATATAAGGCGCTCACGCTCGTGCCAGTATCGTAGACTTCTACTTGCCAGCGGGGCGCTACCGCGCTCCTTGATATTTGTAATACTAACTTATGTTTATGTTTGTACTAAACCTATATGTGTATGCACTAAAACTATATCTATTTGTGCACGATACCTAGCGCCTTTACCGGCAAATACATAAGTACTGCAATTATTGTGGCTAGAAAATTAACTCCGATTGTACATGCGCGCAAATCGAGCGCGCTGATTTACTCAAAGCGCAGCGCAAAAACGCCATGTGCTATGTTTTATTAGTGACTGCAATACGGCTACTGCAAAACTCTTATGATTTTAAATTGACAAAGAAAACGACGTTTGTGAACATTGATTATAAATATAACTACAAATGAAGAAAAATGGGAAATAAAATGCTAATGGTAAAGTGACTCGTGCAAGAGTAAAAGACATTGAAAACCATTTTCATTACTGAATTAAAAAAAAATTGAATTTCAAACGAATTCTCAAACTAATTCTAAGAATTATGATAAAACAATTTATATAGCTTCCTGAATAAACGAGAATAACGAGGAACAATTGAAAGGAATACAAATTAGTAATTTGACAAGTATAATATTAAATTTTAAAACAAATATAAAAATTTTTTTTTTTTTTTGTAAAATATTAATACAAATTTTTATTTTCTTTTATTTACAGGTGGATGTAAAGAATGTATTGAAATAATGGAAAGGCGTCCAAACATTACCCACTAAGATTATTCAGTTGTAGGAGACTATAAGGTAAATAAATTACAAAATAAAAATAAATTAAAAGTTGAAATACTTTTAATATTGTATTCAAAACTATACGTTTCAATTTTTGGACTTTTGCTATTATATAAAAATAATGATAGGGATCCTATATTATATATGGAATCGTACTGTACGGGAGTGCCATTGCAAGACGGTTAATGTCCGTCAGCACTCAAGGCTGTATCGAGGGTGTTTGCGTTCGACGCAGTGTGCACGTGCGTGAAAGAGCATATAACATTCCATATAAATAACCCCGTTACAATATATGTATGTATGTGTATGTGTATATATATACGCGGTGTGTTAAAAAAATAAGGTGACCTTATATTTTTATAAAAAAATATTAATTTGTTCATTAATATTCATGTTGTCCCCTTCAAAGTTAATCTCCTCAGATACAATACACTTACTGCTGTGATCAAAAAGTAAGGTGAATTTGTTTATAAAATGTAAATTCTTTATTTATTCTTCCAAATCAATTTCATCCCCTTCAAAGTAATTCCCGTCCGATAAAACGCACTTTTGCCAACGCTTTTTCCAGTCCTCGAAACAGTCGGAATAGTCTTTTTCCGGAATAGCCTTCAAGACCTTCTTCGAATCGGTTTTTATATCCTCAATAGTGTCAAAACGGCGTCCCCGCATTGGCCTTTTGAGTTTGCCGAATAGCCAGAAGTCGCACGGAGCCAAATCAGGCGAGTACGGTGGCTGCGGAACGATATAAGTCGAGTTTTTGGCAAAAAAGTCGCGAAGAACCAATGCAGTATGACAAGGCGCATTATCGTGATGAAGGAACCAAGAGTTGTTCGCCCATCATTCCGGCCATTTCAGACGCATAGCTTTACGCAAACGACGCATAACGCTTAAATAATATTTTTTGTTAACAGTTTGGCCCGGCGGAAGGAATTCATTGTGCACCACACCACGATAATCAAAGAAAACTGTCAACATGACCTTGATTTTCGATCGACTTTGCCATGGTCTTTTCGGTCTTGCTTCACTTCTTGCACAATAATCGCTGGATTGGTCGGTGGTTTCAGAGTCGTATGCGTAAATTCAAGTCTCGTCTCCAGTAATGATGCATTTCAAGTGGTCCTGATAGTCAGACAGCAAAGTTTCACACACATCAATGCGACGCTTTTTTTCCAAAAAATTGAGCGATTTTGGCACCAATCGAGACTTGACGCGTTTGAGACACAAAACATCCTTTAAAATGGTTTAGGCTGAGCCAAATGATATTCCAACACTATCAGCACGGTCTCTAATTGTCAATCGACGATTTTCAAGCACCAAATCTTTAATCTTTTGGACGTGGTCCTCGTCGGTAGACGTTGATTGTCGTCCAGAGCGCGGTTCGCCTTCAACGCGTTCTCGGCCCGCTTTAAACTTGTTGTACCACTCATAAACGCTTTTTTGTGCCATAGTTTGATCACCAACGACCTTCCGCAACATTTTCAACGTGTCCGCACAAGAATATTCGTTACACAAACAAAATTTGATGCAAGTTCTTTGCTCAACAAAATCACCCATTGTAAGAATCGAAAAAATCACTTTTGGTTGTTTACAAAAACACGTGTAACTCGGAGATAATTAAACCTTTTGACAAACAGACGCTTGGCAAATTTTATAGACAAACCTACTAACCAAGGAAAAAAATTTTACCTGCCTTCCTAATGCCCGGGAGTTTTAAATGACAATTTCACCTTACTTTTTGATTACAGTAGTATGCCAATGCTTCTCATAAGCACTTTTTGGTATAACCTTGAACTCTTCCAGCGATGCAGTTTCTATTTCCTTAATTGTTGCAAATCTTTGACCTTTCATAGGTCTTTTCAGTTTTAGAAAAAGCAAAAAGTCGCACGGGGGTCAAATCCGACGAATATGGTGGCTGAGGCATAATTGTTCTGTTATTTTTGGCCAAAAATCTCTCACAAGCAACGATAAATGAGCAGGTGCATTATCGTGATGCAAAAGCCATGAATTGTTTTTCCACAATTCCGTACGTCTTTTTCGTATTGATTCTCGCGAACGGTACATAACTTCAAAGTAATACTCCTTATTGACTATACGACCTTAAATTAAAAACTCCTGATGCACTATGTCACGATAATTAAAAAAACAAAGCAAAACTTCGACATTTGATCGAACTTGATAAGCTTTATTCGGTTTTGGCTCTCCTAAGTGCTTACATTAGGACGATCGGACTTTGGTTTCGATGTCATAACCATATACTTATGATTAGTCTCCAGTTACGACCCTGCGGAGCAAATCAGGATCATTATTGACGTCATTCAAGAGCTTCTGAGCGATGCTCATGCGACGGTTCTTCTGATTAAAATTAAGAAGTTTTGGAACAAACTTCGCTGATACACGTATCATGCCCAAAACATCCGAAAAAATTGCATGACACGAGCCGTCCGACATGCCAACATCCTTAACAACTTTTCTCATCAAAGATTTCTCTTAATTCAAGAATTTTTCGAAACAATTTTTTTAACAGCTTCGATGTTATCATCTGTTGTTGATGTGCTAGGGCGTCTAGAGTGAGGTTTGTCATTGGTATCTTCTCGACTATCTATTTTAGAGTAAGCATAAAATCCTTGCGTATAAAACTACAGCATTACCAATACTTGGACATCTGCATTACTAGCAAAATGTTCTCGATTTGAGGTCATGTAATTTTGCGCTTATTTGCCTTGATTTCACACATAGAGTTAAAGAAAATTCAATTTAAATTATAAATTTTGAATATATTAGAATATTCTTACATTTTTTCTTAGAAACTCTTAATCTTCGACTGTCGTCACTGAGTATCTGAAATCAAGTGGAGTCTGCCTAGACGAGCTCGGCTTTATACTCGTACACTCTCACCAACCCTGGATTGAGGAAAAGTTCTATGAGCTTTTATTAACAATTACTTGATAAATTGCAATATTCTTGAAGATGTGTTTTTCTTATTTTCTAGCTAGGATGTGGTCGCGTCTTTAAATGTATCTAAATGTCACGATTTTCGCTAATTTCAAGCTATTATAACGCTTAACAAGTTTTTCAACTTTTTTGGTTTGTTTTATACGTACAAATAATTTATTTAGTCGATTGTTTTTTCAGTTAATTTTTGTGTACTTTCTTAATCAATGTATTTATGTGAAATCAATTATTTTATTTTTTATTCATCCAGTTACCCTGGTGGAACTTTATAAAATTTTAACTTTCTCGGGCTTCTGGCTTTCTATGACCTTCTATATACAAAAACTTTTTTCTTAATCAAAATTTTTCATTTTTTCTTTTTTCTACTTGTTTGTAGAATGTGTTATTTATTTTTCTATATTAAATAATTTCGGTGCTCCCTTTTTTCTTTTACTTTTTTATGCTTAAATTCTACTTAGATTTCTTATTTCAATAAATAGTACGAGTATTACATAGAATAAACAACGATTGTTTCAACTTTTGAGTTCAAGGCCCTTGCCGTTTCGTGGCCTTGAACCATCTTCATTTATTTTCGCTCGTGAACATATTCGTAATTTATTTAATATTTAATATCAGCTCTTCTTAATTTGTTTCAATTTCTAAATCCTACTTATTCTTATTTATACCTAATCATAACAATGTTATTGCTATATTTTATATTTTTTTTTACTTCTAATTTTCTTTATAATATTTTTGATTTTATTTGTTATCAATAATCTATATAAATTTCTCTTCATTTATTCAAATATATATATATATTCTTTTTTATTTATATACTGAGGTTACATTGCCCCTCGAAATAAAATTTTAAATTGATTTTAAAAGTTTATTTTACTTCTTTCGTATTCATATTACGATTATTCGTTGTGTCCTTCTTGGCTCCTTAATCCTATGTTTCAAAATTTCTCTTATATATTCTTTTTCTTTACTTTTATTCACATTGTTTTTAAAAGATTCAAACTTAATGAAATACAAATTTTACGAAGGTTTTATATTTGTATATAGCATGTATTTGTCAAAGTCGAAGCATAATAAAATGATATGGAAGGAAAATTATTTTATTATACATATCTTCACAGGTACTCAAACATGATTTACAAATCTGAAAAGTACATCATTTTAATTTTATTTATTCATTTTTTATTTATTTTTTTTTTTTTATTTTAAAATTCGAATTGGCTGCAAGTGAATCTTGTGCAACACACAAGAGGTTGATGTTTGATAATAGATATTTATTCCAAACTTATATCTCGGTTACAAAATTTTATAAACTTTTAAATTCACAATATTTTTAAAATTTATTTAACTTATTCAACACTCAGATATAAATTTAATTTCTTTGTTTTCTTTTTAATAATTTTCTAATTTTTCGATATTTATTTCATTTTTATTATTTGGTTCGTATTTACGGCTAAGCATATCTGCTACGATATTTTTCTTTCCAGGTAGATACTGTAATTCAATATTCTAATCTTGCATTGCTAAATTCCATCGTCTGAATCTTGCATTTCCGAAACGACAGCTTTTCAAAAATATTAACGCTTTGTGGTCAGTTCGTAGTATAATTTTTCTCGCACCTCTTAAGTAAGTGAGTTATCGAGTTTATTGAGTGCCCACCCTACAGCCAATATTTCCTTCTCTGTCGTACAAGGGCAGTTCAATAAGTACCCCTGTTAGAAATAAAGACACCATTTTTAAAAAAAATTTTTTTTTATTCCCAAACATAGTCCCCTTTTAGAAAGATATACTTCTCCCAACGTTCCTGCCATTTTTTTAACCCCTCAAAAAAATAGGATTTGTCGAACTCTCCAAAATACGCCTTTGTCTCGGCGATGACTTCCTCGTTTGAGCTAAATTTTTTTTCCGCGAGCCATTTCTTCATGTTAGGGAATAAGAAAAAGTCGCAGGGAGCCAGATCGGGTGAATACGAGAGATGCGGCAGCAATTCATAACGGAATTCATGCAATTTGGCGGCGACAACTCCGGATGAATGTGCTGGTGCATTATCATGGTGAAGCAGCACCTTCTTTTTTGCCAAATGCGGCCGTGTCTCCTTTAATTTTTTGTCGAAGCGGTCCAATAACTCACTGTAGTATTGTCCAGTGATCGTTGTTCCTTTTTCTAAAAAATTCACAAGGATGACGCTGTTCGCATCCCAAAAAATCGTCGCCATGACCTTTACGGCCTATGGGACCGTCTTTGCCTTCTTTGAAGCACATTTACCGGGAGAAATCCATTGTTTTGATTGTTGCTTAGTTTCTAGTGTGTAATGATGAATACAGGTTTCATTAACGGTGACAACTCGACGCAAAAACTCCTTTGGATCTCGCTTAAATTGCTCCAAACACTGCTTCGAAGTTAACAGCCGCATCCACTTGTAGTCCACCGTAAGCAATCGCGGCACCCATCGGGCCGACAATTTTTTCATCGCCAACTTATCATGTAAAATATGAATTGCCGTTCTGGTCGACACACCAACGGCCTCTGCTACTTCGCGCACTTTCGTTCATCGATCAGCGAGAATCATGTCGTAGACTTTTTGAATGATGTCCTCGGTAACCACGTCTGCCGGGCGTTCTGGTCGCTCCTCATCAAAAATGGATGTTCGCCCACGTTTGAATTCGTGGAACCAATATCTAACTGTGGTCATAGATGGCGAAGTGTCCCCATAAACAGCATTCAACTTTGCTTTTATCTCCTCGCATTTTTTTCCATCCAAAAACAAAAAGCAAATTACCAAACGATACTGCTCTTTTTCCATCTTAGCGAAAATCACGAAACACGTCTTACTCGAATGGCTGCCAAACCCAAACTAACTCATCAATGAGTCTGAAATTTGTTTTACAGTCATTTGTTAGATGGCAGCACGCGATGATAATACCAAATTCTCTCAGGAACGCCCTCTGTCGTCAAACACGGGTACTTATTGAACCGCCCTCGCAAAATAATATATTTCGGAGCTCTTTAGTGTGCGTGATATGAAGGTTATTACGTCCTTGTCACCCTTGGTATTTATTTGCGATAGCACGACCTCAAGTGCGTGTTCGCTTGCATCTGTCGCTAAAATGAACGGTTCATATTGTTTAGTAAATTTCAACATAATATTTTCTTCAAATAATGATTTTATCTTTTCGAATGCGTCCTCTTCTTCTTGCCTCCAAGAATACGGTGTTTTTTTTTTTTGATAATTTCAGCAATGGTATTGTTTTCTTTGCATAATTTTTTGTAAACTTAGTATAGAAGTTCACGAACCCTTAAAAGCTTTGTAGTTCTTTTACATTTCTTGGTGTTTTAAAATTTTTTATTATTTTGAATTTCTCTGGATGCGGTTTAAAACCATTTGTTGTTAAAACATAGCCTAAGAAGATTACTTCTTTTCTCAAAAAGTGTAATTTGTTGAAGCTTAGTGTGAAGTTACACTCCACAGCTTTTTTAAACAACGCTTTGAGATGTTGAAGGTGTACTTCATAATTTTCGAAAATGCATAATAAGTCGTCCACAAACGGTATAATGGAATTTCTCAGCTCACCAATAGCAAAGCCCAATCCTGGTATAAGAGCTGCGCTGCTCGTCGAAAGACCAAAAGGCACGATATTAAATTCCATAACTTCGTTGTCGATAGTAAATGCAGTGTATTGTTTGCTTTCTTAGCTTAACGGTACTTGCAAAAGCTGCTAACGAGATCCATCGTCGATATGTATTTTGAGCCTTTACAATTTTGAAAAATTTCCTCTATACCGGGTGGCGCTTTGTTATTATGTATAAGTTTTTTGTTGAGCTCTTGTACATCTAGACATAAACGCACGCTTCCATCCTTTTTTATTACTACAACTATGAGGTTTATGTAAGCGCTCGTAGAGCGGCGTATAATTCCCATCTTTGTCATTTTAATTTTAGCTCTAACCTTCTTGCGATAGCCCATTGGTATCGAATATGGCTTGATAAAAAATGGTCGATCGTCTTTTAACTTCAATATAATGCTCGTATATTTTCATACGTCCTGGTTCGTTGCGAAAAATACTTTTATGTTTATTAATTAAGGTTATTAAGGAACTTTTTTGTTCGAGTGTTAGTTTATGATATTTTGCTAGTTTTTCATCAATCTGTTTTGTTGTTAACTGTAGCGTGTCCTCCGTTTCTTTCACGCGTGAGCTTGTTTTAATGTTTTATCTTTCTTCGCATTCATTTAATTTGATTTTAAGCTCTCATATTCGTTGCTTTCCATGGTCACGTCATTGTATTTGACGACCTCGTCCTTGCCATCTATCTCTATTAAAATTTTTTCATTTCTTGTATCTAAAAACATGAGTAGACCTTTTTGTATATCGTATCCCAGAAAATGTTGCCTTGTGAGCTTTGGAACTACGATGTATATTAATTTCATTTTTAAATTTCCGAATTTGGTCTCTAGGATGACTTGTTTTTTGAGGCGCGTAGATTTTGCCCCCGTTGCACCGCGTATTACTTTTCCTGTGGTTGGCAGTGTTGGTTTATTTTTAAAATACTCTATATTTTCATTGTAGAATTGTTCCGAGATAAAAATTACTTAGCTGCCTGAATCGATGAATGCGTTGACTCTTACACCTTTAATCATTAAGGTTATATCTGGACAGTGTTTACACGTTTGTTGAGCTCCTTGCGGCTCCACGTCGTACAAAAGTTCTCCTCTAGGATTCTCAAGAATTGAATATACATTTACATTTTCGTTATCGAATCTTTGTTCTTGATTAATTTTGTTCAAAAATATGTATTTATTAAAATCGAATGTTTGCTTGAATCGTGTTAAATCTGTATAGATTTTGCTTGATTTGGCGTTAGGATTCCACCAGATAAAGATGGATCCGAAAGACGCCCATAAGACGGCCCTTTAGCACGTCATTCTGCCATTATGAATTTGTTAGGATGCCTTTTGGATTAAAAAACGCACCTGCTACCTTCCAAAGACTGATGGACAAATATTAAAAGGCCTGCAAGGAATAGCATTGTTTGTCTACCTAGACGACATTGTAATTTACTTAAACAGTTTAGACGAATATCATAGAAAAATATCCGAACTAATGGACAGATTAAGAAAAGCTAAATTAAAATTGCAAATTTACAATGCAAATTTTTCAAACGCGAAGTAGTATACCTAGGTCACATGCTTAGCGAAGAAGGACTAAGACCTGATCCTAAGAAGCTAGAAGCCGTAAGATGCTTTCTGTTGCCTAAGAACGTAAAAAGCGTTCGCCAATTCTTAGGGTTGGCGGGATACTATCAGCGATTTCTTAAAAGATTCGCCTACGTCCCAAAGCCTCCAAGTAAGCTGCTAAAAAAGGAGACCACTTTCGAATGGAACGCGAAGACCGAGAAAGCGTTTAATTTATTAAAAGAGATGCTATGCGACGCGCCTGTACTACAATTACCCAATTTATCTCAGCCCTTCATAATCACTACGGACGCTTCGGGATACGCCGTAGGAGGAGTCCTATCTCAAGGAGAAACAGGAAAAAATCGTCCAATAACCTACACCTCTCGCATGCTGCGCGGTGCTTAAAGCAATTATGAGGCGTATGAGAAAGAGGCATTAGCTATAGTGCACAGCATAACCGCATTTAGATCTAATGTATATAGGCGGGAATTGGCAGTAATAACGGATCACCAACCGTTAGTATGGTTTAAAACAGTCAACCTCAACACAAGAGTCCAGAAATGGAGATTCAAATTATCTGAATACAATTACGAAATAATATATAAGCCCAGTAAATTAAACGGAAATGCCGACGCTATGTCGCGCAACCCAGTTGAAAAAAACGCCATAAACGTGGTAACACGCGCGCAACATAAGAAGACTGCCCCAGTTGCCGATGAAAACAAAATGGAACAACTGTCAGCCAACTCGACGACGCAGGAACCTAGAAAACCCAGGGGACAATCTATAAAAGTTCAGGAAATCATTCTAGCTATAAGAAAAAGAACCCTACGATCCAAGAAAAAGGTTGACTACGAAGAAAGCGAGGACTACGACTCCGACAAACCTGCGAAACCTAAACCGTTCGCTACGCCCACAAGGCCCATATCAAGGTCGGACGAAAAAATGGAATCCTCTGATAAATTCGAAGACAATGAAATAACGAGCCGCGGCATCATAGTAGAATTAAAGGAAACGCTGCATACAAAAAACGACAATATAATCTATTTCGTGGTATCGGACCGACAATTTTGCGACAAACGTGGTAAAATGCTGCATGAATACAACAAAATTAACGTCGTAAAAAACTTGACTGTCAGAGAAATTCATCGCGAAAGGCGTAAACGAAAAAATCTACGCTGTATGTATGAAAAGGGACCAGCCGGTCTCCCTAAGGCAAATTAGGAAAAACCTATCAAATGGCTTAGAAAACTTAAAAGAACTATTAGAGAAATTTGCCCAAAGAACGTTTAGCGTTGCTAAAAACAAATTTATAGAAAACTTAGACTGGACGAAAATTTTAACTCTTTTTAAAAGTACATTCACTGATACCTTGATTAAAATTTTCGTCTATACTGGAAAATTAAAATATGTTTCAATTGACAAAAGGGATGAGATTTTCTACGAACTCCATAAGTCACTGGTCGGAGGCCACAGAGAAGTATCCAAGACCTTTAACCAAATCCGGCAAAAATATTACTTGGAAAATCTAGAAGACGACGTACAGCAACCCATTCAACAATGCCTTGGCTGACAATAAAAAAAATTAGAAACAGCCTATGGCAATAACCGATACATCGGGGGCTGTTTTCGATAAAATCGCGATAGATATATTAGGACCCCTTTAAAGCTACCAAGAAAGGAAATAAGTACGCGTTGACTATACAAGATCAACTATTAAAGTTGATTTGTTTAGCCGTACCCCTACAAAACACTATGGCTACCACTATCGCCGACACACTAATTCATCTGTCTATTTGGAGCACCTAAGGCAATACTGACAGACCAGGGGAAGAACTTAAGTCATCTGATAAATAGAATCGCCAAAAGGTTTAAAATAAAAAACTCAAAACGAACGCTTTTTATCCCCAATCGAATAGATCACTCGAAAGATTCATCGTGCACTCGGTGAGTTCCTAAAACAATACACCGATAGAGACAATGAGTGAGATGAATGGATTAAAATAGCCTAGCTAAATTATAACACCTGCATGCAAGAAACCACAAAATACACACCTTACGAGGTAGTGTTATCATCGAGTGACCCCTTAAAAGCAACCGACATGTCCCCAACATATAAAGTATATATCACTGAATTAGTGACCCCGCTTAACGGCATTCAAAACCTTGCTTATGAAAACCTAGTCGGATCAAAACTACGGAACAAGAGACTATATAACAAAAAAAAAAAATCCACAAAACTTTAAAGAAGGAGATTTGGTATACCTACTGCTCAGCCCAAAACCAGGCAAGTTTGGCGACCACTATTCCGATCTGCAAAAAGTACTAGAGGTCCTTATATCTCATAATGTAAGAATACAGTACAAAAAGGGAGACAAGATCGTCCATGCAAGTAGGCTCCACAAGCCTCACATAAATCGGGAATTTAAAAATAAACGAAAAAAAAAAAGCACAAATAGCGAGAGCAAGCAATAAACAAATTATAGATACATAAAATTATAAGAAACGACACTAATAAATACATACTTATAAATACACATAGATATTGAGTGTACAACTTTGCTTCCGCCGTTTTGCAATAGATGGCTGTAGCGGTAAGTGGTAGTTAAAATAAATAGATCATAGATGTCATACAATAAGCTTAAATATTTGTAAACATAACGCCATCGAAATATTAGTCGATTTGTGTCTGCATCATAAAGTTATTCTCGATTAAACATGTCAGCTTACGAGCCAAATTCTCGTCATTTGCGGGAGGTTATAAGTTTCTGCTTTAATATAAAGAAATCTGCGACTGAGGCTCATCGAATGCTCTCAAATACCTATTGTGAGGCCGCTACTAGTAAGAGAACGTGCCAAGAGTGGTTTCAACGCTTCAAGAACGGCGATTTTAACGTCGAAGACCAGCATGGCGGTGGAAGAAAGAAGGTTTTCGAAGATGCAGAATTGGAGGCATTACTTGATCAAGACTCGTGTCAAACGCAACAAGAATCAGCAACATCATTGGGAGTGACGCAACAAGCCATTTCAAAACGCCTGAGAGTCATAGGAATGATTCAGAAACAAGGAGATTGGATGCCGTACGAGTTGAAAGCAAAAGATGTTGAACGGCGTTTGTGTGTTTGTGAACAGCTGCTTGCAAGGCAAAGACGAAAGGGATTTCTGCATCGCATTGTGACTGGGGACGAAAAATGGGTTTACTACGATAATCCTAAGCGCAAAAAATTATGGGGATATCCCGGCCATGCTTCCACGTCAACGGCCAAACCGAATATTCACGGTTCCAAGGTCATGCTCAGTATTTGGTCGGACCAGCCCAGCGTAGTGTATTAGGAGTTGTTAAAACCGACTAAAACAATCACAGGCGATCGTTATCGAACGCAATTAATGCGTTTGAGCCGAGCATTGAAAGACACGGCCGCAATACAACGAGAGACATGATAAAGTGATTTTACAGCATGACAATGCTTGACCCCATGTTGCAAAAGTGGTCAAGACATACTTGGAAACTTTGAAATGGGAAGTCCTACCCCACCCGCCGTATTCTCCAGACGTTGCTCCCTCGGACTATCACTTGTTTCGATCAATGGCACACGGCCTGGCTGACCGGCACTTCCAGTCTTATGAAGAAGTAAAAAATTTGATCGATTTAAAAGATGACCAGTTTATTTAACGCGGGATTCGTATGCTGCCCAAAAGATGGGAGAAAGTAGTGGCCAGCGATAAACAATACTTTAAATCATAAATGTATAACCAGTTTTTCACAATAAAGCCTCGAATTTGAAAAAAATGGCGGAAGCAAAGTTGTACACCCAATATATATATATATATATATATATATATATATATATATATATATATATATATATATATATACACGGGGTGGCCCGTTTAAGTCTATCGGTCGAAATAACTTCAAAGAGAAATGGTTATATTAAAAAATGTTGAGACAAAAAATGTACGGGTTAAAGAAGGTTATCCAACGCTGACCTTGGCGTCAACCTTAAGGTCAAATTTGAAGGTTATTTAAGGGTCAAATCGCGAATTTTAAATTGAAATCCCAATTTTTTATAACAGATTCTAATTATGCGTCAAAAAAAAAGTTTTGTCCCACATTTTTTGCGTTGCGTAACAGATGGCGCTGTAATCGGCAGTTTTAATCTATCGATGCGAATATCTCAACAACTACGCATATGAGAAGGTAGAAAAGGAAAATTTGTTAATCTGGAGAGGACATGCCGTGAAAAACAGAGATAGCGTCGAAAAATATAAAAATTTTATTTGGAACATTTTTTAGATTCGTGACAGATGTGGCTGTAATCGACAAAATTAAAAATGCGTACAAAAATCGTTACCGAACTAGAATTTCTCGAGAAATACACATTGTGTTCTGCAAATTAGAATTTTGTGGATAAATACGTATAAAAAAAATCTGTTTAGATAAAAATGTTTATTCTACTTTTAGTGTTACCCGGGGACAACATATTTTTTCTAAACTATTCATTCACAGAATTCTAATTTGCAGAACACGATGTGTATTCCTCGAAAAATTCTAATTCGGTAACAATTTTTGTACGTATTTCTAATTTTGTTGATTACAGCGACATCTGTCATGAATTTAAAAAATGTTCCAAACAAAATTTCCATATTTTTTGACGCAGAATCAGAATCTGTAATATAAAATTGGGGTACCCATTTCAGATTTTCAAATTGAAACCGCTCCATACCAGTGGTTAGAGGAGAGGGGGGGGGGGGTCGATTGTGGTATCATTGCATGTTCCCTACCCAGATCTACAAATTTTCTTTTTTTACCTTTTCATATGCGTAGTTGCAGAGATATTCGCATCGATTGATTGAAACTGTTGATTACAGCGCCATCTGTCACGCACCGAAAAAAATGTGAGACGAAGCTTTGATATTTTTTGATGCAGAATCAGAATCTATAAGAAAAAATTCGGACTTCCCATGAAAATTCGTGATTCGACCTTCAAATAACCTTCAAATTTGACATAAAGGTTAACGCCAAGGCCAGCGTTGGACGACCCTCTTCAACTCCTACAACTTATGTCAGAACATTTTTTGATACAACCATCTCCCTTTAAAGTTATTTGGACCGATAGACTAAAACGGACCACCCTATATATAATTATATATGTATATCAATACATAGAAAATAAACATTGAATCTAAAAAAAAAAACAACAAAAAAATGGTAAAAAATAAACTTTTTTCTAATAATAAAAAGAAAAAGATTTATAATAAAATATTTAAAAAAAACAATATAAAACAAAAGAATATGTATATATACATATATATATATATATATATATATATATATATACTAGGTTGTTCAAAAAGTTTTGAAAGCGGAAATAGAGATACTTTTTTTTGTTGGTGAAATCACTTTTATTGCTCAGTATAATCTCCCATAAGTCCAATACACTTGGTCCAACGGTCTTCCAACTTGTTCATTCCATCATGGAAGTGACTTTCTGCAAGGCCTGCAAAATACTCCTCTACGACGGCTATAACCTCTTCGTTTGATGAAAAATGCTTCCCACGAAGGAATTTCTTGAGGTGTGGAAACAGCCAGAAGTCAGAGGAAGCTAAATCAGGCGAATAAGGTGGATGCTGCAACAATTCGTACTTTAATTCGGTTATTTTTGTGATGGTTTTTTGAGTTGTGTGAGCGGGTGCATTGTCTTGATGAAAAATGATTTTTTTCTTGTGCAAACCGGGTCTTTTTTCACTAATTTTTTCATCTAATTGGTCCAAAAGGTTACAATAATATTCAGAATTTATTGTTTTGCCAGTTTGGAGATAATCCACCAACAAAATCCCTTTTGCATCCCAAGAAACTGACGCTAACACCTTCTTCGCCGATTTCTGGACACGAACTCGCTTCGGTGCCGAAGTACCTGGTTGACACCACTCTTTAGCCTCTTGTTTTGATTCAGGGTCATGATGGTAGACCTAAGTCTCATCCATAGTGATCAATCGACGCAAAAAATCCTTATCCTTTAAAAACGCTCCAAATGTTGCTCAGAAAGTCGCATTCGTACGTGTTTTTGTTCCATTGTGAGTGAATGCGGCACCCATTGTGCACAGAGCTTTCTGAAACCCAAAACTTTATCTAAAATATGACTCACACTGCCTAATAAGATGTCTAGGGCCTCTGCTAAATCTCTTTTGGTCAATCGACGATTTTCCAAAACCATATCCTGTACTTTTGCTATGAATGCTGGTGTTGATGCACTTTTTGGACGTCCTAAGCGTGGATCGTCTTCAACACTTTTTCGACCACGTCTAAACTTTAAAACCCATCGATGCACAGTTGGAAATATAGGAGCAGATTCCTTTAACACTTTTACCATTTTTGTATGAATTTCCGTTGCTGATAAACCTTTCAAAACAAAGAATTTTATCACTGCACGATATTCGGTTTTTTCCATTGTAAAAAAAATACACTTACACGTCAACTTCAAATAGCTTATAAACAAACAATGAATTGACAGAGTGGAATGAAACTTTGGGTATGTTTATATGAAAGATAAAATATTAAAATGGCGTAAAAATTTTGGTTCTTCTACTGCTCTATAGATGTCGCTTTCAAAACTTTTTGAACAACCTAGTATATATATATATATATATATATATATATATAGTATATAAAACCAACTAGCAATACTAAAAGATTTACAAACAAAAGAAGCAGACTTAAATTACCTTCATTTTTCAGATAGACTTACAGTCTTATTGGTTATGACTGTGGATCGCGACACCTGAACATTACTACTGTATCTCTACTAGACGTACGCGATTGCAAATTCTCAATAAACTCTGTAAATGTAACTCGTCGTTATATATAATTGTTAAAAATAGTAAACTATCGCCAAACCCATGTAATACAATGTGAAGTAGCGATACAGCGGACAGTTTACTACTACGGAATGTCCTTCTATAATTCTATAGTTAACTATGGTTAGGCCGAATACGAGTACATACATAAAATTGGTAGGCGCGCGTGCACTCACAAGGGAACCACCCCAACCCGACCCTACCGAATTTAATAATTTTTAGATATGTTGTTATACTCGAAAAAAAAATTTAAACAAATAAAAATATAGTAAAACTCAAAATTTTTGAAAAAAATTTATAGGGGACATAGCGATAGGTTTAAAGAATATGTGGTTCAAATTTCATAAGGATCGGTTGAGTAGTTTCGAAAATTTCATCAACAAGGCGAGTAAAAACGTTGTTTCGAGAAAAACGCGTTTAAATTTTTTTTTACATGAAATTCTTAAAAAAAAATTACTTACACCTAGTCAGCGATGCCTGGACCGTACAAAATTCCTTCGGATTATTCGAAGAGTTGACTTTTTTCCAATCTTTTCTGTCTCAGCATTGTTCTGCCCTCTTTGGAAGCTTCCGATGAACGGCGGTTGCCTACTTGGATACGCTGGCAGTCGCGCGTCGCGGCATATGCGACTGCAGTTTCGCCGATTCCAACGTGCATCGTTTTCATAATTTTCAATACTGTGCTGAAGCCTTCATTGAAAATACATGCTGCTGTAAGGCACGCAATTTTAACGATTTTTTTGCCAGAGAAAGTGTGTTTCGGTGCCATACTCCACACAGTAGCGTTGAAACTCTCATTGCTGTTTTGCGTGTTGCCTCCTAAGCACCTCTCGAGCAATTCGTCTTTGGTCAGATCTTCGTAGATCGGCTTCAGCACTTCTTGCACGTCTTCAGAAAGGACAGGTGGATGCTTGAAATCTTTCAGTGTCTGCTTTGCTTCTGCTTTCCGATATTTGCACCAGCTCGATTCTCCAGCTGGACAGTACTGATGTTGAGGCTTTGAGTCGGTCGAAATTTTATGGTAAGATCCAGCCCAAATTTCGTTGCGCATTTCTTCGACTGAATCCTTGTTTCTTTGAACTGCTAATCCATAATTAGTAGACAATTCCTTCATTAGCTTGATCGTCAAATCAATAGTTTTAACTTTAGGAACACTGTCAGTTTTCCTCTTCTTGGCAGCGGTTTTTTTTTTCGAAGAAGTTTTTTCGACCTTCTCGGTCTGTTTTTCCTCGGCTTTCCTTTTAGCAGTTTCGGCTTTTCTTCGTTGTGTAAGGGTTTTTTTTGCTTCGCTAGCACGCTTGAATATTCTTTTTGCTACGTGCAACACGCATTCTAATTTTTTTAAAACCAAAACCTTTCTGTCCAAATTTCAAAAAAGACACATCACCTTCACACACTTTACACGATAAATATTGTTCTAGAAGGCTAAACACGAAAAAAAACTGTATAATACTGTAGCCTGTATCTTTTTTTACACGTACATCAAAACTGTCGTCCTTCGACTCTTTTAGCTTTTTTGCTGATGCACTTGTATTACTCCTGCTCCGATCTCCACGTAAACTACGCTTTTTTGTCTTACTTCCTGCACGTCACCAGCATTTAGTTTGATGTTTGCCTTTTTTATCCATTGCGAAAATACGACAATTTCACGTAGAGAGATGTTGCTCTAACGAATTTACAAACAGAACTGCCTCTTTTCGCTCCAAAAGCAGGTATATACATTTAGTAGATCAAAACAACGAAATATATACGACCTTTAGGATACCGACATATAATATATATACATATATACAAGAGGATTCTGAAAGAGAGCAGCTGCGAGAGAAAACAATAGCAGGTAAGCGGCTGGGACGGCGCGCAAGGAAATTCGCGGTCAGCGCGCTAGAGGTACCTACCTTTGAAGCGTTCAAAAATAATGTTAGAGTTCTCGGATCGTTCTAAAATTTTCACACAATATTTCTTAATATATTTACTTTCGAAAAAAGTAAAAAAAAAAAAAACAATTTTTCAAAAGTGAGTTACTAGACAGACCCCTTAATAATACCACTCTTGATATAATATAAATGCTTATGTAAATTGATAAAATAAGTTTAAATTGAATTTGAAAGTTCCGTTATAAACAACTAATCAACGATGGAATGTAACTGTTTTTGAGGAAAATTAAATTAAACACAAAAAGTAAATGATTGTTTTTTATTTTACAAAAGCAAGAAACTTATTATATTTTCAATAAATTACTGTACCTCCTAAGCGAAAGTGAGAATGGAGAGTAAGCTGGAGTACGTTATTTCGTTCCCTTTTATTTGTTTTCCCCTCACGCTCGAAATTTCCCTCTCTCTACGCTTCGTCTTCGCGGAATCTTCGGCATTGTCTCGCAGCCTCGCGGCCCCGGGTCGAGTTCTCTTCCCGTGCACGCACCTACGTCACTGGAAAACTTAGAGTTTTCCGGACGAGGTTCACGGCCTCGAGGATGCCGAAGCATCCTACGAGCACGTCCAGCTTCTAGGCCACGGGTATGCCCGTGCACTAAGAGACTTCCTCGGATCTTATGCGTCGACTTGAATCAATTCTAATACCGGCACTCTCCCTGTTCGCTTTTGCTTTTACAACAATTTTAAATTCTTTTTTATCCGTCTTATAATCATTATAAATCGCTCCGAATTTATTATTATTGTCGCTCGCATATAAAATTTATTGTTTTTAAATGTCTCGTATCGACTTAACATTATTTTTATTTGTTTAGTCGCTCCGATAACAATAGTTGACCTCGCGCTAACGCTCGGAGCTTTTTGCCAAATTTCATTGTTTATCTCTCAGACTTTGGCCTTTAAATCGTCTATTTAAGAATTTTAACTATTAAATTTATACTTTTTTCAAATATTCTTTAATTTTAATTTATTTTAAATCCGTTTTTAACAGTAACAGTCTCATGAGAACTATGTAACATCCGCGAACTTATAATTAAAATTCATATCTCAATTGTACAAGCGTTGTGTAAAACGTAGTGGTTTGGGCATTTGCTTTATACGAGGCGTGATACAAAAAATAAGGTGACTTTACATTTTTTTTTTTAAATATTCATTTATTTATCTGAAATTATGTTATCTCCTTTAAAATAATCCCTCCTCTGATACAATGCACTTGTGCTAGTGCTTTTTCCAGTCGTCAAAACACTTCTGAAATGAACTTTTGGGTATTGCCTTGAGCTCCTTCAGCGATGCAGTCTTAATTTCCTCAATCGTCGCAAATCTTTGTCCTTCCATGGGCCTTTTCAATTTTAGGAAGAAGAAAAAGTCGCAGGGGGCCAAGTCTGGTGAATACGATGGATGAGGCATAATGGTAGTATTGTTATTAGCCAAAAAACATGACTTGGGTGATGTTCATGCGATGCTGCTTCTGATCAAAATCTCGGAACGAATTTCGCTGACACACGTGTGATAACCAAAAGATCCGTTAAAGTCGATTGGCATGAGCCAAACGTTATGTTAAAATCATCAGCTACTTCTCTAATCGTGATTCGACGATTTCGTAGCCCAATTTCTTTTACTTTTTGAACATTTTTGTCATTTTTTGACGTGTTGGGGCGTCCGGAGTGAGATTTATCGTTAACATTTTCTCGATCATCTTAGAATAACTTGTACCACTTATAAACATTTCTTTTGCCCAGAGTTGACTCACCGTACGCCACTGTCAATATTTCAAGAGTTTTTAAGCACTTAATACCATTTTTTCTACAGAAATTAATACAAACTCTTTGCTCCATTATTTTCAACAGCAAAAAATCGCCGAGCACGCAAAAACGAGTCTAACCTTGATACCTCTCACATAAAAATAACACATGTTATACAGTAGAAACTGTGAACATATGATCGTGACGAGTGTACCAACATAACAGAAAAAATTTTGAAATTAGAGAGTACAGAGCGTGCAAAATTCAAAGACACCTTACTTTTTGATCGCACCTCGTAATGCGAGGGTCTCGCTATCGATCCCATCGTAAGTCAAAAATTCTTTGCACATTTTATAAAATATCTCGCGCTATTATTCAATAAATTAATTCACAGTATAATTTATTTACTTTATGGCCATTTATTTTTCGCATCTCTTCTCACTGTTTTGAATCCCAACGCCTCCGCAGGCACGAAGACAAAAAAGCTTGCATGCTGTCAGCTGAGTAAGCCAAGCGGCTGTACAGTCACTCGCAAGTCATGACTCTCTCGTGGCAGCACTGGAGCATAACATATGGGCTGAAAAATGCTCACAGATGCAACGGAAAGCTTAGCGGAGTAGCTCCTGTTAAAATGGTTAATATTTTAACTCCTATCGATATGTTTATAAGATATATATATATATATATATATATATATATATATATACAGAGTCCCATTTTAAATTGGTAAATTGAATAACTCCGAAAATTTTATTCAGATTAAAGGAACCATATATTTTTGACTCTGGAAATGAAAAGAACGAAAAATTTTACATTCTAATATATCCTTCATAATTTAAAAAGTTTAACCACTTAAGGTTATAGTCGAGGTTGAGTAACAGAACTGCAGAGAAACGCAATAAAAATTTTCAAAACTAAAAAGGTAGCATCATTGGTTTGTATGATTTTCTACTAACTAGCTATTAGTGAACTTTTAATATTTTATAAAAAACGCTTAGGCCCTGCCACCGCACAGTCTCTGTTCTTTTGTTTTCTATTTTACACTATAAGCACTGCCTTTCCCATTACCAAGCAATCTGATTTAATCTAGCTATCAATTTAATTAAAGTAACTTTACTATTTTTGTTTGTTAACTTTGTTAACTTTGTTTGTTGTCGATTCTTGTACAAGTAATTTGTTTGTTGATAGTGTTCTTATACTCATCTTTATAATTTATGATTTTTAGATATTGATTTTTTGATTGTACCACAAATTATTTATTGCATTTTTATATTTCAAATTCAACATCTATACACGGTGAAATATTTCTAGTAATATTAGTATTAATTTCTGGGCTGTAATAATATTAACAAAAATTTAAAATCTTGACACAGTAAAGTCATATTGAACTTGTAAATTTTTTAAGTAGTATATAGTAAATTAACAAACACACTAATTTAAATAATAAAAAAAAAATCTTTACTTTAAAAAATAAGAACTAACCAGTATTACTGGTGATTTTCACTAAAGCTTCGTAGTAATATTAATCTTAATCTAAAATTTATCATGCAACAATTTCATTTTATTATGTCCCATAGTAAATTGTAACACATCTCAATTGTACGAATTCGCTAACTTGATCGATATCTATCAGTGATTTTGTAGTGAGTTTCATGTATTCGTTTTCAAATTACTATAATATGTAGATATTTCATTTTTAAACATTTTCGCGGTGAATTTGCGCGCATGTAGCTTCAACCTGTGCTTTTCTGTTTTTTCTTAAACAGTTTTTGTCTTATATGCAGTATAGGTTATAAGTGTCAGAAATATAAGTAAACATCGAGATGGAAAAATTGCAGCTCAAGTTGCAAAATCATGCATAAATATCAATAATATGGTTCAAATGCACTAACGCATCAGTTAAAATTAAATGAACATTTATAACATAAAATATAAATCATTTATTTCTGTTCGGCCCAAAGTAAGAAGAATTTTTAAAAAATTCACTTAATGATAAAAAATTTTCTTAATTTAGAAATATTTAAGAAGTTAAGTTTACCCTGCTTCCCTGGAAATCTTCTTTATTCTGTGGCAGGTGGCTTATCGAGATTAGGCCACCTGCCATGCAGTGCGAGATAGAGTTCGCGGCGCGACTATACGCGGCGCCATCGATCAAGCGACCGATGGCTTGACGCGGGAAAAGGCGCGAGAATCCGTGGCCTACCGAAACGCGGTGCTATGGATCAAGAATCGATAGCGCTACGCGGGAAAACCGATAGGCGAGAGATGAAAGAGGAGCCCTACCCTCAAGCTTTCTTCTTATCCAAGCCGTTTCGCTAGCCGCACGTTTCGTGATTTTGTTAGGAGTTTTTGATTGAAAAGATAAGCGATTTCTCTGCAGCGTTCCGCCGCAGCTTTAAAGAGACGATTCCGCGATTAGATATTGATCAAGTAAGTGGCCACTTGGTAGTATATTTAGTTCGCGAGTAATCCTATTTAGTCTTATTCCTGACGCGTGTGCGATCGCGTCAGGCATAGATATAGATATAGGAGAGTTACGCGCGAGACCGCGTAACTCAAAACCGATTAGGCCGCGCGAGTGCGAGTGAGAGGATCGATTTCTCTCGCACTATAGGCGTACGAGTAAGAGAAAGCCACTCTTACTCGTACAACCTGCGAGCACGTAGTTGAGCGAGAGGAACGAGCTCTCTCGCTCGACCATAAACTGCAGCGTCGAGTGAGAGGGAGAGACGCTCTCACTCGAGCAGTCATAGACAACGGCGGTAAAGAGGGAGAACTGCTCCCTCCATATCCTTCGGCCATAAACTACACGGGTGTGTGTAGCCGCGTAAAGCGAAGAGGGTGCGCATGCGCAGTGCGCACCTCAGGAATTAGTATTGCGCGTGAGGCAATACTAATTGCTCTTCGCGTTAACGGACCTCTCCGCAATAATTTATTACTTTCGTATTATTTTTGTTGTTCTATTTATTAAACAAGCTTTAACCGAACTGCAGGTGAGTTTGTCTTAATTTTAATTTCCTACAGCATCCCTATCCCGAATACCGCCGCCTCCGCGGGCGTGCCAATCTAGCATTGGCACGCAAAGTGAGTAGCCGATCCCGGTGGGAGCAACACCGGTAGCGGGGCCTTAGGCAAGGCCCCCCCACACACAAGAAAAGAATAAAAGCAGGACCAGAGGAAGGTCCTGCGTTGCTAACGGGCCGTAGAAATTTACTCCGTTAAAATTCATAAAATAATTTAAATTATTTGCTTTTATTGCAATAAATTATTTATGAAAGCACTGCAACTTATTATAATCTCTACTACATATAAAGAGACAGCACTTATTCCTCGTAAATGAAGGATCTCGAAATCAACTCAATAGATTGATACGAGATTTCGTTAGAAGTTTTTTTACAGTAGTTGGGATCACTTAAGCTATTTAAAAAAACATTTCACCGACTGCTAACCATAAAAAATTAGTAGTGAGTTTAAATTTTGTCCGCGTAGGAATCAATGCGTTCTGTGCCTGACGAGAGAGGGGGTAGGGGGGAACTGTACCTCTTTCCACGTCAGTTCCGAGGCTGCTCAATAGGCTGCTTCGCGCGGAAGAAAATTAGAAAAATAAGCGAGCCAAGTAAAAAAGCAAGCCTTTAGTACAAGGAAGTTGTTTATGGAGGCCATTGTGATTTAGAATTTATTTTCTTATAGTATTATTATACTAACTTTATTTTCTCATTCAGTAGTCTTACATTTGTAAGCATAATACTATATCCATTCGTGGTGGATACTCTCGATCAATCCTATCAAATTAATTTTGCAATGGCAACGGTATTATTACTTTCGTTTTTTTCCCCAACATTAACGACTTACTTATAACTGTATAATTTTATTAAACTACTGAATTTACTATTTTTTGTTTTATACAACCACAGTACTTTCCTATTCTTTCAATTTCCTTGATTATTTGGTTAGTCTTTTCAGTATTCGTTTTATCTAACTTAATATTGTTTCATATATAACATTATTTAAATTTAGTTTTGAATGAATTAAGATTGATCTTGAAAAAGATTCCATTTCAAATCTTCGCGAAATCATACAGAGACTTAAAAGACCTTATAAGTGTGGCTCCACACAATATACTGATACATACATATTCGTACATACAATCGTATACACATACTACATATGCGTGTGCGTGTTTCACATTTCGTTTGCGCCTCAGGCTAGTATTTGGCGCCGTCTTACGATTTAATTAGCTTGCTTAACCATGAGGATTCTTATTACTATCATGGCATATACGAGGCGTGTTCAAAAAGTAAGGTTACTTTTCAAATTGCTGAGCAACGTAAATTTGACTATCGATTCTTTGGTTGTTCTGTTGGTACAAATGTCCCGAACATATATTCACATTTATAAGTGTATAACATACTTAGTTTTATTTCGACAAATAGAAAGGTTATACGTGTTTTAATGTGCTCGGCAATTTTCTATTATTATAAAATGTGGATCAAAAAATTTGCATAAAATTTTGTGTAAAAAATGGAATCAAGTGCTCTAAAACACTTGAAATGCTGACAGTGGCATACAGTGAGCCTGCTTAAATTAAAAAGAATGTTTGCAAGTGGTACAAGCTTTTTCAAGATGGCCAAGACGATGTCAGTGACAAACCTCGCCCTGGACGTCGCAGCACATCGATAGTAGATTGTAACGTCGAAGCTGTGAAAAAAATTGTTTTGAAAAATCGTCGAATTACCATAAGAGAAGTTGTTAAGGATGTTAGCATATCGGACGGCTTGTGCCATGCAATTTTTTGGGATGTTATGAGTATTAGACATGTCAGCGAAGTTTGTTTTGAAACTTCTTAATCTGGATTAGAAGAAACGTTGCATGAGCATCGTTCAGAAGCTCTTGAATGACGCCAAGGATGATCTTGATGTGCTCAAAAGAATCATAATTGGTGACAAATCATTGATATATGGTTATGATATCAAAGCTGAAGCCCAATCGTCCCAATGGAAGCACCCAGGAGAGCCAAGACCGAAAGAAATACACCAAGCTAGATCAAATGTCAAAGTTTTGCTCACTTTTTTTTTAATACCGTGGTGTAGTGCATCAGGAAATTTTACCTCAAGGTCGTACGATCCGTAAGAAGTATTACCTTAAAGCTATACCCCGCTTGCCCAATTTATGGCTTTAGCATCACGATAATGTATCTGCTCATTCATCGTTCCTAGTGAGAGATTTTTTGGTCAAAAATAAAACAACAATCATGCTTCAGCCACCACATTTACCAGATTTTGCCTCCTGCGACTTTTTCCTGTTCCCAAAATTGAAGAGATCTGTAAAAGGACGAATATTTGCAAACATTAAGGAAATAAAAACTGTATCGATGGAATAGCTCGAGGCTATAGAAAAAGTGCTTATGAGAAGTACTTCGAAGATTGGAAAAAGCGTTGGCATAAGTGTATTGGGTCTAAGGGGGATTACTTTGAAGGGGTCAACATAAATATTGATGAATGAATAAATATTTTATCATAAAAATATATGGTCACCTTTTATTTAAACACGCTTTGTATATATGCTGGGTGAGTCATTTATCTTGGCACAACTTTATAACTTTTTTGATCGGCGTTGATTCAAAAAAAGGTTAAAACAAAACTTTTATAGTTTTAGAGAGCTCAAATGATGTTAACCTTTAATTTAACCTTTATTTTGATCTTCAAGGTCATTTAAAGGTTAAGTTTATTTTTTAACGGAAAACCTCTAATTTTGACCCCGGAAATGAAAAAAATGAAAAGTTTCTCGTCCAGATATATCCTTGATTACTTTTAAATTTTTGAAGTGTCGGATCTAAAATGGCGTACAATTTTCGATAACCAACGAATTCAAGCCGGACTCGGTTTACGGGAGTTTTCGAATTTACCAAATTAAAAATGCCGAATTGACTTACTCTTGGTAGACTACCATCTTGGAATCGCCGTCTTGAATTTTCAATCTGATGTCGAATTCGTGATTAGCGATCCTCATGTACAAAATTTAGTGAAAATCAGTTTTTGATGCTAAAAATCTATTCTGAAATCTTTGGTTTACATTTTATTTTAGAAATTACTACTTTTAGCGCTACCAAAGAGCAACGACGTTGATATACATAGTAGTTTTCTGCTTCTTTGGGGGTGCTTGTTTTCAGTGAGTCCTCTTACCTCTTACTATAAGCGTGCGTGTTTTCAGTGAGTCCTCTTACCTCTTACTATACGGGTGCTTGTTTTAAGTGAGTACCCCTGCATTTTACTATTAGGGTACTTGTTTTACAGTAATTCCCTTTGCGCCTCACTGTTGTGTTTTGGAAAAATATTATAACAAATTTTCAAAATGATGACATTCTTCTTCAATTCGTGTTTTAAAAGAAAGTATACAGCGATGGTAAAAAGAATTTGAGGAGCTACTTGGGTACAAGCATCTCTGATACGCTGTCTCATATTTTCAGGTGTAGTTGGCACTTTATTGTAAACTTTAGATGTTTAAAAGCTTCACAAGTCGGGAGACGTATGATCTCAGGACCTGACTGGCCAATACACTGTGTCTTGTCTATCGATTCAGTGACCATTGAATTATCTATTTAACTTATTTAAAGTAATTGTCGAATAATGGGATGACCATCCATCGTTCTAAAACCACATATTTTGCCGTATTTCCAAATTTAAATCTTTAAGTAATATGGAAGTTTATTTTCTAACAAGTCTCGATATTTTTCTCCATTTAATGTTCCATAAGTAAATACTGAACCGATAAGCTTATTCCAAATAATTCTGCGCCAAAAATTGACAGACTATGGCCGCTGAAGTTCAACTTGGCGTATCCAGTGAGGGATATCAATGCTCTAATAAGGCATAGTATGACTATTAAGCTCACCATGGTTAGCAAAAGAGAACTTATTAGAAAACTATACTTGATGGAAAAAGGTTGGATTTTCATGTGTTTTCTGAAGTGCGCATTGACAGAAAGTCACTTGATTCTGGAAATCATTACCTTAAAGTCCTTGATGTAAACTTATATGAAAAAGATGAAATTTTTTGTGTTTTAGTATTTTACATGCACTCATTTGTGAAATTTCAGAATCTTAAATTATTTGTATTGTGACAGTGCAGTTGGACTGCAAGTCACAAAATGAAACTGTATTAAAATCTCACTACTAACTTCAACTAACATTTAATTTTATTGTCTAATGCCAATTTATTTTCTTAATTTAGCTAACTAATAAATTTAGCTAATTATAGGCTATACGAGTCCTTATGGTCGAAAACACTGGCTAACCAGTCCTGTGACAGTCGTGCGAGGCTCACTTACAAATCTAGCAGACTGGCAAGAACGAGTCTATCCAATTTAGCCATTGTAACGCACTATTAAATTAAGCAGTATTTATCAGGGTAAATCATACAAAACGCAACACTCGCACAGACACGCACACTAGCTCTTCTTTCAGCAGTGAAGCTCATCGGAGCCCTCAACAATTTTAATTCAAGCTCGAATAGCGTGGCAGAAGCCTTTTCAGCTAAGCGGCTCTAATAAGATCCTGTTGGACATCAAGAAGAAGCCGTAAGTTCTAGCAGCAGCAGAAAACTTAGCAAACACTTATTCCCTCATCCAGAAGCTCGTACCTGGTACACAGCTTAGCGTTGCCTGGATCGTACTGCCTTCCATCAGCTATTTGCCCTAGGAAAACACAAAAATAATTAATATACGACACCAGTAATCAGAAAGGGTACTAGCTAGTAGGCTTCCGCCTCTAGCTAGCAGGATCCAGCAAGAAAGAGGAAGCAAGAAGAAGAACTGTGTGTCAACATAGGTAAGGAGGAGCCTTCTGAAGCTCTCCAGCCAATTATTTACAAAGTAAGTTGATGATTCAGCCTCGACGGCACCATTGCAGGACGCCCACTCAAGTTACAGCCCAGGCAGCTACCTAAAATAGAAAATCATACACTTATTAGCCTAAAACAGCTTACTCATGGAACGTTATATTTACCTGATATTCAGCTGCTTATTTTAGTTGGCTGTCGAAGAATTCCGTCCAGCATACTCCACCGTAATGACACCGACACGAGCACAACGCAATTCCTGAAGACCATGTGGTACGTTGCAGCAGCCGATTGCGTGACGTTAAGCATATGTTAGTGTGGCGAGCAGATTGCTTAAGTCGTAGCACGCGAAGCAGCACTTGTACGCTCTTATGAGGAAAAGACACAAACGATATAAGCGATCAAGTGTTCTGTTCCGTTTCGGTGATTAAGTGCGTCACGTGCGAATAAATATATCTTAGTAACCTTGTCTCTAGTGGTTTTTTTTTTTTTTGTATTTAATTGTTCTTTTTGTCGCCGATATTTAAGCTGTGAATCTAGTCAGCAATATAAATCACCAGTAGGTTTGTTTGGGGCACATGCAGTGAAAGAGTCGACTCAACGTCTGGTTGTAAAGGTAAGTGCAGTTGCACTTAGAATCATTCGCCGTTGCAACTTGTCAATTTATTCTTTTTTCCAACCTCGTCTTTTCTTGTATTTTCCTTAACCCATTAAATCCTGAGCCAAATTAAGGCTAGATAGCATCAAACTAACTATTGGATTTGTGGCATAGCTGAAAGAAGTACCCGTGTTTTTTCTTTTATCATTTGCTATTGATTATACAAAATTATTTAAACAAATAGATAAAAAATTTGTAATTTTGAAAAACCCAAAGCGGCAATCGATTCTATGGTAAAAATTATCAAGAAAATCTTCGTGATCTTTTTTTATCAAACTTCAAATAGTTAGTGTAAAAATGGTGTAAGCAAATACAAATTGACAAGATCTAAATTTGAACACTGTTATAGTTGGAAGATTCCCTCAGTGGTTCCCTCAGAAGTGAGTTGTTTGACGACCGATAAAATGATCTACGTGATTGTTGCATATCAGGGAGAAGTTTAGCATAAAAAGCAATGGTATTATCTATATGTCTTGAATATTGTTCATAAATTAAAGCCATTTCAGTTTTTTGATTTAATGAAATTGCCTCCATCATCAAAGTAATTATTTTAAGAAACCTAGAAGTCTTTTGCGGTAAAAAATAGAACTAAACAATTTTACAAGTGTACTGTATTGTCGAAAGTATTTTATTTCTCCGCAGCCTTTGGCCTATTTTAAGCCTGAACACTAAAGCTTATGGGCTTGGGGCGGCCGAAGGAATCACCGAGCGAAAATAAATTAATTTTTATAAAGGATAGGTGTGTAATTCGGGATTGAGAATGCGGCAAGCCACTACAGGCTTGTCTACTCTCGGTATAGGACCTAACAATATGCAATAAGGGTAAGAAATCAAAGAACACTTTATATTTAATCCAGCGACTTTTCGGAGGAAAGTAGATAAAGAGTGAAAAGATGAATTTATGGTTGAAAATAAAATATTAAATATTGGTCTTACTTTTTTATTTGCGGAGAAGATCACTTCACTCTCTCCCTCTCTCTCTCTCTCTCTCTCTCGCTCTCTATCTCTCTGGTAAGTTGAAATCACGCTTTTCGTCACACTCTTGTTTCTATACTGTTTTTCTGCCGCACTTTGCCTTCGGGCGACTTTCTTTTGCAGATCTTTGCATGCGCTTTATGGCAAACTATACTTCTTTGCTGTGACTTGCTGCTTGCTGCTCTTTTTCTGCTGTAAGTTCTCCATTTTATTCATCTGGATCAAATTTGAGGTTATCATCTTGTTTTGTCAACGTGCGCCGTGTCAAGAGTCTCTGCTGTCATATCTCTATATATACTGGTACTAATTTACTCACTTCACATCACGTCGGTAAGACTAATATCTGCTTGGTGCTGCTATCACTGAGAGCCTATCCATACTACACTATTCGATCCAACTGATAAGATCATTCTAATCTTATTTGTGCTGCCATCTCTCAACTTCTGGACACACCACTATATCAATTATATTTATATATCTATACATTTATATACGTTTATATATTTATATATTTATATATTATATATATATATTTATATATTTATATATTATATATATATATTTATATATTTATATATTTATATATTTATATATTTATATATTTTTATATTTATATCGGCTTTATTTCTGTATATATCATTTTTCAATCTTATCTCTAATATGTCTGATTCATGCTCTTCGTGTCACAAAGATTTTACTGCCACATCTAAACCGCAGCAATGCATGAAATGTCATAATTATTATTACGCCTTATGTACTAAATTGACCTCTGTACGAGTTAATTGTGACAAAATGATAAAAATCTGTAAACCGTGTCTTGCTGAAGCAAATTTTGGAGGTACACGCTTACGTACTAGCTCGGTTGGCTCTAATAGTGGTATGAATAATGTTGCTAAGACACCAAGCAGCACCAGGCCTTCAACTCCTACTGACCTACCGACACCAACTAATGATTTGCTGACGTCACTGATTGCAAAAATAGACAAAATTGATACCTCTGTCACTACTGTGGGCTCTCAAGTCAATGTACTTGTCACTTGTTTCAATTCGCTTGACACAAAAATTCAAGAGCTGTCGACAACCTTGAACCGGCGTGTTGATGCGAGTGAGCAACGGATGGACAAACTGCAGCAAGACCACCTGCAACTACAAGCTAAAGTGGATAGCTTACTAACTGGATCCACTGACTCTACCAGGCCATCACCCTCACTAGAGAAACTGAAACAGTTGGATGCCACTAGTCTAGCTTTGTCTGCTAAAATCACGCATCTTACGATGCAGCAAGATCGGATCTCGCACGCGTCAGAAATTTTTCTCAGCGGCATACTGCCTCATGAGTTTGGTGATCTGCGACTGGCAGCTGCTGCTATTTTCAACTCCATTGACTCTACCATCTCTAGCGATGATATCCTCTCTGTCCGCCCTTTGCGCAGACAGTCTCAGCAAGCTTCAACCTCTGGATCCTTGCAAGGTGCATCATCTATCTCCACAACATCGACACATGTTGTCACCTCACCGTTGCGTACTACTCCGCTTCTGGTCACTTTCAAGAGTGCTGTAGTAGCTCGTACTGCACTTGCTGCAAAAATACGCAGAAGAAAATTCCATACCTCTCAGATCAGCACAGCTCTACTCAATAATGCTCAACCTGTCGGATAGATCACGCCATCTTTAATCAACGTCAATGAATTTTTACCGTCTGTGCTACATTAGTTGAAGTTGCGAGTACTACAGAAGTCCAGAGATAAGCGCTTTGGCTTCCTCACCTTTGTACGTAATGGGAGTATTTACGTTAGAAGAAAGAACGAAGACACTTCACATCTCATTGCCTCGGATAAGGATTTAAATGCTTTTTTAAGAGACATAGTGCCACCAACGTCCGATGCTCCTTCCACCACCAACTGAACTGTTGAAACTAGGTATGTTCTCTCTCTCTCTTTTCTTCTTCCTTCTTCTTCTTCTCTTTCTTCCTCTACTTCTTTTCCTACTTCCTACTTATCTGATGCAGAACCCGTGGCTGGTAATGGTGGTCTACGTGTTTGCCATTTCAATGCCAACTCTTTACGAGCGCACAATGAGATGGTGAGACTATTTCTGGCGTCTCGCTCCTACTTTCACGTAATAGCTGTAACAGAGACCAAGCTAGGTCCCATTGTTGATGACTCTCTCGTGTCTCTTGATGATTACATTCTTCATCGCTATGATCGCAACACAAGAGGTGGTGGTGTTGCTTTGTATATCCACAGCTCACTTACTTCTAGTGTTTTGTGCTCTTCTACACATATCTGAAGTGCTAAGCCCGGTCTGCCGGAATATCTGTTTTGCGAGGTCAAAACAAAGTCTTCCACTCCTATCTTCGTTGGTGTAGTATACAGGCCTTCACACGCGCCGTTTTTAGTAAATACTGATTTCATTTCAACGCTGTCTACCATCATACACAGTTACAGCACAAAAATCATACTTGGAGATTTTAATGCTGATCAATTATCCAATACAGATGATGCAAAATTTTTGCGAGCACTCTTCAATGAGCATTCTCTCTATTCTATTCCATATGGTAGCACTCATCACACCTCTGCAACTGACACTTGGCTGGATCTTTGTCTGGTGGACGTAAACGATGCTGTACTTGACTACTGGAAAACAGATACTCCATTCATTGACGGACATGGATTAATTACAGCAACAGTTAAATGTTCACCCACACGACCGCCACTTACAAACTTTACTTTTCGTGACTATACCTCTATAAACAGTACTGCCTTTATTAATTACTTCTACTCCTTGAACTGCCCTACCTGTGATGGTGACTTTCCTCTTGACACGCGACTCTGTTGTCTATATGAGCATCTAAACTATGCTACCGTTTCATTTGTTCCGCTCAAAACTGTTGAACAGAGGAAAGCTCATCGTCCATGGCTTACTCCCGCTATTCTTAAACTCTTGCGAAACAGAGATAGACTATACAGACGATACAAATGCACTAGACTATCTACTGATCTCCGATAATACAGAACAGTTCGTGACACCTTCTTCAAACAGACTGAAGCCGCTAGACAGCTGTTTTATCACGACCGACTCACTTCTCTCTCAGAACCCACTCAGAAATAAAAGGAACTGCACCATCTTGGCATCTGTCCTACCCCCACTAGCTCTCAACATTCTTTTCCTGTTGAAGACCTTAACTCTTTTTTTTGCTAGTGAGGCATTTGACCCGGAGGTTCCTACCATAGATTCCTTTCTTGACTCTCTAGATGACAATCTGACTTATAAACCTCTTTTTGACTTTCATCCAGTCACTGAAGAAGATGTTAGAGGTGCGGTGCATTACTCTTCTTCCCAGGCACGTGGGTATGATGGCATCCCACAGTTGCTTATAGCTACGGCCTTCCCAGTTATTTCCCCACTGTTGTGTCGTCTATTCAATGACTCTCTGCGTGAATCCTACGTGCCTGTAATCTGGAAGAAAGCACTTATCATAACTATCAATTAAGTTGCCTCTCCTAGGGTCATGGGTGACATACGGCCTATATCATTACTGTCGTACCTGTCTAAGGTCTTGGAACGACTCGTGCATTAGCAGCTATATAATTATTTCAGTATTCGACAGTTTTTAGATCCTTTTCAAACAGGTTTTCGAACTGGCCACAGTACACAGACTGCTTTAACTAAACTCACAGATGATATTAGGACAGGTATGGACAAGCGCTGGGTAACATTACTGCTACTATTTGATTTCAGCAAGGCCTTTGACAAAGTTTGCCATGTTACCCTACTGCAAAAATTGATCAAATATGATTTATCACTGTCTGCAATCAGATGGTTTGCATCTTACCTCACGGATAGACAGCAGGCGGTTCTGGACCGTAATGGCAAACCGTCATCATTCCTGAAACTTAATACTGGTGTGCCACAAGGGTCCGTTCTTGGACCTCTATTATTTCTCATATATATTAATGACGTCTCTCATTCATTTGATCGTACTGTTCGTCATTTAATATACAATGATGATCTGCAGATCTATGTCCAATTTCTACTATCGGAATTGGAGCATAAAGTTGATTTTCTCAGTAAACATGCTGATCTAGTATTACAATGGGCTGTTACAAATCATTTGCACTTGAATGTTAGCAAAACCAAATCCATAGTCTTTGGCTCTTACTACTACATTAATAAGCTCCAGGATATGCCCACCAAGGGAGTATATGTCAACAGTACGCTCATACCCTTTGAACAATCGGTGCGCAACCTTGGTGTATATCTTGATTCTAAACTTACCTGGAAAGAGCATGTTGCCCATATTTGTCGCAGAGCAAACAGTCTATTGTACAGGCTAAACTTCTTTCGGCCGAGTACCAACTTATCCCTTCGTAAGCATCTAATTGAGTCACTCCTGTTCCCTCTTGTAGATTACTGCTGTATTGTTTACTGTGACATATCTAGTGAACTTGATCTCAAGTTACAGAGAGTCATTAAGTCTGGTATTCGCTACATCTATGGTGTATCCAGGCGCGAGCACATTGCCCAGTTTAGGTCCTCTCAACGCTGGTTATTTACGGCAACGAGGAGAAAATACTTTATGCTTAATAGTGTATTCAAGTTATTCAGAACGGAAGAACCCTCGTATCTGTATGTAAATTTCTTGTGGAACCAGTTGGATAGGCCTACTCGGGGTGATATGAGGCCGCTGATCATGCCGTCGGCAGCCACTGAGTTTCGTGACAGATCTTTTCTTGTTGCTTCTTCCCGTTCCTGGAATAGACTTCTCTCTTCTTACTATACCATAAACTCTATTTCACTTTTTAAATCATCTGTTTTCACTCTTCTCCTTACTGCTGAGAGAGAGCATACTGGTATCCTGCATTCGCAACTCTGATCTAATATATATATTTATTTTTTTTTTATTTAGTTTATCTTGTTTTATTTTATTGTATTTGTTTTTATTGTTATTTTTTGTATTGTTATTTTACTTTTGTTACTATTCGTATATCTTTAATTGTAATTGTGCAACTTTGTATAATAAAAATATCTATCTATCTATCTATCTATCTCTCTCTCTTCCTTGACGAGTTGGCGAGTTAACTTTGTGCTGTGCTGGTGCGCGGTCGGCTCGTGGTGATCTGGATCGGGCTTTGCCTGCTGGGATCTTACGATGTCCTTCGGTCCGGGGCGCAGTCGGCTTGTTTTGATCCAGCAACTTACTTCTTGTCGAATAGTAGTGTCGATGCTCTTCGGCTAATGGTGGTTGACTCCGGCGAACTTCGCGCGTCGGCGGTATTTATGCATATTGGAGGAGAGTTGCTCCGCACCAATAGCTTTTCCAAAAAATTCGGGGTCGGTCCGGGGGCGTGGGTCTTTTTTGGAGATATTCCTTTGTTGTGGTTGTAAGAGTGCGAGAAAGAGAGAAAGCTTGTTCTCTTCTAATTTCTTACAATTTACTTATAACTAGTTTAAACAATTTTTTGACGCTATTTCACATCGTTTGATCGTATTTAGAGCCAAATTTTGATATAAGACAAAAAAAGAATGAAATTTTAACCACAATATTAAGACTATTAGCAATAAATTTAAAATTATTTGTAATATTGACAAGACTTATGAATTACTGTGTACAGTAATATAATTATAGTATTTTGAAAGATATAATATTTTGTAACGTCAGTACACGACCTCCGTTTTTTTTTCCTCTTGTCAGCCGATAAGTTTTCTCTCTGCCTTACCTACCACGATAAGCCCCTCCACAACTTACGCAACGCACTCTCCACTGACATAGACCGTTGTGAAAACTAGCCTAAACTCAAACCGATAGTTGAATAGCCGCTCTTGTTAAACCCAATTCAACTACGGTGCAATTTTTTTACAAGCAATCACATACAAGTAATCAAAATCATACATACTACAGCTAAAAATAATGTTCTTCTTTCTAAATCGATCAATACAAATTTCATTGACATACAAATTTTTGTCTCTTTGTGCGATCCAGTATGTTTAAAGCGACCTATCCGCGATAGCGTTTTTGAAGAAAATTAAGCTCTTTTGGAACGTGTCTTGCGGCCACCTTTTTCATGCCCAAAATATCAATTAAAATCGTACGTGTAGACTCGTGGGATATCTCAAGTTCATGTGCTATCTCTGTCAAGCTGGTATGACGGTTTTAAAGCACCATTTCCTTAATTTTATCGACGTTATCTGCGGTCGAAGCCGTCGATGGGCGTCCAGAACGAGGCAAGTCTTCGACGACTTCACGACCCTCCTTGAAGGCTTTGTACAACTCATATGCACAAGTTTTCGATAGTGCTTTATCACCAAAAGCCTTTTGCAACATTTTTAATGCATCAGCACACGAAATTTTATTCGCAACACAAAATTTTAGACAAATTCTTTGTTCGACGTAATCACCCATTGTAAAAAATTGGCACGCACTATTGACATCGACTGACTTAACCAGCTACTGTAAACACACTTGTTGACAGATTCCGCTCAAACTTAGCATAGTTATTAAGGACAGTTGTACTAACCTAGAAAAAAAAAATTTTACCTGCCTAAATTGCCCCGCCAGATTTAAATCGACTATTCCTGGTACTTCTTTAACAGAATGTATATGCTCATTAGATTCTGAATATTTAATTATCTGATTTTAGTTGTTGATGTGCGAGCAGTAAATAATGTCAATACGCCTACGCAAATAAAAAATGAGCTAAACTCTGTGTATAGGGACTCTGCACCATCATTTACCACAGTGAAATTTTGGGCCGCTGAATTTAAACGTGGCCGTTAGAGCTTGGGAGACGATGAACGTAAGGGACGTCCAAAAACTGCAACCACTGACGATAACATCGCCAAAGTTCACCAAATGGTGCTAGACGACCACCGAATTAAAGTGAGAGAGATAGCAGTGGTTATGAACATGTCCAAAGAACGTTTTTGCTACATATTAAATCAAGATTTAGGCATGAGAAAGCTGTCCGCTTGTTGAGTGCCACGTTTGCTCACGTTAGACCAAAAACGTGTTCGAATGAACATTTCCAACGGTCTATCGGCGCAGTTTAGGCGTAATAAATCCGAGTTTTGTCGCCGATTAATTACTGTAGATTAGACTTGAATACACTATTATACGCTTGAAACAAAAATTCAGTCAAAACAGTGGACTGCAAAGGGGGAACCGGCTTCAAAAAAAGCAAAAACTTTTTTTTTTGGCTGGAAAAGTGATGGCAACTGTTTTTTGGGATAGTCATGGAGTTATTTAAATCGACTATCTTCAGAAAGGAAAAACCATTGAAGAAGCATACTACGCATCATTACCTGACAAGCTGAAGGCAGAACTTGCGAAAAAACGTTCACATTTGCAAAAAAAGAAAATCCTGTTTCACCAAGACAACGTGCCATCTCACACCTCAGCGGTTGCCATAGCGAAAATCCACGTATTACGGGTTCAGCTGCTTGACCATCCGCCTTACTCACCAGACCTAGTCCCAAGTGACTTCTTTTTGTTCCCTCATCTGAAAATTGCACTCGGAGGACAGAGATTTTCGTCAAATGAGGAGGTAATCACCTTCGTGAACAGTCATTTTGCAGAGAAATACGCCGAGTACTATTTGGATAGGTTAAAAAGATGGGAGCATCGCTGGAAGAAGTGTGTAGAATTGCAAGGAGACTATGTTGAGAAATAAAAAAAAAAATTAAGAAAAAATGTCTTGTATCTGTGTTGAGTCGCAAACTTTTCAGACCACCCTCGCACTCCATGATAATCAGCTTTTGTAAGACGCGAGAATAATGGTAAATATTCACCACGTATAGCCTTGAAGAAGTGTTTTAGACGTTATTTAGGAAGGAGAAAATCTATACTTTCAAATCATACATGCTGTAGTTCAAAATAATTTGTATTATTCAACATAGTAAGAGAATATAGTTAAGTATAATAAAGACGCATCGAAAGCAAAAAATTTACAGTCATTATGCCAACATAATCTATATATATATATATATATATATATATATATATATATATATATATATATATATATATATATATATATATATGTATATTGAATGTATCAAATGTACATACAGAAAAACACAAGAAAATATATAATAATAAACCTAACGATACACAATACACACACACGATATGTTGATTTATCAGGCACACTCCACATTCCATAACCAGCATGAATAAATTCACAGACTTACAAATGCATTCTCTCTCATACACGTACACTTATACACGCGCTCATACACACACATACAGACACGTAAAAAAATACTTTCATGAGATCAAACACTTGTCACATTCCTTTCATAATCCTGGATAACACATACCCTCAATATATGGGCACACACGGACAGTACGTTAAATTATTAGATACACTATGACGGACTTCAATCAGAATAACTGGACTCACAGACGTACAAGTGCATTTTCATACACATATACTTTCACATACACACATTTACGCACACCCTCTCTTACACGCACACGCTTACACACAAACTCTCACACGCTAGTCATTAGAAAGCGATGTGGAGAATATTTCTGCAGGTGCCATAGCTAGTTAGTACAGGAGTAAGTTACCTTAATCCTCCTATTACTCAAAAACTGTATATTTCCATGCTTAGTGCTTTTGATCTTTGTGAGATCTAGATGACCTTGCATGGTCTAGCGAATAACATATTCAAATTCTGCGACCCCAAAAATCTACTTGTGTGGTTTCTAAAGGTCTTAAATCATTTCCTTTAATTATCATGAAATGACCTCGAAATGACCACTAGGTGACCTTGCATGTAAGCGAATACCATATTTGAATTCAGTGACTGCAAATATCTCTGAAACCCCTGATCACTTAGTCTGGTGACATTATTGAAAATAAAATTTTGACTTGTTCAAGTTACTTGACTGCACCTATTTAGAGATCTCTATAAGACCCACTTTGAGGCCTGATATTTCGAAAAATATGCATAGCCGGAGTTTGGGCCTACTGTAGCTTTTGATATACGCATATTGGACTATTTGTTCACGAACATTCAGTTAAGGGGTATTCTAGTCGAAAGGCTCGATTTTAAGGTGATTTTACAGGCACAATAAAAAGACAAAAACAGTAAACATTTTTACTATCCATTTTTTTATTATTTTTTATTCAAATTTGAAAAGTATAAAAATGTACAATAATTGAATAAAAAATTCAAAATTGAAGTTGGTAGAGGCTGGCAAAGTGGGAACTCAAAAAAAAAGGTGTTTTCTGGTTAACGAGATTCTAATCCTTCTGGTGGCCTAATACATAAAATTAAGGTTAATTCTTATTAAGCAAGGATGTAGAATTATCTGGACGTAGTCAATTAAAAGAAAAATTTTTTTTTACAAAATGGCGTCTTTTTGAAAATAAAGGTCATTTTTTTGCCTCCTTCTTTCAAATTTGGGAATTTTTTAAAAATAGTAAAAGAAAAAAATTCAAAAAACCCCTTCGTCGAGACAATGTTGATAGTATAAAGAAAGTCTGTACCAAATTTCAAGTAAATCAGTGCATTAGAACTTGAGATATCTTGTCAACCGTATCCAAAAAGTAGTTTTGAGAAAAACGCGTTTAAAGTTTGCAGTCTCATTTCAGGTAGTCTGAGTGGTTTATTGGTATGTTATACTTACATTTTCTCAATCAGCCATCTTTGCCTCATACAGTGTTTCTTTCTCCACCTCAAAAGCTTCATTTTTGGCAGATCTTTCAGCCATACGAGTAGTTCTGCCTTCTTTAGAAGCTTCGGAAGCACGTATCTCGGAGTGCTTGATACGCTATTGATCTCGTTTGCTGGCGAACGCATGGCTTTCAGGTCAAATTTTTATCGACATTGTTTTCAGAATTTTTAAAATCGGTAAGAAACTTTCAGTGTTAAAACTTCCAGTTTTAAAACCAGTAAAAAACCTTCCGAACAGTATGTTGAAACCTCGTTTCTTCCAAGAGCCATCACCAGAGACAGTTAGATGTGTAGGGTCAGCATTAGGTTCAGAGGCACCTGTTAGCTCTTTTTCTTCTAACAGATTTTGAAATTATATGTTCATAAACGGCACGTGAAACTATCTGCAAATTTTCCAGACAACTGTATAACGTATTAAGGGAAGGTTTACCTTTTTATCGACCAAAACAGCAGTTTTTTTTGGAATTTTTTTTTTCATAGAAGGAAATTAATGATCAACTTAAATTGTTTGCTACTTATTTAATACAATAAAAAGTAAAAAAAAAAATTTTTTTACGACAAAATATCGTGACGGTAATTAATGGCACGCTCCGTAAAGTGACCATCTCCAAAAAAGGTGGCCCGCTGTTGGCCACTCTAGCACCTGCAAAAATGAACGAAAATTAAAAATCGAAAAAGTTTTATAATATATATGAGTGTATTCGGCATCTGACTAACAATCATCGCTAAAAATCAAAAATTAACAAAATGGCGGGCATTTGAATTTTTTTTTGATTATTGAGTTTTCTTTCACTCTTTAAAGTACTCTAAAAATAACAATAATGCATATATCATCTTGATTGTAGTCTACTTTCCGACTACACTCATATATTTTATAAAACTTTTTTGATTTTCAATTTTCGTTTATTTTTGCAGGTGCTAGAGTGGCCAACAGCGGGCCACCTTTTTTGGAGATGGTCACTTTACGGGGCGTGCCATTAATTACCGTCACGATATTTTATCATGAAAATTTTTTTGTACTTTTTATTGTATTAAACAAGTAGCAAACAATTTGAGTTGTTTATTAATTTCCTTCTATGAAAAAAAAAATCCAAAAAAAAAAATTTTGTTTTGGTCAATAAAAATTTGGTCAATAAAAAGGTAAACCTTTCCTTTATTGCTAACCCTTGGTATATATCCATCATGCTGCAAAATATATTGATGCCTTCCCTTCCTACACCTAAAAGTCTCATTACTACGACGATCTCGCGATTGATTTCGAAAGCTTTATTAATGAAAGGTGATGAATTGATGTATTGTACACCGTCACATCTGCATTGCAATGAAATTTTCAATCCTAGCCCACGAGGAGCAGTTCGGGAAAATTTAATGTTTTTCTTGCACTCAGCACGAATAATTAAAGCAGACAAGGCTGCGAATACCGTAAAAAAATTCAAGAATATAATAACTGTAACTATATTCTATTATAACTTCATCATCTTTCGAACTTCTTAATTTCGCTGCTGAATCACTCGTGACACTTGTATCTTGCTCCATAGAATAACGATTTAGTGGGGCTCGTCTTCTTTGTCTATCACTTATTTTATCCATTGTATATTCAAAATTTGAATATAACACTGGAAAAATATACAGTACACAGAAAACGCATATCCACTCGGCTTGGCGGTTTGAACTGAACTAAACTGAACTGAACATAATGTATAAGAACATAAGCAAAAAAGTACGTTACAATAGGCTTACAGAATCTTTGAGATGCTCGTTTGTGAGATATATATTCATAACAAAAGAATTTATACTACCTTCTTACCATTCACGTAGCCAGAGGGTACCTATCGCTACTATTGATTCGTTCCGGCTGGACCGGATTAGTTGGCACGTCACGAAATTACCTATAACTCTTAAAATAATTCGAAATTCCGTAAATTCTCTTAGAGGCTTATTATTCAAATCTAAACTTTGAAAATATGAAAAAAATTCGATTTATTCGAATTTTTAGACGAGAATACCCCCTTAAATTACTCAAGTCTTTTTTCACAGATTTTTTGCACGATTTTTTCTTAATTAACTATTAAAAATTAATAAAAGTAAATTTTATTAAGATCCATTAATATCCATTAGTGCCTAACCGTATTTCGAGACATTCAGAATGATAAGTGCTTGGGCAAAATTTTATTTGCACTAAATTTCGAATTAGCTTATGAATATTAAGCGAAGTTACGTTTTCAAAAATTTTAATTTTAAAAATCAGAAAATTTTGATTGTAAGATATCCTATTAGATTACAATAATATTCGTTTCATGTTAGAACCAATTAATTCCGACTTAAATTTATATGCTTAGACAACCTTAACGATCATAGTAATTATAGTAAATTATTAAGTATTAATTTTTTAATCTATAAACGATTGGTGTTAAATAAATCGGAGTTCGCGACTGGCGAACCCTCCGGACCCTTGGTGCATGACTATTCTGCTAAAAATATTCGATTAAAAGTTATTAAAACCGATTTAAAATTATTAGAATCGATTTAAATTTAATCAGTTCTAATACGTTTTAATCGATTTTAATTATTGTAGTTTAATCAATTATTTTTGGCAGGGAATATAAGTTCCTTCTAAAGTATTAGAGTTCGCGACTGGCAAGCTCTCTGGGCCCTCGATATCTACAAGGATCATCATCGTATCGATACTACTAATACTTCGGAGTTCGCAGAAGGTGAGCCCTTTGGACTAGCGACTTACAACGTCAATTTGCACGAGTTCTCCAACCTTATTAGAGTTTGCGACTGGCGAGTCTCCCAGATCCACGACGTAACAGGAGTATTTCATTATTTCAAAACTTCTTAACCCATTGTAAATCAATAATATTAATTCGCCTTTTCTCTAGCGCGTTATAATCAATTCTATCTACAAGTCGAGAGAACTAGCTCACGAGTGACCGGATAATGATTCGATCTTAACAAATTGGCGACCCTTAAGGTTTGGTCGTAGCATGGAAAAATATAATCTTATATATTAGATGTAGTAAGAAGTAATCCATTATTTTGCCAATAGATGGCTTTAGTAGTCTGTATCTCCCGTTGTAAAAGTGCGATCGGGTTACACTAGATAGCGTTAGAAAGATAAGATTTCGTACTAAAAAAGTTTCTGATTCAGTTTTGTGATTGCTTGACTCAGTATTCTTTTAGCACGCGTCAAAGATGGACACCAACAAATAGAAAATACGCCATATTTTACAGTTTTTCTTCGATAAAGGCGAAAACGCAAGCCAGGCAGCTGAAAATGTGAATAGTGTTTATGGTCCTGATACTGTAACAGCCAATCATGCGCAATTTTGGTTTCGTCAATTTCGTTCCGGTAATTTTGACGTCAAAGATGAACCACGCTCTGGAAGGCTAATTGTCGAAAATGTCGATAAAAGAATGGAAATTGTCGAGTCCGACTGTCACATAAGCACTGTTTCGATTGCCCAGGAGCTAAACATTGCACAAAAAACCGTTTAGAACCACTTAAATAAGGCTGAATACAAAAAGAAGTTTGATGTATGGGTGCTACACGAGTTATCGCAAAGAAACCTCATGGACCGAATTTCCATCTGCGAATCGCTGCTGAATCGCAACAATATCGATCCATTTCTGAAGCGGATGTTTACTGGTGATAAAAAGTGGATCACTTACGACAACGTCAAGCGACAACGGTCGTGGTCGAATCGCGGTGAGCCGGCGCAAACAGTGGCCAAGCCAGGATTGACAGTCAGGAAGGTTTTGCTGTGTGTTTGGTGGGACTGGCAAGGAATTATCTACTATGAGCTGCTCCCCTACGGCCGTACTCTTAATTTGGACCTGTACTGTCAACAATTGGACCGTGTAAAAGAAGCAATTGCCCAGAAGCGGCCAGCTTTGGCCAATAGGATAGGAATTGTGTTCTATCAGGACAACGCCAGGCCGCATAGATCGATAGCGACTCGCCAGAAGCTCCGGGAGCTTGGTTGGAAAGTTCTTATGCATCCACCTTATAGTCCGGACTTGGCACCAAGTGATTAACACCTGTTCCTGTCTATGACGAATGATTTTGCAGGTGAAAAATTCGCCTCAAGAGAAGATTGTGAAAATTGACTGTCCCAGTTTTTTGACAATAGGGATAAGGGTTTCTACGAGAGAGGCATTATGAAATTACCTCTAAAATGGCAACAAGTTATCGAACAAAACGGTGCATATTTGACCTAAATCGTTTTATTCTATCTATACTAAATAAAACCTTCAGTTTAATGCAAAAATAATGGATTTCTTTTTACTACACCTAATATTATTAGTAAAAAAAAAACAGCTTTTTTAATTAGCGAAATGATTTAGGACTTTAATATTCTCATTTGATACTTATAATTAAAATCAAAATAAATACTTTGTAATAATAATTTATATTGCCATTACAACGTAAAATTAAGATTGTAAAAATACATTACTATTTATTTTTTTTCCTGAATTTATTAACCTTTTCTTTTATTATTAATATTTTTTCTTTTTTCAGTGAGAGTGGAGATTCTTTTTGCCGACCATCAGGGAGGCTCCGTGCCCCCCCCCCCTGTGTGTAGGACTCGTAAACATTGCCTTACCAACTTCGACTAGGAACCCCTTCGATTAGCCTGGTTTTTGTTTCCACTCCGATACCACCTTTGGGCATTACTTCGGAGTAAGATTAGGCCTTCGCCATATTAACTACTAGTGAGCATATTTGTGCAAGCCCAAATAAGTTCCGCTACGCTTGCAACAATTATTATAACAATCCGGTTATAAAGTTCGAAGGCTAACATAGTAAATTACATTCTTCTGGTAAAATTTGATTTTATTATTCAATAACACATTGTTTAATAAGTCCCGAGACTAACCCAGAGATGGTGCTAGTAGTACCAAACTGGCCACGTTTCCATAGAGTGCGAACCTTCACATGAAACGTGTAAAAATTTCACGTCGATTGGATCACAGACGGCAGAGTTATCGAGGTTAGAGTAAAGTCACTTTGTAATTTGTTTGAAAAATGGAAAAAAGCGAGTTTCGCGTGTTAATAAAACATTGTTTTTTAATGGGTAAAAACACTGTAGAAGCCCAGCAATAGCTTGAAAAACATTACCTAGACTCCTCTCCATCCAAACCAACGATTTGTCGTTGGTATGCTGAGTTTAAACATGGACACAACTTACGTACGGTTGTACGGACACAAACGATGCGGAAAGTTCGGGTAGGCCATTGGAAGCCGTTACACAGGAAAATGTAAGTGAAGTGTTAAAAATTGTAATGAAAAATCGCAAAGTGAAGGTCCGTGAGATTGCAGAAATGACGCAGATATCATCTGGAAGCGTATTTACAATCCTTCATGAAAAATTGAGCATGAAAAAGGTTTTTTCCAAGTGGATGCCGCGGTTGCCTTTAGTGGAACAAAAACAGCAGCGAGTCGACGATTCAGAGAGCTGTTTATCGCTATTTACTCGCAATAAAAAGGATTTCCTGCGTCGATACGTGACCATAGATGAAACATGGATACATCATTTCACTTCGGAGTCGAATCGGCAATCATCTGAGTGGCGCATGGCTGGCGAAAGCCGCCCAAAGCGTCCAAAAACGCAGCAGTCTGCTGGCAAAGTCATGGTGTCTGTTTTTTGGAATACACATGGCGTGATTTTCATTGACTACCTTGAAACAGGTAAATCGATCAACAGTGATTATTATATTGACTTGTTGGTACGTTTGAAAGAGGAGATCGCAGCAAAACGACCGCACATGAAGAAGAAAAAAATCCTTTTGCACCAAGACAATGCACCATGCCACAAGTCCATGAAAACAATGGCAAAATTGAACGAATTGGGCTTTGATTTGCTTTCTCACCCCCCGTATTCGCCAGATTTAGCCCCCAGCCACGACTGGCTCTTTGCTGATCTCAAAAAAATACTCCAGGCAAAAAATTTGGCTCGAATGAGGAGGTCATTGCCGAAACTGAAGCCTATTTTGAAGCAAAGGATAAATCCTTCTATAAACATCGTATAGAAATGTTGGAAAGGCGTTGGAAAGATTATATCACACTGAAAGGTGATTATATTGATGAATAACAATGATTTTTGAAAAACAATGTTGTTTTCGTTGTTTGTCTCGGGACTCATTGAACGATGTGTTATAGCTACCTTCAAGGGCTACAGAACGATTATAGTGGTCATATAATTTTCTGATACCATTTTTTAAGTACGATTTCTCTTTAGCCTCAAAATAGGCCTTAGTTTCAGCGATTACCTTTTCATTAGTGCTAAATATTTTTCCAGCAAGCATTCTTCTGACTGCAAACATGAAAAAGTCACTGGGGGCAAGATATAGAGAATACAGTGAATGGAGAAGCAATTCGTAACCTAATCCATGCAATTATGCTATTGTTTTCATTGATTTAGAATACGGTGCGTTGTCTTAATGAAATAGCACTTTCTCTTCTTCAAATACGGCCATTTTTTCGTGATTACATCCTTCAAACGCTTTAACAATGCTGTGTAATAATCGCTGTTGATGGTCTGGCCCTTTTCGAGATAATTAATGAATATTATACTATGCGCATCTCAGACTACTGATGTCATAAACTTGCTAGTCAACTGTTGCGTTTTTCCACACTTTGAATTTAGTTCATCGCGTGCAGTCTACTCGACTGACTGTCGATTGGACTCTAGAGTGTAGTGATGGAGCTATGTTTCATCCATTGTCACATATCATCTGAAAAATTCGTTTTTATTAAGGTTGAATATCGCTAAACATTGCTCCGAATCATCAATACGTTGTTTCTTTTGATAGGTGATGAGGTCACGCGGCACTCATTTTGCACACACCTTTTGCATGTCTAAATATTCATGCACGATATGTTTAACACGTTCCTTTAATATCTTTGGAGTCTCATCTATCTCGATCAACTTCACTGTACGATCATTTAAAATTATTTTCTAAACTTTTTTGATGTTTTCGTCGGTAACAGCGTCTTTTAGACGTCCACTGCGTGCATCGTCTTCGACGCTCATTTCGCCTCGTTTAAATTTAGCAAACCACTTCTCTACGGTTGATTTTCTTAGTGCACAGTTGGTATAATGTTAATCAAGCCAAGCCTTTGCTTCAACAGTATTTTTTTTTACCAGAAAGCAATGCTTCATTAGCACACGAAATTCGTTTTTAATCCATTTTTTTCACAATAACAAAAGTTGCTTCACTCGCATCGCTATATCTCACAAACCAATTGTCCATAAGCTGTCAAATTTATACACGTATCGTTTGAAGGTTGATACTAACTAAAAATCTTATGGATTTAATTCTAGTGACGCCATCTGTGAGTCAGCCTATGAACTTTTAAGCCGATCTGTTACTATACTCGTATGTCTCTATAATTTATTATAACTTTATTAAAATACATTATTATTTTAAATAAGAAGCTAGTGATAAATCACATTAAAAAATATATAGTCAATCTTTTTGCAATTGTTACCACAAAGAGTAACGATAAATCTGTAGTTGTAAGTAATTATTGTTTTTACATTAAAAAAAATGTTTACATGAAAAAGTTCCTTGCATTAAAAAAGTTTAAAATGGCAACGTTCTGACAGCTAAATTGTTCTAATCAATTGTACAATTTTTGTAATAATAAACTTACATATTTAACATTATTCAATATTTTTGGAATAACATTAAAAATAGAACTGTATAATACCCCTAGTAAAAATTTTAAAATGCACATCAATCTGACGAAGTATACATAATTCTACAAAACTATACAAAAGTGTTGAGAAGTGTATATAGGGGTACGAAAGATTGTATAAGGACATGAATTAGAACCAGCTTTTGTGACACTTTTTTCATTTTTTTTTTTTTTTTTTTTTTTTTTAATTTTCATGGCCGCATGGCACCGCATTAGCAAATCAAACAGATTCGAGCAAAGAAACAATTAAAAAGATTGCTGAGACTTTCACAAAGTTTCTTGATGAAGTTCGCAAAGCAAATGTTTAAAACGTTGAGGATTCGAGATTAGTGAATGGATTAACGTCTGCAAAAGTTTTACCATGATTTACTGGTGAACTAGTCGACTAGATTTGATTTAAATAAGCGTACGATTTATCAACGGAGTTTGGTAATTATAGAGTGTTACGAGGCACCACGTCGTAGCCGAAATTGCTATGTGCGCCCTGTGTGCCTTGCACAAAAAAATTAGATGAATGAATGATTTTTCTAATATATTCCCTCGCTCTCTCTCTCTCTCTCTCACTCTCTCACACAGTAGTGCACGCTTGCGCCGTCTCTTTCCCGCACACTCGGAAATGCGCGAGACTTTTCCCGAAAAATGCAGGCCGGCCGCCCGCGGCTACTTCTCTAGCTGGCGGAGGCCTCTCGCTTCCCCAAGGCAGGGAAGTGGTAATCGGTCGCCACCCCCCAACGCGATCTCGCGATCACTCACCCTTGCTCTCTCTCTCTCTCTTACACTTATTACTATCGGATAAACAAAGAGACTTACGATAGGTGTCTCGGTGACTCGTCCGCTCGCCGTGGAACGTCTAGCTGTTCTTCTTCCTGCCGCGATCCTTGACTCCAGCTGTTTCTCTCCCGGAGAAGAGCTGCTGGACCTTGGAAATAGCCTGCCCGTTCGTTGACGGCTTACTCCTCAACCTTGGCTGCAGAAGTCGCGGTGGCAGCCACAAGTCGCCGCCCGCTGACACCTGCCTTCTTCGTCCCCCGTCTAACTTTCTCGCTGTAGCTCCTCGTCTTCGATCTCCTTCCTTGCAACGCTATCTCGACTTCTTCCTCACTCTCTCTCACTCTCTCTCGCGCACCTTTACCCCTGGCTTCACTCGCGACGCTTACTCTAATGAAAGAGGAACAAAATTATGTTGAACCCCGGGATTTATCTCTCTACCGTCCTCGCGGGAGCACACAGCGAAACTGAACGTGTTCTGCTTGCTCTCCTATCCCTTTCCCTTGCGGTTCACCGAAATTTTTCCCGATCATCGCCGCAAGTTCGAAAATCGCGTGATTTTCGAACATTGCTGGCTTTTGGAAAAATCCGCATTTTCGCGGCTAAACAGGCTTACACAAGCTGTCAACCTGAAGACGGTCGCGCAAGAATGTAAACACTCACATTCTTCGTCGACGACTTATGTCGGACTCTCCATCACAAGTGTCAAAGAGAACATGCTGCGATTATTTGACATCTTGACGCGGCAAAATCTTCTTTCACACTCTTAAGTAGTTTGAAAATCATCCTCAATGACATTGTAGAAGGAATTCGAGATCATCACACGATTAAAGTTAAAAAAACGAACCTTATTATAATTAAATTTAAAATTATATTACAAAATTATGTTACGTCAACTAAAGCATTAGAATATTTCGGCCATCTTAAAACTTCGAAAATTTCTGACAATTTGTTAAAACAATTGCCTGACTTGGAGAACAATATTAAATGCGCATCTTTCCATTTCATATCATCAAATATCTGGCTTTCGAGGCTAGAAATAAGACATAATTAGAAAGATATTATAAATGTATGAATACCATATTTCAATATTAATTAATTTTTTGTAAAATTTATCGATATGTATGTAAAATTAGTTCAACAAGCAATTCGTTTTGTCTCAGATGGCTATGAGAATATCTACTGACATTGATCTCTCGAAAGAAATAGCTCACGTCTGACGAAAAATTAAGAGTGTTTTAATATGAACATTTTAATTCTTGATTCAATTGTAGAGAAGAATCAATGAAGAAAAGGTGTAACTAATTAATTGTTACCGAGAAAAAATAGCCATTTTAAATACTTTTGTACACTTTAATGTTCTAAATAATATTTGTAAAATTCAAAAGCGTACAAATTATCATTAACGCTTAAAAATGTATATTTAGAAATTATTTGACGCTTACAAGAAAGGTATTTCAGGTGCACCTCACCGATTTTCTTGAAATTTTGATATGTTGTAGAACATTAAAAATTATGTAAAACGCACTGCTTTAGATCGGCCCATACGCCTATATAAGGGGTGAAAACTACCCCTAAAGTTTACCCTCAAAAATACATTTTTTATTTCTCAAAAACTACTTGGAATTTCCCAATAAAACCAAATGAATATTATTTTTTATTCAACAACACATATTTGTACAATATTTTCACTCATAAGGGTAGCAACTCCTTTTTGTTATAAATGGAAAACTATATTTTTTTACACTTTTTTCGCTACGATAATTCTAAAATTTGTTAAACTTAAAAAAAATATTGCATTAGAAATAAAATTAAATAATAAAAATGATTTGACCCGGGATTTAAAAAAAAAATCTCTTAACGGGGGCTAACTACCTCTAAAATCGATATACCTTTATTTTATTATTCTATTGACATATCGTTGTGTAGATCATTGCGTTACTATCAAAATTAAGTAATAAAGTTAAAGTAAGTCGAGATTTTTCAAAAACCACCATTGGAAAGGGATAATTTACCCTAACGTTTAATCCCAAATATCGTTTCTTCAATTTTTCCAAAACTACTTCAAATCTCTTAATAGAGTAAAATGTCTAATTTCAGCTATTTTAAGATCAAATATTCAAACCTTAGTCTTACCGTTCATGGTATCACACCCTATATTCTTTTTTTAAAAAAATAAAACTCTTGCTGATACGAAAATAACAAAATGATTGAAATTTTTTTAATGTCTCAAAAGCATTTCGAACTTTTTAACGAAACCGCCACTAATTTTAAAATATTTGTTATTAAAAAGACATCTTATCAGTATTATATTTATTTAAAAGGTTTGCATTCCTTATTTTATACAAATTTTAAACATTATATTTATTTGATCTTATGAATACGAGAAAATCTTAATAAAAGAAGTATCTTAATTTTCATCGATTTTAATAAAGTTTTTAAAGGATGAGAATGTTGTGTTCGTCAAAATATTTGAACGTAAATATTTTTAACACTACATTTTTATGATTTATAATGAGAACAATAATGATAGTCCTCTAAAAAATGTTTTAGACACAAAGATTTTTTATACCACGCACATTTTGTGACTGCAACGTTAGAACACTCCTTATTGTTAACGTTGCAATGTACGTCAAAGTTTCCCCCGAATGCAAAATTAACAGGATTCTCAAATGTATTGGGTTGTTTATCAATCTAACCACTTATAAACCATAAGTACTTGAATAAATTTACCTAACGTGGAGATGAAAGTTGGTTATACACCAACGATTGCAACTTTTTTGTATTATTTCGTGCATGTAAATTTAAATTTATTTCATTAATATTGCAGTATCCGAGAAATGTTTCACATAATTTTTTTACACTCAGAAGCCGAATACATCTAGTAGTTAAATCTTGCTAGTGGTACCTTCTGAAATCACTTTCATACTCACTTGTTTATTTGGAGGTTTTATTTCTTCTACTCCTGTAGGGCAGTGTCCGCTCCATGCATCAAGTAATAAAACACTTAAAGAGCTGATATTCAGAAAATATATTTCACACAATCATGTTTTAAAGTGATCTAGAAATTAATCATAGCTTGTTATTTATACATTATTTTACATATTATCATAGATTATTTTTATTATAAGCTATAATTATAATAGTACATAAAATAAAATAAAGAACAAGTTCATCATTACCTGAAGTGAGTTCCCCTGATTTCGATGCACTTACATAAATATTCTAAGGCCTAAATAAATTCGTTTCTACTACTGGTCCAAATTTACCATTTCTTTCTTTTAATACGAGAAATAATGGGGGCATTAGTTTACCTTTACCTGAAATTAATGGTTGTATAGTATAGCTGTGGGTAGTTAATGACACAGATTCTACAAGGCACTGGATCTGTTTTTCTCCTTCAACAGCTAATTACGAATTTATTATCATTTTTGGAAAATTTAAATATATAGTTTTTGAGTAAAATCTATTTTTTCGCGAATTTTTATACGCCATTTAGGATCCGCCATGTTGGATGTAAAAATTTGAAAATTCTGATTTCATTTTCGTGATCAGCGATCCCAAAACTCATGATGTACAAATTTTGAAATTGAAATGTTAAAAAGAAAAATATATGGCTCAAAGGGTTAAATGTAAGGGTTAACCATCCATTTTTAAGGGTTGGTTTTAAAAAATTCCAACTTACTTTAACTTTATTTCTTAATTTTGATAGTAACGCAATGATCTATATCACAATATGTCAATAGAATAATGAAATAAAGCTATATCGATTTTAGGGGTAGTTTACTCTCGTTAAGGGATTTTAGAAAAAAATCCCTGATCACATTAATTTTATTATTAAATTCTGTTTCTAATCCAATAATTTTTTTCTTAACTCAACAAATTTCAGAATTTTTATAGCGAAAAAACTGTAAAAAAATTTAGTTTTCCATTTATATCAAAAAGGGGTTGCTACCCTTATGAGTAAAAATATTGTACGAATATATGTAATTAATATCCATTTGGTTTTTTGAGAAATTCTAATTAGTTTTTGAGAAATAAAAAAAAATGTGTTATTGAGGTTGAACTATAGGGGTGGTGTTCACCTTTTAAATAGGCGCATAGGCCGATCGAAAGCAGTGCGTCTTACATATTTTTTAATGTTCTACAACATATCAAAATTTCAAGAAAATCAGTAAAGTACACCTGAAATATCTTCCTTGTTAGATGTAATGCAAGAAAGGATTTATTATTTTTGTTTTTTAATTTTAAATAAATATGCGTGTTCGAGACTGCAAAACATATATTACTATTAAAACATACATTATTATTATAAATTCTATATGAGATGTATAAATATGATATTTATAAACGAAAATGAAATTAATGTGAGATAAACGTCCCTTCATAAAACGCTTTTTTAGCTTATTGTGACAGGTGGCTAATTGAGGTTAGGCCACCTGCCATGCGGTGCGATAAAGAGTTCGCGGCGGCACTACACGCGGCGCCATCGTTTAAGCGATCGATGGCGCGACGCGGGAAAAGGTGCAAGAATCCGCAGCGTGACGACTCGCAGCGCCATCAATCAAGCAATCGATGGCGCAACGCGAGAGGGGAAAGAGGGGAGCCTTCTTCTCTTCCTGAACGCCAAGCTTCAACGACACGCCAAAATAGAGAATTTTTACTGCCGCTGCAGCCATCTTGATACTTTGCGAGAGATTCGAGAGGACGAACCTCAACGTAGCTAAGAGTAACAGGCCACTTTTAGAGTAGATATTCTTGATACATATATTTCGTATACGCGCGCGATCGCGATAATTTATATTAAATTATTTATGCGAGCGGTGAGTGAGAGATTCGCTCTCACTCCCTCCTACATAGTAGATTGTAAGAGTGGGTGTGTGTGTGTATAGACGCGTGAGAAACTACACGCGTGTAGTCTCCCGGTTGGCCGCAAGAGGCCCCGACCAGCCCACCAAGAGTAAAGGCCGGCGCACATGCTATAACTAGCCCGAGAGCATTAGGGCTGGTTAACACGTCTTGTTGCGTGAAAACAGCAAGACGAGTATACGGCGCGCATGCGCAGTGTGCCAATAGCGAATTGGTTTTGCTCTTTAAGCAATACTAATTGCGATCACCATCATTAAGCCTTTACGAAATTAGTAATTACTTTCTGTAGATTTTTGTTAATTCTTGATTATAAATAAGTTATTAGCGCATAACGGGTGCGCGTTATTTATCCCTTTTCTATCTAGCTTCCCTGTCCCGAATACCACCGCCTCCGCGAGCGTGCCAACCGACAGTTGACACGCAAACTTAGCAGCCAAGCCTGGTAGGAGCAGCACCGGCAGTGGGGCCTCAGGGCAAGGCCCCTTACACGTGAGTAAAGCAGGATCCGAGAAGAATCCTGCGTTGTAAACGGACCGGCACTGAACGAGAGTGCCATTGTATCGACGGCTAACGTCCGTCAACATTCAAGGCCGCATCGGTGGACCTAGCGACCTGTCAGGTCCAAAACCGGGGCCGACAGCAATGCGTACATGCGAGGAAGAGTCTCGCACGTGCATATCCTAATTAACCGGTTACAATATTTTGAAAAACAACAAATTTTGTATACGAGGGTGGTCTGAAAAATTTCCGACCTAACACAGATACAAGACATTTTTTCTTAATTTTTTTTATTTCTCAACATAGTCTCCTTGCAATTCTACACACTTCTCCCAGCGATGCTCCTATCCCTTTAGCCCATCCAAATAGTACCAACGTTTTTCTCTGCAAAATGACTGTTCGGTGATTACCTCCTCATTTGACGAAAATCTGTCGTCTGAGTGCAATTTACCGATGAAGGAACAAAAAGAAGTCGCTTGGAACTAGTTCTAAAAGCAGCTGAAACCGTAATTCGTAGATTTTTGCCATGGCAACCGCTGAGGTGTGATACGGCGCGTTGTTTTGGTAAAACAGGATTCTCTTTTTCTGCAAATGTAGACTTTTTTGCGCAAGTTCTGCCTTCAGCTTGTCAAGTATTGATGCGTAGTATGCTCCTGTAATGGTTTACCCTTTTTAAAGATAATCAATTGAAATAACTCCATGACTATCCCAAAAAACAGTCGCCATCACTTCCCCAGCCGAAAAAACAGTATTTGCTTTTTTTGGAGCCGGTTCCCCCTTTGCAGTCCACTGTTTTAACTGTATTTTTGTTTCGGACGTATAATGGTTTATCCAAGTTTCATCTTTAGAAATTAATCGGCGCCAAAACTCGGATTTATTGCGCCTAAACTGCGCCAATAGAGCGTTGGAAATGTTCATTCGAACACGTTTTTGGTCTAACGTGAGCAATCGCGGCACCCAACGTGCAGACAACTTTCTCATGCCTAAATCTTGAATAAATATGTAGCTAACACGTTCTTTGGACACGTTCATAACCTCTGCTATCTCTCTCACTTTAATTCGGTGGTCGTCTAGCACCATTTAGTGAACTTTGGCGATGTTATCGTCGGTGGTTGCAGTTTTTGGACGTCCCTTACGTTCATCGTCTCCTAAGCTCTCACAGCCACGTTTGAATTCAGCTGCCCAAAATTTCACCGTGGTAAATGATGGTGCAGAGTCCTCATGCACAAAGCTTAACTTATTTTTGATTTGCGTAGGCGTATTAACATTATTTACTGCTTGCACATCATCAACTAAAATCAGATAATTGAATATTCCGAATCTAATAAGCATATACATTTTGTTAAAAAAGTACCGGGAATAGTCGATTTAAATTTGGCGGGGCAATTTAGGCAGGTAACATTTTTTTTTCTTGGTTAATACAACTGTCCTTAATAACTATGCTAAGTTTGAGCGCAATCTGTCAACAAGTGTGTTTACAGTAGCTGATTTAGTCAGTCGATGTCAATAGTGCGTGCCGATTTTTTACAATGGGTGATTACGTTGAACAAAGAATTTGTCTAAAATTTTGGGTTACGAATAAAATTTTGTGTGCCAATGCATTAAAAATGTTGCAAAAGGCTTTTGGTGATAAACCTCTATCGAAAACCCGTGCGTATGAGTGGTACAAACCCTTCCAGGAGGGTCATGAAGTCGTCGAAGACTTGCCTCGTTCCGGACGCCCATCAAAGGCTTCGACTGCAGATAACGTCGATAAAATTTAGAAAATGGTGCTTGAAAACCGTCATACCAGCTTGAGAGAGATAGCACATGGACTTGAAATATCCCACGAGTCCACACGTACGATTTTAATTGATATTTTAGGCATGAGAAAGGTGGCCGCAAAACACGTTTCAAAAGAGCTTAATTTTCTTCAAAAACGCTATCGCGATCAGGTCGCTTTGGACATGCTGGATCACGCCAATTCCAATCCCGCATTCATGGAATGTATTATAACTGGTGACAAAACGTGGGTGTACGAGTACGATATGCAAACAAGCCAGCAAGCATAGGAACGGGTGGGAAAAAACGAGCCAAAACCGAAAAAACCACGCCAAAGCCGCTCAAAAGTGAAGGTGATGCTTATTGTTTTTTTCGATATCAGTGGCGTGGTGTACTACGAATTCGTTTCCGAGGGTCAGACAATAAATAAAGAGTATTACTTAGGCATTATGAAACGTTTGCGTGAACGTATCCGTAAGAAGCGGCTGAATTTGTGGGCTAACAACTCGTGGATTTTGCACGACGATAACGCACCGTCTCACCAAGCTACGATTGTGACCGACTTTCTCGCCAAAAACTCAACGAACACGCTTAAACAACTACCGTATTCGCCGGATACGGCTCCCTGTGACTTATTCCTCTTCCCAAAACTTAAATTGCCGCTCCGGGGCACCCGCTTACAGTCGATTGAAGCCATAAAACAAAATTCGGCGCGCGAGCTAAACGCCATCCCGGAAAGCACCTATAAAAAATGTTTCGATGATTGGAAGTGCCGTTGGCATAAATGTATCGGAGCAAATGGAGCCTATTTTTTAAGCGACCCAATAAATTTTGATTATTAAACGTAAAAATGTTGTTTTAATTTAAAATTACTGGTACTTTTTTGACAGATAGTTGATGTGTTATTGATATCTTTTACTGAGGGAATAATTATTTAATTTATCGGTAAATTGTTTGTTAATTTTTCGTACGACTCCTGATTTATATTGTGTCAACTATAATATCGTTACACGGAGGATTCGAAATTATATTAACTAATTCAATGCTATTAGTTTCAATACTCTTCTTTACACACTCACTTATTAATATTACATTATCATACAATATAATTACGACATTTTTATCTGTAGGTCTTGTAATTAAATCTGCAAAATATACTACTGTAATCAAAAAGTAAGGTGAAATTGTTATTTAAAACTCCCGGGCATTAGCAAGGCCGGTAATTTTTTTTCCCTAGGTTGGTAGGACTGTCTATAACATTTGCCAAGCGTCTGTTAGTCAAAAGGTTTAATTATCACCGAGTTACACGTGTTTTTGTAAACAACCCAGAGTGAATTTTTCGATTTTTACAATGAGTGATTTTGTTGAGCAAAGAACTTGCACCAAATTTTGTTTGCGGAACGAATATTCTTGTGCGGACACGTTAAAAATGTTGCGGGAGGCCTTTGGTGATCAAACTATGGCACTAAAAACGTTTGTTAGTGGTGCAACGAGTTAAAAGCGGGCCGAGAACGCGTTGAAGACTAACCTTGCTCTGGACGACCATCAACGTCTGCCGACGAGGGCTACGTCCAAAAAATCCAAGATTTGGTGCTTGAAAATCATCGATTGACAATTAGAGACCTCGCTGATAGTGTTAGAATATCATTCGGCTCAGCCCAAACCATTTTGAAGGATATTTTGTGTCTTAAACGCGTCAAGTCTCGATTGGTGCCAAAATCGCTCAATTTTTTGAAAAAAAAGCGTTGCGTTGATGTGTGTGAAACTTCGCTGTCTAATTATCAGGACTACTTGAAATGCATCATTACTGGAGACAAGACTTGGATTTACGCATACGACCCTGAAACCACCGACCAATCCTGCGATTATCGCGCAAAAGGTGAAGCAAGACAAAAAAGACCACGGCAAAGTTGCTCAAAATCCAAGGTCATGTTGACAGTTTTCTTTGATTATCGTGGTGTGGTGCACTATAAATTTCTTCCGCCGGGCCAAACTGTCAACAAAAAATATTATTTAGGCGTTATGCGTCGTTTGCGTAAAGCTATTCGTCTGAAACGGCCGGAATTATGGGCAAACAATTTTTGGTTCTTTCTTCACGATAATGCACCATGTCTTTCTGCATTGGTTCTTCGCGACTTTTTTGCCAAAAACTTGACTTATATCGTTTTGCAACCACCGTATTCGCCTGGTTTAGCTCCGTGCGACTTCTGGCTATTCAGCAAACTCAAAAGGCTAATGCGGGGACGCCGTTTTGACACGATTGAAGAGATAAAAACCGAATCGAAGAAGGTCTTGAAGGCTATACCGGAAAAAGACTTTTTTGACTGTTTCGAGGACTGAAAAAAGCGTTAGCAAAAGTGCGTTTTATCGGACGGGGATTACTTTGAAGGGGATGAAATTGATTTGTAAGAATAAATACAGAATTTACATTTTATAAACATATTCACCTTACTTTTTGATCACAGTAGTATTATTTATAAATGCTATAATCACAAATAATATTTATAAGTATTTTATATAATAATTATGAGAATTCTTTTTCATACTATATCTTGAGAGTAAAATACAGCACCTTAGATTAGAAAAAAATGAAAAATTTCTTAGATAAATAAAAGTACGAGGTCAATCCGAAAAATATCCAACCTGTTTTTATATCTTCGCGCTAGAGAGTTCGAACGACCTCTGCAAAGCTTGAACATCAACAGTAAAACCTCACGAGCTCATCGGTTGCTCTCTGATACCTACAGGATGTATAGTTTATGCGCAGCATGTATTTATTTATATTGCCTTTTCTGCGTTCGTCGGATTTTGCGATGACTGGCTTCTCCATCATGATAATGCGCCAGCACACTCATCGATTCTTGTGCAGCAGTTAATGAAGCACAATATCGCACTGCTTCACCAATCTCTGAACAGTCCCGACATAGTCCCTTGTAACTTTTGATTGTTCCCTAATGTGAAAAAATCGCTGAAAGGATACCGGTTCAACGACAAAAAGACGGCTGAAGATAATGCGACAAGGGCACTCAAAGCTATTCCAAAAACTGGCTTTTGAGACTGCTTCGGAAAGTGGAAACACCGCTGGGAGCGCGTTATTGAATTTAATGGAGACAACTTTGAAGGATGCTACATGTTCGCTGACGAAAAATAACGCCAGCGCGGAGATATAAAAGTAGGTCGGATACTTTTCGGAGAGACCTCGTAATAACGAAAAGAAGAAAGAAAAGAATAGTACCATGAAAAAAATAAATATTTCTTATGAAGTAATAAAACAATTGCTCAATCTCAAATGTTGAAAATTTTGATTCTAAGCCAATGTTTAAACAATCCAAGATTCTTAATATCGTTGTCCTAATGTCCAACAACTTCAGCTTTCTTGAAATGAAAGAGTAGATCATCGAGTAAGGCCTCTTTAAATGTTGTAATCAACTCCAAGTAGTATTGTTAACCCTTACTTTTATTTTCATTGTCATATTTCAATTGGGTTTGATCTTGAACTGCCTGATTGTTTATAATTTTACTTTAAATTTTATTTTTTGCATAGTACTATAGTCTACGTTATCTGGATTGAATGACATTGAACCACTGACTTTAAAGTCACTTTGTATGCATTTTTTTTTCTTCTGTGAATGAATTAATAGTTTCTTATGAAAACATACCATAATTTTCTGGCTTCGACCTTTTTATTTTATCTGCTTTCCACTAGCTAATCCAGATGTCCTCACAATGATAAAAATCATATTAAGAGGCTGAATAATGTGGGTAGCGTTTAAAATAATACTATTAGTTCGATTTAATTGTGTAAAAAGTTTCTACCATTATCCAACCATTATCAGAAACTCCTAATTGAGGATAGTTATTAATAGTTTTGTTGGTATTTTTCTTTTAATTTATACATAATCATTAAAGATGCTCTATTACTGTCTATTATACATAAATAAAACTGCCTATCTTTCTTTCTCACCGACATTAACATCTTTGTGAACTGTCTAAAGTCTATTTATCGTGATTAAATTTTCTGGCTTTGATAATAACTGCATATTTGTTTTATCGCAATTTAGAACCTGTGACAGATCAGCGTTAAGTAACAGCTTACTCTGTGAACAAATTTTTGTTTTAGCAAATCAATTTCTTAAATCCTCTTTCAAGATTAAAGCTTGATTCAGGTGCATGTGTGGTAACGTTCCACTAGTTAAAATGGAATCTCCTTTTAAAAATTTTTTTACTAGTGTCGTCATGAACACTGTTAAGCAGTTCTGTGTTTGATGCTGGAAATCTATTTTTTGCTTCCAACAACATCCAATTAATTATGTTTTGTTCTTCTTGTGCAGTTAAAAATGTAGATAAGGTAGGCTTTCTGTTTTTATTCGAGCACCAGAGTTATTCAAGATTCAGTACACACTAATCACAGCCATTTAATGCATACTAGATGATTTTCTTATTAACAAACAATTATTTACAAGAGCCACAGCAGACTGAAGATTTTCTATGGTGTAATTACCTCTTTTTTTACTTTTGTTGTTACTATTTTTGCTATTTTGAACGACATTACTTTTATCATTCTTTTCCTTTTTATTTTCGACATTTTTTTTTTGTCTTTCTATGTAGTTTTCCTCGGACTTTTTTCAATTCTTTTTTCTTTGGCTATATTACACATATTTTTATTTGTAAAATTATGGAAATATACTCAGAAATTATTTATAATTTAATATTGTTTCTTTTTATTTTTTATACAATATTTTAACTATTTCTAGATAGTTTTGTATGTGAAGATACACTCGTATTTATATACACAAGTAAAGGTCGCCGAGAGATCAAGTTTTTTGTTTATTAAGATAATACATATATTAAATACCTACAATTACTCCTAAACACTTAAGTAACGAAGAAGATCATTTATTTAGCTAAGTAATTTGAGAATCTTCACCTGAAAGTAAGGCACTTTGCTGTACCACCGGATGCGTCCACAGGTTGCGGGTAGTGGAAAGGCTACAGAGGGCAGTGAGTAACCAACTATAGACACTCCGATCAGTCACTAATATACTATATTAATAGGTAAAAGAAAGCTAATATAAGACTATATTAATAGATAAAAGAAAGCTCACATAAGACTATATTAATAAATAAAAGAAAGCTAATATAAGACTATATTAATAGATAAAAGAAATGTCCGGAGAGCATTTCCGACTGGATGGAGGATATGCATCTCGACAAAGTGACCGACATTATGTCCATTGGAAGCACAGTCGTGACAGCAGATTCTAATACCAAAAATATGCTGTTAGAGAAGGCTAATAATTGAATAAACTCGCCAATAAAGAGAGAGAGACTATATCCGGAAGAATAAGAAAGTGGTCAAGAAGTACAAAAAAAATACTTCTAAACGACTAAAATGTATCTAGGAGGAGGACACAATCAAGAAGAAAACGAACCCTTTAACGGAAAAGGAAAAAAAGAAAGTGCAAAGGCTTTAGAGGGCTGTTACAGTAGATTTCTATATCGATCTGGGAATATCCAAAGGCCATAAAAGGACAAACAATTAAAAGGATGCACTCAGGGAAGAAAGAGGGAAATACGGTGGTAAAGCCTAAGCCTTCGAAAAACTTCCAGTCGTTTGAAGAAAGTAAAGGTGAGGATTCTGGAAGCCATCATAAAGAGGTCAGAGGGAGTGGTGACGATGAGGTAAACTTCGACGGAGTCGACTGACAGAAGGGAGTCAGAGTCATAGGCTACAGCAACAGAAAACTATAAATTTAAATTAATTAAATTAATTCCTTAAGCAAATAACTTACGACTGAGACGAACTCCAGCAGGGGCGAAACTTGATGTACTGCCGAAATTACGTCTACCACTCAGAAAAATAATATCAGTCTGATTTCCCCACCTACCCTCAAAAATAACAAGATGATTTTTAATATCGTCGCAAGGCAGAACAAGAAGCTAAATACTCAAAGCTGAAGTTGCATCTTTAATAAAGAGTAAAAGCAGAAACAGCAAAGACCATGTTATTTAATTAATTTGCCCTACTGTGAAGCAGCTTCGAAAGCCTTAATGCTATCAATGATAGAGGACCAAAATCGACATTATCTTAATCAAAGAGCCATGGCTTGTAAGAGACGAAATTCGAGAACTAAGGAATAAAAAATATGTTCCACTTTCAGACAATAAGTACAGGGTGCGTACGGTATTTGAGGACATGCATAAATGTGACTATAACTTCGCGAATTTTTTTTTTAATTTTTTTTCCTTTTCAGATAAGAAATGGCGGACTGCAACATTACTCAAGAAATGAAGAGACATGCTGTCATCGTCGCTATATGTGCGAACCATACAGATTTAGAGATCTCTAATTTTCTTGATTGCGCCCGTTCATTCGTGCATAAGGTTCGCCGTGAATTAGAAGCATCAGGAGGCGATACAGAATCGGTTGCAAAACGCAAAAAGTACGAACAACGTTCTGACACTGTCCGATCTGCAGAATTTTTAGAGCAAGTGCAAGCGATCATAGACGAGGACCCTTCTAAATCAATGAGGGTCCTTGCGAGTGAGCTTCATGTTTCTGAGCGCCTTATTCGTAGAGTTGTCCACTGTTATGGTTTTAGGTGTTGTCAGCAACGGAGGACATGTTATGCCACCACACTTTTTTACTCAAGGACTTCAAGTGAACTCTGCTGCATACATCGAGGTTTTGGAGATGGTAGTTAAACCCTGGATAGACAATGTAAGCGGAGGCAGACCATACATTTTTTAACAAGACTCTGCTCCTTTACATAAAGCGATGGCGACACAAGATTGGATGGCCGAAAATTTTCATGACCACATAACACTAAACCTATGGCCACCTAGCTCCCCAGACCTTAATTCTTTGGATTATTACGTATGGGGCGTAGTTGAGCGTGAGACAAATAAGCGTTCTCATAACACCACTTCTTCGCTGAAGACTGCTATTAATGCCGTTATAGTCAATATAAACAAGGAGCCTTAGATTCGGGCATGTAATCGTTTCCGGACCCGGATCGAGAGGTTATTGCTGCGAATGGCGATTTAATAAATAACTTTATAGCCATATATTAATTTAACATTGTATAAAAAATTCCTGAAATTTCATTAAATTTTATTAAAAATACAAGCTAATTAATTTTACTATCAAGTTGTCCTCAAATACCGTACGCACCCTGTAATAGGAGAGCTTGTATCAAAGCAGAGGACATTTAAAACTTATACTACTTTCACATCAGAGCATGAATGACAAAGCGACATTATTATTAGAGGCAAATAACAGACTAGTACTGATCATCGCTTCAGTATATAGTACATACCTTATAACAAAAGGAGCTTCAACCATAAGCACTCTTAAATCAGATGAAACTAAACACAGTAAAAAGCAGCCGAGTGGTGATAGGGAGTGATGCCAATGGACACCATGTTCAATGTAGAAGCATAAATATAAACGAGAGAGGTGAGTCGATATTAGATAACATACTTTGTAACAATTTTCTAATATGCGATAGAGGTAATATACCAACTTTTATAAATCACTAAGATAGGAGGTTATAGATCTAACGTTGATCACTAATCAAATTGCGATAGAAAGTTGGAAAGTTTCCCTCAAAACTTCCTATTCAGATTATAGGAATATCCATTTTAACCCTTTTTTCAGCAAAACGCCCTATATTTTTTTTTTTGTTCAACGAGTTACTTCTTAGGGAAAAAATCGACAGATCAATTCGGAAATACTATTTTTGATGTAATTTTGCCGCTGTTTTGAAATCCCCCAGATTAACAATATAGGTAATCGTATTTGCTATACAGTGGCTTGAACTAAAAAAAAGAAAAAAAAAAATGGAAAAATTAACAATTTTCTTGCAGATAATCGTATTTTTGAGCATGATGCTGTATTCAAATCGTACTTAAATACTGGATCTGGTAGTATTTATGCTTATAACATACCAAAACGTGGGATAATTAGTTTAGCGAAATTTAAAATAGTGGCTATTTAAAAAAGTAGCCATTTTTGTACATAAACGTAATAAACTTTAAAATATTTTTACTTGATAAGGATTAACATTAAAAAAAATTTTATAAAACAAAAAGTGTTCAGAGTTGATAAGAAAACATGTGTATAATTTTTTAGAATTTTTTGGATGATTCTTAATTTTGTTTGGATTTGATTATTTTTTAAAAAATCCAAAAATGATTCGGAAAATTCTGAAGAAGTTTACAAGTATTCTTTGACCAATTTTAAGCATTTCTCGCCCATAAAATCTTTTTTTAATGTTGATCCTTATCAAGTGAAAAAAATTTCAATTTCTTTTATTGTATTACTTGTGATTATTTTACAGTCTGTCAAGTAAGAGCGTGGTCGTGTTAATTTATGAAAAAATTCATTTGATGAAACTTTCATATTTATATATACATTGTACATATTACAAACAATGATGCAATTTGGTCAATAATGTGTTCAGTCACCACCAGCGTCAATAATTGCCTGGCATCTCCGAGGCATGCTTTCTACTAATTTGACGGCGTATTCTAGTGACAAGGATCTCCAGATCCGACGAATTTCGTAAGACAACTGCTTCAAAGTGTATGTGCGTCTTCCACAAAGCTTCCGTTTAATATATGCCCACACATTTTCAATAGGGTTTGCATCGGGTGACTGCGACGGCCAATCCAATGTAACGATGCCAGATTGAGTCTTCCACTGAGTACAGAGCTTGCTGCAGTGTTTAGGAATGTTGTCCTCCTGCAGAATCCAATCTTCATTTTTTGTGATGAACCATCGTTTGGCAGATGGCAGTAAAGCCTTTTTGTAGATTTTTATCATTTTCTCGGCATTTAGGTTGTCAGTAAAGAGGTGCAAAGTGCCGAATCCCTGCTTTGAGAAGCAGCCCCAAAGATGCACCCTTATTCCATGTTTTACGGTCCGCTGAACAAGCCTATTGGTGGAAGTTGACCAGGCTCGCGTGAGGACAGAACGTGCCCATATAGAACATTTATCAGTAAAAATGACATTTTCAAAATCTCTATCAATATTCTCATGCGCCCAAGCGAGTCGCTTTGTCACATGTTTTTCAGTCAACAGAGGCTTCTTCATTGTGTTGCGCTATTTCAGATGATGAGTACTAAGATGGGTTCGAATAGTTTCGTAGGATATATCTAAACCTTTTGCCAATAATTTTGTTTGTCCTTGCCGCAGTGTTAAAGCAGGATTCCGCAAAAACAGATTCACTATTCTTTTTTCATCTTTTTTGTTCACTTTTCCTATCGAGCCACGTTCTGGTAAATCATCGACATTTTTAGCGACTTTATATCGCTGTATCCACTTCTGTACAAATGCCTTTGACTTTCTCATATATTTAGCAGCCGCTGATTGCGACATTTTGGGACCTTCCGGGTGGATGCAAAGGAATACAGCCTCGTAGCGCGACGCATACTTAGCACTTATGGCGTTTAACGTGATTCTCTTTCAAAAGATTAACGACAACTGAATCTTTGTTGACTATGTATCAAGGACAAAGCTTTTCTCTATCGGCTCGCGAAGGAATTAGAGCGAAATCTTTCATTACCTGTCGGTGAAGTCGACCACGCTCTTACTTAACAGACTGTATTCAAAAGAATAATTTAACTACGTACATTCGTTTGAATACGATTTTTTTATAAAATGTTTGTGTCTATTGTTTTATAACAATTTCATATATTTATGTCTCCTAGACATAGATATTTCAAGCAAGTTACAAAATTTTATAAATAGATAGTTGACGTGTATATGCGTGCATAGTTTCGGCTCTTTTCTAACCCCTCTTGCGCCATCCCTACTCTCTACCGCCTACGGGAGATGGCGCACGCACAGTCGGACGACTATGCCGCTGCGTGAGCCGCTGAGAGGCACTCTCCCGTAAGGTCTCAGAGCTCTGACCCGCTTCTCGAAATCATCACTTACGCTTAAGCGACTTCATGGAGTATCCACCTCATCCTCCAGAGAGCCACCTTGCGTCTGCCGCATACCCACTCTAGGTCAATGCGAACTTAGCGTCTCGCGTTGCCCGCAGACCTGTTAGACATTCGTCTATCTCTCCACGTCCTTCCCTCGTATTCCGGCGATCGCCGCGAATACATCCTGCTCACGAGCGATCTTGCACTTGTCGCATTTACGCTCTGCAGTAAGCGATATCTGCGCCTTTCGCTGTACGCTAACCGTGGTCAAATACAAGTTTGACGAGCTACTTCGCACCAACGGCCAAGACTTCCTGAGCACCTAGGTTCGGGCTAGCGATCCGCGTTCACATGCTAAGCGCTGCAGTCCCAGAGATAAGCGAACACCGCGCTTAGCGCGAACCGTTGATCTCGTCCCGCCTCGCGGGACTCCGACGGGCTTTAACGACTCCTCTCCGTTATTCGTTCTCTACCGCATCTTACCGTTTTCTTTTTCCCCGCGTCTCTCTCATACACTATCATACACTCGCAAATATCCACGCACACTCGCAAATCTTGCAGACATTTACAGCTCCATAAACGTGACACAAATATATATTCTTTATTTTGTGTTTACTTATTTTTCCTGACTCTTCTCTTTTCCACCTCACCGTCCTCCTACCAGGCGGTTTTGACAGAGCTCCGCTCTTGAGCTCAAGTCATAGTACTATTTAAAATAACTTATTCGTTATTTCTAAAATTTTGATATTGCTCAGTGCGATATTTGAAACTTGTATTTTTTTCAATTATTCTCAAAATCGCTCAGCTTTCTAAACATCATTCTGACACGGATGAACAGACTTCAGAGGATGAGGATAATCAAAATTGTTTTATATCAAATTCGAACGATCCCAGTTTTGATGAGCAAAATTCTGCAGAAAACAAAAGCTTAGATAATGATGAGACCCCTTAACCAACGGTTTCATCAATTAGTTTATAGAAAGTACACACACGCACAACAAAAATTGAAAGAAGATTACGTATATTTGAGGGTCGAGAAAAAGAAAATTTGTTCTGATAATTTAAAAAATAATATCCTTCTTATCGTTGATATGAAAAAATCCATTTGCTAAAAAACACCCGAGGAACTTCTTTAATTATTTTTTACCAATAAACTCAAAAAGCATATAATAAATGTGTTGTCTAAAAATGGATTAAAAATATCAACAGAACATTTTAATACTTTCATACGAATTTTATTGTTGACAACATACAATATTCGAACATCGTCATATGAGCATCAGTCTATAGATCCATTAGTAAAATGTGATGTTGTGGCTTTAGTTATAAGCCGTAATCAGTTTTATTCTATAAAATCGAGAAAAGAATATTTTAAAACAAAATAACACTTATCTTCAAAACCTGTTAAATTTGGTTCAAAATTTTGGGGTTCATGTTATGTAAATGGATATTTCTTGATTTAAAAATTTATTCTAGAATAAAAGGTAATATAAATAATGAAAACTTGTCTTCGTGTTCACTTAGTTCTACGATTGTTCTGCAAATGGTAAACAAGCTGTTGATAGATGTTTCGAAAAAAAAGTTGGCAAAATATCACTTGTATATGATTACTTTTTTTACAAGTTCTGATTTGCAAGTATTGAGAGTACAAATTAGTTTGATCCGTTTTCAAAAGATGGCTCTGGCTGTTATGAATATTTAATAGTAACAGCTGAAGTCGATAGTTTTAAAGAGGTTAGACATTTGTCAATAAGATTCAATTTCTATCGCTTCAAGTTTCATTAAAAAATCTTGTTTTCAACTGTCTTATATATATCCAATTTTGTGTTTACTAAGAAGCATTTGCGGGAGGTTTTAGTTTTCTGTTTTAAATGTAAGAAAAGTGCAGCTGAAGCGCATAGAATGCTTGTGGAAGTTTATGGTGACAATACTCCAACTGATAAATCTTGTAGGGAATGGTTTCGACGTTTCAAGAATGGAGATTTCAGCGTTTAAGACAAGCCTTGCTCTGGACAGTCAAAAAAATTCGAAGACAATAAGTTAAAGGCAATACCCAATGAAGATCCGAGTTAAACGCAAGAGGAGCTTGCAAAATCATTGGAAGCGACTCAACAAGCAGATTCTGTACGATTAAAATCCATTGGAATGATTCAAAAGCAAGGCAATTGGGTGCCTTATGAACTGAAACCGAGGAAAATTGACAGGCGATTTTTCTGTTGGGAGCAGCTGATTCAAAGGCAACAAAAAAAGGGTTTTCTACATAGAATTGTTACTGAAGATCAAAAATGGATTTTCAATGATAACCACAAGAAGAAAAACTACTATGCTATGGCCGGTTAATCGTTGCCATCGACCTCAACATCAACACCAAAGCCGATTATTCATGGTTCGAAGATCATGTTGTGTATCTGGTGGAACAAAAAGGGTGTTGTGTACTATGAGCTGCTATAATCTGGCGATACCATAACGGCCGATCGGTATAGGCTGCAATTGATTCGTTTGAGCCGTGCATTACACGAAAAACGGCCGGAATACAAGGAAAGATATGACGAAGTTGTTTTTCTGCATAATGACGCTTGGCCTAATGTCGCAAAATTCGTGAAAAAGTATTTGGAAACGCTCAAGTGAGATATTTTGCGGCACCCGCCGTATTCTCCGCACATTGCTTCTTCTGGATACTGGTTGTTCCGAAGGATGCAGCACTATCTGGCAGGTCATTGGTTCACTTCTTTTGCAAAAATTGAAAATTGGCTTCTAACTTGGATCACCTCGAAAAAAAAGATATTTTTTCGAGATGGAATTCGAAAATTGCTTGAGACGTGGGAAAAGTATTAACTAGCGATGAAGGATATTTTGATTAATCTTTTAATTCTTATTATTTTCAAATAAATGCATTTTTCCAATCAAAATTGGAAACAGCCTGACCAAATTCTTTTTTTTACTATTAAGATAAGAATTTTTCATCACCATGTTTTTTTAAATTACTGGATCGATAAGTTGATAAATATGAATTTTTGATGGTAAAAGAGAAACCACAGTTTAAAGATTACTTCAATTACTGACAGTGCTGTGAACGTTATTGGCACGTGTAATCCACATTTTTGAAAGGTAGCTTTGCTTCGCTAAGACATAGGAAAATAAGCGTCTCCGCCGCTACTTGAGACGTCGCGAGATCCTAGCATTTTCGTTCTCACGCCGAGTATTATTTTTACAGGTTCACTCTTGGTAAAAATTCCTATGCACAAATTCAATAATTAATTTAAATCAATATCAAAAAGCTTGCAATTATACCAAGATTATTAATAATATGAACACCATACTCGTATCAATCATAATTTCTTATTAAATTTGCGATATGACGTATTAATTTCACTGTGTAACTTTTTTCTCAACGATAATTATAATTACTATTTTACTTCCTTAATGCTATATAAATGATTAACGCCAATGTACGAGGGCGGTTCAATAAGTACCCGTGTTTGACGACAGAAGGCGTCCCTGAGGGGAGTTGGTATTATTATCGTGTGCTGCCATCTACTAAACAACGGTAAAAGAAATTTCAGACTGATTGATAGGTTAGTTTGGATTTGGCAGCAATTCGAGTAAAACGTGTTTCGTGATTTTCGCTAAGATGGAAAAAGAGCAGTATCGTTCGGTGATTCGCTTTTTGTTTTTAGATGGAAAAAAAAGCAAGGAGAAAAGCAAAGTTGGAAGCTGTTTACCGGGACACTTCGCCATCTATGACCACAGCTAGATATTGGTTTAACGAATTTAAACGTGGGCGAACATCCGTTTTTGATGAGGAGCGACCAGGACGCCCGGCAGACATGGTTACCGTGCAAACCATTCAAAAAGTCTACGACATGATTCTCGCTGATCGACGAACGAAAGTGCGCGAAGTAGCAGAGGCCATACGTGTGTCGACCGGGACGGCAATTAATATTTTACATGATAAGTTGGCGATGAAAAACTTGTCGGCCCGATGGGTGCCGCGATTGCTCACGGTGGACAACAAGCGGATGTGGCTGTTAACTTCGAAGCAGTGTTTGGAGAAATTGAAGCGAGATCCGAAGGAGTTTTTGCGTCGAGTTGTCACTGTTGATGGAACATGGATTCATCATTACACACTAGAAACCAAGCAACAATCGAAAGGAGGATTTCTCCCGGTGAATCTGCTCCAAACAAGGCAAAGACGGTCCCATCGTCAGGAAAGGTCATGGCGACGTTTTTTTTAAATGCTCATGGATTTTTTAAAAAAAGGAAGAACGATCACTGGACAATACTACAGTAAGTTATTGGACCGCTTCGACAAAAAATTGAACGAGACACGGCCGCATATGGCGAAAAAGAAGGTGCTGTTTCACCATGATAACGCACCAACACATTCATCCGGAGTTGTCGCCGCCAAACTGCATGAATTGCGTTATGAATTGCTGCCGCACCCGTCGTAATCACCCGATCTGGCTTCCTGCGACTTTTTCTTGTTCCCTAATATGAAGAAATGGCACGCGGGAAAAAAATTTAGCTCAAACGAGGAAGTCATCGCCAAGACAAAGGCGTATTTTGGAGAGTTTAACAAAAAAAAAAGGCAGAAACGTTGGAAGAAGTGTATCTTTCTAAAAAGGGACTATGTTGAAAAATAAATTAAATTTTTTGAAAAAATGGTGTCTTCATTTCTAACACGGGTATTATTGAACCGCCCTCGTATTCTCACCTATATATATTTTATATGCAAGCACCTGTCCTTCCTTGCGAGGACAAATTATAGCACTAAATATTTTAATTTATTATAACTATTCCTCTATTGATTATTTTTTTTATTTTATATTCTAATTCCGAGCGATCGGAAAGATCAACCTGCGGAGGACACTCTTGCCGCGATTTCAATTTATTTCTAAAAAAGTCAAGACGCAGAACTTTGCAGTGCAGAAAAACTTAAAACAAAAAACCACTTTAGCAAGCAGAGCACTTAGAGCCACAGCAGTTTGCCAAACGTCCAGCAGCAGTTCCAACAGCCGTACACATACATACCAGGCTGTTCAATAAGATTTGCGGTTCATTAAGAGAGGGTATAGGCTACTAGCCTAAATTGAGGCTACTAGCCTAAATTTTTTCATATGAACGTATGTGAAGTTTTATTTTAATCTGTCAATTCATTCTTTGTCCACAAGCAATTTAGTATCGACATGTCACAGTATTTTTTTACTATGAAAAAAATCAAGTATCGAGCAGTGATTAAATTTTTATTTTTGGAAGGTTTAAAAGCAAAGGAAATTTATGACGGAATGTTGAAAGTGTATCGGTACTCTTCGTCTTCAATTAGTACAGTAGAAAGATGGGTTGCTGAATTTAAACGTGGTCGTACAAGCCTTGAAGATGATCCACGTCAAGGACGTCCAAAAACAGCAACAACACCAGAAATCGTAGAAAAAATACAGGATATCGTATTGGAAAATCGCCGAGTGACTAAAAGAGATTTAGTAGAAGCCTTTGGCATTTCATTGGGCAGTGTAAGCAATATTTTGACTAAAGTATTGGGTTTCAGAAAGCTGTGTGCACAATGGGTGCCACATTCGCTAACAATGGAACAAAAACACATTCGAATGCGACTTTCTCAGCAACATTTAGAGCGTTTACGAAAGGATAAAATGGATTTTGTGCGTCTATTTATCACTATGGATGAGACTTGGGTCTATTACCATGATCCTGAATTAAAACAAGAGGCTAACGAGTGGTGTGAACCTGGTTCTTCGGCTCCGAAACGAGTTCGTGTCCAGAAATCGGCCAAGAAGGTGTTAGAATCAGTTTCTTAGGATGCTGAAGAAATTTCGCTTGTGAAATACTTGCAAACTGGTGAAACAATAAATTCTGAATATTATTGTAACCTTTTAGACTAGCTGAAGGAAAAAATTCGTAAAAAAATATCCGGTTTACAGAAGAAAATAATCCTTTTTCATTAGGACAATGCACCGTGTCAGAAGAGCATTTTGACAATGGCTAAAATCCATGAATTAAAGTTCGAATTGTTGGAGCATCCTCCTTATTCACCAGATTTGGCCCCTAGCGACTTCCATTTGTTTCTAGACCTAAAAAAATTCATGCGTGGAAAGCGTTTTTCATTAAATGATAAGGTCATTACAGATGTGGAAGCGTATTTTGCAGCCCTTTCAGATTCTAACTTTAGGGATGGAATTCATAATTTGGAATCTCGTTGAAACAAGTGTATTGATCTTCAGGGAGACTATACTGAATAATAAAGTGCATTTCAAACGATAAAACTGTGTTTTTCTTATCGAACCGCATAACTTATTGAACAGCCTGGTGTATCATAATTCAAAGCATCAAGGAAGAAGAAGGCGTCACGCATAGCAGCGTACTACAGAAAGAGGGAGACAGAGAGAAAGAGACAGAGGATTTGTCTGCGCACATTTAACTTAATTAAAAAGTAAGTTTCCAACATAATTCCTGTATTTCTCCTTCATCTTATTTTCCTCCAAAGAGATAGTATTAGCCAGAATCGGCTAAATATCTCTCTCCCAAAAGCACTGAGTAGGACCTCTCTAGAGCAACAAATAGGCCAACGTCGGCCTATACGTTTGTTCAATCTCGCATCTTATTTATTTTCCTAAAAATCTCGCAAATTAAATTCCTCAGCCGTCCCGAGCCCATGAGTTGCAGTACTTAGGTTTGGAAAAGGCAAAAAGCAGTCCGCGTTATTTTCAACGCGATTGAAACGTCACCCTGACGTTACAAAAATTTTAGAGGCCCCGGATAGGGATATACAGTAGTTGAAAAGAAATTATTTTTATAACTTTGGAGGAGACAGCAAATTGCGATATTTTTCCCATCAAATCTCTTTTTAAATTCTATTTCAACACAAGATAAGGAAAGATAATAAAACGGGAAATTTTCGCTTCAAGTGAAACGATTTAAAAAAAAAGAATAATAAATAAAAATATTAAATAATTGAAATAAAGGTTTCAATAATCTTAACTGTAAGATAAAAGTGTAATAAATGTTTCGGAAGAACCACAGAGAATAACTAGAGATACTTCGAAATTTTTAACAGATCATATTGAAAATTATCAGGAAATCACCGCTCGATGAACAACATTTTTAGAAAAAAAATGAAAATGTACAAATTGAATTTAAAAAAAAATTATAAAAATTAAGTGGTGTTTTAGTGAGATAAATTAAAAAAGTGATAAATAGAAAGTGACTAGAATAAAGACAAGTAATACGAAAAAATAAACGGAAAGTAATTAAATAAATAAAAAGTGAGTAGAAGCAAGATAAGAAAATAATAAAAGTTAAATAAATGAATAAATAAAGTAAAACGAAAAGTTATTGAATCAAAAATAAACAAGTGAATAATCAATAAATCGTGAAAATAAAAGTAAATAATTAAAATAAACGAAATAAAAAAGGTGCCAGAAAATAGGTGAGTAATTATGTTCATTAAAGATTAATAAAAATAAGTGAATAAAGATAAATAAATTATATTATTTAAATAAACGGAAAAAAAACAATTAAGAAGTGGATAATAAGTTAATACTACTGTGATCAAGAAGTAAGGTGAAATTTCATTTAAAACTCTCGGGCATTAGGAAGACAGGTAAATTTTTTTTCCTAGGTTGGTAGGACTGTCTATAACATTTGCCAAGCGTCTGTTTTCCAAAAGGTTCAGTTATCTACGAGTTACACGTGTTTTTGTAAACAACCAAAAGTAAATTTTTCGATTTTTACAATGATTGATTTTGTTGAGCAAAGAACTTGCATCAAATTTTGTTTGCGGAACGAATATTCTTGTGCAGACACGTTGATAATGTTGCGGAAGGCCTTTGGTGATCAGACTATGGCACAAAAAAACGTTTATAAGTGGTACAACGAGTTCAAAGCGGGCCGAGAACGCGTTGAAGACGAACCGCGCTCTGGACGATCATCAACGTCTACCGACGAGGGCCACGTCCAAAAAATCAAAGATTTGGTGCTTGGAAATCGTCGATTGACAATAAGAGACCTCGCTGATAGTGTTGGAATATCCTTTGGCTCAGCCCAAACCATTTTAAAGGATGTTTTGTGTCTTAATCGCGTCAAGTCTCAATTAGTGCCAAAATCGCTCAATTTTTTGGAAAAAAAGCGTCGCGTTGATGTGTGTAAAACTTTGCTATCTGACTATCAGGACCACTTGAAATGCATTATTACTGGAGACGAAACTTGGATTTACGTATACGACCCTAAAACCACCGACCAATGCAGCGATTATCGTGCAAAAAGTGAAGCAAAACCGAAAAGACCACGGCAAAGTCGATCGAAAATCAGAGTCATGTTGACAGTTTTTTTTGATTATCGTGGTGTGGTGCACTATGAATTTCTTCCGCCAGGCCAAACTGTCAACAAAAAATATTATTCAAGCGTTATGCGTCGTTTGCGTGAAGCTATTCGTCTGTAACGGCCGGAATTATGGGCGAACAATTCTTGGTTCTTTCATCACGATAATGCACCATGTCATACTGCATTGGTTCTTTACGACTTTTTTGACAAAAACTTAACTTATATCGTTCTGCAACCACCGTATTCGCCTGATTTTTAAACAGCTGTAACTTTTTATAAAGACAATTTATTTAATCAAAATAGGTACCAATAGATGCAACACACTTTTCCTAACGAGATACAAGTACATTTATTTCAGTTATGTAAAAGTCTGAGTTTCTGGTTCGAAGAAACTTCCCGAAGGCATTTCAGACAGCAGCTTCATTATTAAATCTATTTCCTGTCAAAAAGTAATCCAAATGTTTAAACAAATGGTTATCTGTTTGTGAGAGGTCTGGTAAATATGGAGGGTGAGAAAGAGTTTCATAGCACTACTCGTTTAATTTTTGGACCGTTGTTCTCGATACATAAGGTCGTGCGTTATCATGAAGCAGTATCACTCTATCCCTGTTGACAAGCCTAGGTCGATGGACTATCAATTTCTGATGCATTTCATCCAGTTGAGCACAGTATTTCTCAGCATTGATGGTTACTCCAGGTTGCAGAAACGAATAGTAGATAACTCTAGCTACAGACCACCAAACAGTTACCATTATTTTCTTTGGATGAAGGCTTGGTTTTGGCATGTGTCTTGGCGCTTTATCGGCATCTAGCCATTGGGCCGATCGGCGACGATTATCGTATAAAATCCACTTTTTATCGCAGGTCACAATTTAGTGCAAGATTAGTTCCTTTTTGTTGCGGGAGAGAAGAGAATTTAAAATCTCTATTCGACACGTCATGTTTTGCTCGGTAAGATCATGCGAAACCCATTTGTCAAGCTTTTTCACTTTTTTAAGTTGTCGCAAGTGGCGGCAAACTGTCGAATTAGGAACGCCTAATTTTTTGGCAAGATCTTTTATGGTTTTGCGGGGGTCAGACTCCACTAATGCACGCAGCTTGTCGTTATCGATCGACGGTCCTGAGTGTCAACGTGGCTTATTTCCAAGGTCCATATCTCTGGATCGAAATTTTTCGAACCACCGCCGAGTGGATCGTTCGCTAACTGTATCAGACCCAAATGCGCTGTTGATATTCCTCGTTGCTTTTGTTGCGTTGTGCTCTAATTTATATTCGTATAGTAGAAGTAGCCGATTTTGATTCACTTCCATGTTCACTTTCTCTTTTTGTTTTTACGATCACTATAAAGTGCAAAACAGAAATGACCCCATAAACCAAGGAAGCAGTATTTAAACTTCAATATGTCATATCGTTTGCGCCGCCTTGTGCTAACATAATACAGTAAAATTGCAGCCAACTTGATGTCATTGCTAAATCGGCCATTTCATCTGCAGCAACCCAATAAAAAAAAACCAATCAAAAATAAAACAAATTCCTTTTAGATCCAAACACATACATGTAATATTATAATATTAAAACTTGTTATAATTAAATATTTAATTATTAAATTTTTGAAGACAACCGAAATATTAATTACAAGATTCAAATAAATAACTCAACATATAATTAAACTACTGAAAAAACTATTAAACAATAAATAAATTTCAAAATAAATTTTTAGTGCATAAATATTCTTTTTCGAACTTATATAAAATTTTATACACATGATACTGCTTTTTCGAGAAAGACTCACTGAGGCACATTTATATACGCTAATTCGGGAAATCATTAACCGCGTGCAAGAACTTGAAGTTGCAGACCAACAATAGGAACAGCTGATCGAACGATTGGCATACCAGAATTCAAGATTACGCGCGCGCTTAACCAATCTCTCGAAAGACATCCAAACGTTGAACCAAAACCAAGTTCGAATTTTCCAGAAACAGCGAAAAATTCGCTGGTTTTATAAACGAATTAATGACTAATTAAATAGATGAATAATAAAATAAAATTAAAAATAAATACAGGAAAATTTGTAGACAATTAAAAATAAATAAACACTACAATAAAAGAGTTATTCTTTTACACTTTTATTATGCAGTATTATTATAAAGCTTTGGCAATCATCCGGATGCTCATTTGACGATCTGCACGCATAATTTGGTTGATTTTAGTCACTGTTTCCGGAGTTGAAACAGTGACAGGGCGACCTGGGCGTTCGTCATCTTCAATGCTCACTCGGCCCTCACTGAAGCGCTTACACCACTCAAAAACACACGCACGAGATAGAGAATTGTCCTCATAGGCCTCTTACAACAATTTACAGCACTTAGTCGAAGTTTTTTTCAATTTAACGAGAAATTTGAGATTGATACGTTGCTCCTGTTTTTCGTCACACATGGTTTTCGGCACGACAAAGAAACACGTTCGTTTCAAACCGCTACTGCACAAATACAATAATAGTGACGAGAACGTGTTTTGGTACGTGCATAGACAAGATATCTAGATACCCAACGCACAACTCGTTTTTTTCCCCACCCCTCTACGCCGCCCTCTAGGCGCGCAGTCTCGTTATTTAATAGCCAGACCTCGTAAATGCATTCAATTATTTCGTGACCCTCTTCCCCTACTTATCCATGTCTTTACTACGACTAAAATTCTAGTTTAAAATCAATTTCTTTTTATATTGAACAATTAATTTTCGTTTTTTTTATACAAAAATTTTTTGCTTTGAACAATAATTTTTTTTTCTTTTTTCTTTTCTTTATTCTCCCTTTTCTTTCTGCTCAAACATAACCAGCATTGAAATCCAATAAAATAAGAAGACGATGCTAATCAACTTAGCAAGAAAATAACGATTAAAAAAAAAAAAAAAAACGAGAATATATATGTAACAGAATAAAAAATTTTTAAAGGAAAAATATAATCAAACCGGATGGAAATACTGGAATAACAAAACTTTCATGTAAAAAAAGGGAAAAAAATATAATAATAAAATATATTAATAATATATAAAGAAGGATAGAGTAAATTGCATGCAAAAGACTCCACAAGGAAAATCACAGATTATATCCACAAGAGCGAAACAGTCGTCACCCGCCTCGAAAACTTCAAGGAACAACTTAATCAGCTAACCGAAAAGCTGCATAGCTTATAGGCCATCAAACAATAAATGACCGATAAGAGACAAACCAGGCAACAAGTTGCCAAGGCGTCAAAATCAGAAAAAGGTGAGGACGAATCTGCTGATCTCTTCTCCAGTAGACCACGTGTATCTCGTTTCCCAAAATAGAAGTCTTGACTCTTACGTCAACTCATCTCTGGGAGTAACTGAAAACATTACTTTCACTCCACCTATCCGTAAATAGAGAATAAAATGAGAACTACCGACGGCATATCAAATATTGTAAAAAACGCGATACTCGCCGAAAGACAGATCGCCTCTAAAAATGCCTTTCGAGATAGGCAAAAGGGCTAAAGGAACGGCTTGTTTTACGCAAGCGAAAATGTAGGTAAGCCAGAACCAAAAATGCTCGAATACAATAAGACGCATTATCTCGTTCGAAGGCCGGAATCGCGCTACTACAATACTTCCGCTTTTTCTGTTCGCGACTACTTTCCACGGTGGTTTGAAACGGAGAGAGCGAGAAATAGATTCGCGGCACGTTCGCGAGGGCAGATTTTGGATAAGCGGTCTGCGCCGGCGCAACGTACGTGTAAAATACGTCACGCGACGCGGCCGCCGTGCTAGCAGCGCGCGTTTAGGTTATCCGCTCGCGAGTGCTTGTGTGGTTTACTTTCCTCTGGAGCTCCGAGGATCTTCGTCCGATGTCCAGGTAAGTCAACGCGTTCCATGGCTGGTAGGCGTCGACTGATTTCTCTTCTCTCTTTTTCAATTGCATGAGCAGCATAGTGGCGGATCAACGGCCAGGCGAATCGGAATGATAAGCAGCTGTGAAGGCGAGGCGGCGATGCCGGGGACAGCGATGGCCTGTTAGCAGTGGCGGCGAGGCAACGCTCCTATACACTCTCAGGTATGTACTCACTTGCACGGAGATGCTGTGCTTAGGTGTCTTTCCTTGCCTCCTAACCTCCCCTTGTCAATTCTTCTTTGATATTATGTGGCAGCCTGTGCTCTCCTTCCAAGGTGCGGCTGATACTAATATTTTCCTTCTTCTAATTACTAATTGCTGTCTGGGAGGTTACAGATAATAAACACGATAAGGATAGGAAGGAGCTTGGGAAAGAAACCCTGCGGCCGTGTCTGCAAGCACTGCCACGACTAGCCAGGGGGTGCTGAGACTAGCTCCTCGCTAGAGCCTGTAATTGAGCTCTGGGCTTCTGTATCTAAAGGAGCTATGGTATGTACAGCCCTGCGTGGCTGTTATTTAGGGCCAAGCGTGGCAGTCCTGCGAGACTGCCTAGATTGTAAAGAGGTATCGCAGGCTACGAGGAGGCTTACAAACCCTGCTTCAGCCTCCTCATGTGACTGATGCAAAAACACCACGTCACAACTCCCCCCTGCCAAACGGTGAGTATAGGGGAGGTGAAACAACTCCATATTCACTGTTTGATCCTAATTTGGATCAAACTTGTTCGCGTTCACCTAGCGCTTTCACTTAACCTAAGGTGAGCGGTCTCACCTGTAACGGTGTAGGTGTGCGGTGGAATTCTGTTGCGCGGATATCATCTTCTTCTGCGTGGCTCATCTGCGTCAGTGTTATAGCTAAAGTGTACGCAGTGTATAAGTGCACGCAGGATTACTAGGCAAACTCGAGTCTGAACAAATAAGACTAGATTTCCGGTTCTTCTTGCGACCGGCTCGACCCTTGGGCAGGAATACAATACAAAAAAAACAAAGAAATTAAAAGGATTATTATAACGCTCCAACATCTAATACCACTCGTTCCAGAAAACAAATAAAATACTTAATATTAATGCACGCATTATTTAAATACAATCCGTGATTACTGATGCTTATGAAGGAAAAAAAAATGTAAATAAGATTTAAAGGTTCTAGCCAATAGTTTCACTCATACCGTGCTTACCTGGTGCAGTAGCGGTATTATTCGACAGCGGCATTGCTGTTCGATAAATGAAAAACAAAACAAATAAGTTAGCCTGGTGGCTTACTGCCAGTGGCCGGTTATATTAAACATGTTGAGTTTACTTGTTGCCTCGTCGGAGAGTGGTTCGTAGCAGGATGCGAGTGCGACATGCAGCTGAGGCTCATTGGTGGGATGAGCGATTCGTGCCAACGCGAGTAATAATAATAGCAACAAAAAATAAAAAGGGATAGGAGTAAAATACCAGAAACTAAAAATAAAAAAAATGAAAAAGAAAAAGGCAATGCTTTGCTGGCTCCAGGGGCCTCGCGGTAAAACCAAAACGAAATAATAAAAAAAAATGCAAATTAGAAAAAAAACTTCAACAAAAAATAACAGAGGAAGCAAGGAATACCAAAAAAACGAAAGTAGCATGCAGCATACTAGCGGGATGAGCGGGATAACGTGATAGGGTTAATTAAGCTCACTTATCAACTGAATATAAACTATATTATGTCTATTAGGTTGCTGCAGAATAAATAGACGATTTAGCAATGACATAAAGTTGGCTGCAATTTTGGTGTATTATGTTGGCACAAGGTGGCGCAAATGATATGACATATTGAAGTATAAATACTGCTACCTTGGTTTATGGAGTTATTTCTGTTTTGCACTTCATAGTGATCGTAAGAACTAAAAGAGAAAGTGAACATGGAAGAGAATCAAAAACGGCTACTTTTACTAGAGGTGTGTGTTTCCAGGATTGAGCAGATGCAGGAGGCTCGGTTCCTGAAATTGGAATCAGCCTCGAGCCCTGCTCTGGATCAGTTCCTACTAAGATGATAGTGGATAGCAGAATAATCGGCCGCGTTTCGGCCAATAATTCTGTTGGAGGATTATAAGATGAAGAAAAGATTTTAAAACATTTCAATCCGAACTCACTTTTTATTTAAGAATTTAGCGGTGCGCGACAAATCCTCTCTCTCTCTCTCTCTCTCTCTATCTTTCTCTCTCTCTCTTGCTGTGGTTGACTTCTCGTCGTCTTCTTCTTGTTATTTATTTGAAAAATTGAATAGTCTGCTTGGCGTAGCTGCTTCGTTGTTGCTTCCTAGTAGTTTCTTTATAGTTGCTTGAGGTCTGTTCGTAGTGATAATTTCTTACTTGCTTGGTAACTTGTTCCTTAGTAATGTTCCTCGTAGTCATGTTCCTCGTAGTAATGTTTCTTGTAGTAATGTTTCCGTAGTAATGTTTCCCCCGTAATATTTTGCGTAAAACGTGGGTCCTTGAGTGCTGCCTGAGGTCTGTTGCTTGGTGATTATTTTGTGCCGTATTTAAATGCGTTGGAGAAGCTACTCAGCAAATTCCTTCTTTGACCGGGAAATTTGGGAGAGGCCAAGTTTTTTAGGCCCCCTCTTCCTGGTGGGCTTCTTGGTTAGAGAGACGGAGAGTGAAAATTAGAGAGAGATGATTTATATTTGAGGAATTTTTACATAGGTTTGTTATTTACTATTTACAATACAATAAAATTATGTTAATTTAAATTGTACAATCGTGTTCCATTTGAAATTTAACGTATTTTATAAAAAGAATGAAGTATTTTGTCGCATTTTTAGGGATTAATTTATATACTGATTTTAAAATAAAAATAATTATTCAAATACAAAAAAAATATTGCTATTATGGATACGAATGATATCCTTAGTTTAGCGAGAAGGAAATAAAAGTAAGATAATAGCTTAAATAATCATTTTTAATTAATTTCTTATTATTCGTTAAGGACTGTTAGAGGAGTACTTTTTTGATTATCCTTATTTTCAAAAAGTTATTAAGTAAATTTTTGCTAGCATGATTGTAAATTTATATTGAAATTTCTACTATTAATAATCATTTTGATTACAAAACATAATTATTAATGCAATTTCTTTTTGTACAGTTTTGTTTATTAAATAAAATAATCTAGCTGTTCGTCGACTATTATTTTGTTCTATCAATTAGTGAAATAGAAATAATTAGGATCGTTGAATTGTCGCTGAAATTCAATATTAAACTAGAGGAATTATTAACAGTTAAACGTTGGTCTATTGCAGTTAATATAAATTAATTATTGATCTTAATTTGCTTAATTAATTGATTACTTATTTAAAAACTTTTTATTTAATTAATTATTTATTGATAAAAAAATTATTCGGAGTGTTTTACAAGAATTCAGGGCATTCTAGATTATTGCACGATGTTCTAAATTACGCTATAAGAAAGACTACCTTGCAAGAATGTGTGTGTCGAATGTCAATGAAATTTGTATTGACTAACTTAGCGATTTAGTTATTTCCTCACTTAAAAGGAAGAATCTTATTTTATTATGACATGTGTGCGATTGTCTGTAAAAATTGCATCATAGTAAAACTGAGTTTAACGAGAGCGGCTATTTAACTCTCGGTTAAAGCTTAGGTTGAATTTCTCAATGGTCTATGTCAGTGGAAAGTGCGTCGAGTAGGTTGTGGAGAGGATTATTGTGTTAGGAAAGACAGTAAAGAACTTTTTGGCTGACAAAACAAACAAAAAAAACGGAGGTCATGCACTGACGATACACCCCCATGCTAAAATGGTTGCTAGGTGATCGTAGCATCAATTAGCAATCGTACTGATGTAGTCGTAATGAAAACGATGAAAACTTGTACTGTAAGGCGTGGTTCTTTTAATGGCTGTAGTTGAAGAAGCTGCTCAATGACAGGACTTGTTGTGATGCTGCTGGTATTGAGTCGGCTAGGGTTGGTTCTTAAGTTATTGTTGGCGTAGAATGTATTGGGCCTCCTGCAGGAAGCTTGGTTACGGTGTCTGGGTTCATGAATCCCATCTCTATATCATGTTGTTTAGTCTGTTTCGTTGTTTGAGTCGTAAATAGACGAGTTATAGAGTCACAGAGTGCGGCTAGGAGGTGCATTGAACATCCGTACATGCGGTGAAGGAGGAAGCCGTTGATTATGGCTCCTGCTATAGTTTTTACTATTTGTATTATCAAGAAAATGGCTATTACAGCTGAGCTTATGTTTCCGAATGTGTTAAACCTATTCCAAGCTGTGGTCCAGACTAAGTCTTGTATTTTTCCTACTGTGTTTTCGTTTAGAAGTCTAGAGATGATGCCTTCTTTGTTCATTATAGGTTGGCCACGTATTTCTTTGGCAAATTCGTTAAATAATGATGGTTTCTCGATTGGGAACATAATCCGTTTTCGTAGTGGTTCTAGATCTTTTTCCGTATAGATGTCACTAGTTGCGAGAGAAACCGGGTCAGTGTACTTCCATATCATCTGTCTAAAAGGTTTAAGGGTTTAAGGTGTTTTACCTTCCATGGGTTCTAGCATGCTTTTTAACTATTTCTCATTTATTTTGTAGTATGATGGCAGGATGGCATTGCATGATACCCTGGTACCATGATCTTTTAGAATGTGGGTTTTAGGTGTTATATACTGAGTTCTGTTGTTCCAGTGCTCTTCATGTCGGAGTTTTACTTCTACAGGTATGCATTTGATGATGTGCACCACTTCTTCACCCGCAATTGCCATGTAACCGGGTCCGTTTATTAGATTACAAGCGAATTCTTTAGGCGATCGAACGGCTATGGCTAGGGCGTTTAACAATGTCTGTCTCTTAATCCTGTATTGTTGCTGCAAGATGTTATGGTATAGAGATTCGATCTGTGTTTTGATGTCTTTTTCGACATACACGACTTTAGAATTTACATACGCAAAGATGTCCAAGTTTTCTATCGCTATTCTTCCTGGCTTTGCGAACGAGTATCCTTTGGTAGTTTCTAGGATAAACAGTTAAGGGTGCTCGGTTCTGACCACTGTGTATTCGCATAAGTTCTCGGTGCCTTTGCTGAATAGGGCAAAAGTTACGTCGTCTGTGGTAAAGGAATATGTGATTCTTTTATAGTTAAAATTACTGTCTGTGATTTTGTTAGCTAATCCCTAGTATAAGAGTCCGTAACGATCGAATTTACATTAGTCTAGGGGTAGGGCATCCCATAAAGAATAATCGCTCTCGAAGTCAATACAAGATGTTTCAGAGAGAGTGCACGATGTTCCGGAATTTAAATGTATTTTGTTATCGTCCAGGTCGATTTCTGCAAAGTGTTCTCTTAAGGTAATTTTTAGTAATCCCTGTACAACTACGTTTTCCCAAGCATCATAAGGGTCTCGGTAAACGCTTCCAGAACGTCGCCCATCCTCAGAGAGTGAACCTGCGTGAACGATTGGATGCTTCACGGTATTATTGATTTTTATGTCGTTAATTACTGTACTATCTCCAACTTTAAACAGTCCGGTTTCGCACATTTGTGTACACGCGTACCTACTAATTTCATGTATGTATTTGGCCTGACCATGATTAACTATAGAGTTGTGTGAGGACATTCCGCAGTAGTATACTGTCCACTGTATCTCTACTTTACATTGTATGACATGGGTTTGACAATAATTTACTACTTGCAATAATTGTATGTAACGACGGGTTACATTTACAGAGTTTATAGGAAAGTCGCATTCGTCTACTTCTAGTAGAGATACAGTGGTTACGTTTAGGTGTTGTGGTCCACAGTCGTAACCAATTAGACTATAAATTGGAACGTAAAGATAAGTAAGAATAATTATTTTCGCCAAGTTCTTGTGAAAAATAAAGATAATTTAATTCTGTTTCTTTTGGTTAGTCTTATAATCGTATGATATGAGGTTAGTATTTATGTGTTTTTTTTTTTTTTTTTTTTGTTTTTTTTTTATTTCGTGTTTATATATATTTTTTGCTTTACATTTTTGGGTTATGTTTTATGTTTCTTTTTTTATATTTTATTAATATTATTTAACAATATTATTACTCGCGATTTTTTTGTTATCTGTATTTATACGTATTTATTTTTATAAGTGTTTTTTTCTATTAGAGTCAATTTGATTGTTATACGTGACTTATCTCGTTTGTAGCTACCTCTCGCTATTGGTGTTCCTCTTTTCCTTTTATGTTTAAATTTCCGATTTATGTGGGATTTGCGGAGCCTGTTTGCGAAGACGATTATGTCACTTTTTTTGTAACGTATCCTTATGTTATGGGATTTGAGGATTTCTAATATTTCATGGGGTCCCGAATAATGGTCGCCAAATTTCCCTGGCTTGGATCTGGTTAACAAGAACACATAGTCTCCTACTTTAAAGCTCTTAGGGCTGATTTTTTTATCATAAAGCTTTTTGTTGCGTTCTTTGGACCGGATTCGATTTTCAAATGCTAGATTTTGGATGTCATTTAGGCGCGTGACCAACTCCGTGATGTAATCTTTGTATGTTGGGAACATGTCACTGGCGTGTAATGGATCGTTGGATGGTAGTCGTGGCAACTTGCCGAATACTTCCTTGTATGGTGTGTGTTTGGTGCTTTCCTGCACACAAGAATTATAATTTATCATTGCTATTTCAATCCACTTGTCCCATTCGTTGTTTTTGTCGGTATATTGTTTAAGAAATTCGCCAAGCGCGTGGTGAGATCTTTCCAATGATCCATTCGACTAAGGGTGGAAGGCAGTCGTTTTGATTTTCTTAATTAGGTATCTTTTTGCAATCCTGTTCATGAGATGGCTCAAGAAATTGTTCCCTTGGTCTGTTAAGATGGCTTTTGGTTTGCGAATAGGCATATGAATTTTCTGATTAAAGCGCCCGCGATGGTGGTAGACAACACGTTCTCTAAGGGAACGGCTAAACAAAATTTTAATAAATGATCCTAAATGGTCAGGATATATTCGTGTCCTGTGCTCGTGGGTTTAAGTGGACCTACTATGTCTATAGCGATTTTGTCGGAAACACTGCTGGGTGTATCGGTAATCACTATTGACTGTTTTGTTTTTAAACGTACCTACTTTTTCAGTTGACAGTCGAGGCATTGTTGGACGCGACGTTTTACGTCGTTTTTTAAATTTTCCCAATAATATGCTTGACGTATCCGGTTGAAGGTTTTTGAGACTCCTCGATGACCTCAAATTGGTTACTTGTGTAACTTTGAAAATATTTTGTCTCGTTTTTTATCGGGGACGTATCTTAGTCTTCCGTTGCAAACTATGGTTTTGATTGGTGTTATTTTAAAGGTGGCTTTTATCAAGTTTAAAACTTTGGACCATTCGAGATTTTCTATAAATTTACTCTTATTTATACTGATAGTTCTCTGATTTAGGTTTATTAATAAATTTTTTACAGTGGTCAATCCTTTAGTCAAGTTACTTTTTGTTTGAGTAAGGGATTCGGGTTGTTCTCCCTTTATACACGCTGCGAATAAGGACTTTCGACCTTTGCGTTACACCTGGTGTACCTCACCTATTAACTGGCATTTAGTAGTGTTTATTTTGTTGTGTCCAATCAATATTTTTGCGCCTTCGTCGCAATTATCTCCGTTCTAGGCGATGAAGTAAACTATGTTATCGTTTTGAGTGTGTAGGGGTTCTCTTATTTCTACGATAGATCGCTCATTTAATGTTTCCTTGTCACTAATCTCGGATCCGTCGAGATCAAAATCATCTTCGTTGTCAACTTGGGGTCTTGATAGAAGCGCGAAGGGCTTGGGGTCCACAACTTCGTCGGAATCATCGTCTTCGCTCTCCTCGTAGTTATCTTTCTTGGGTCGCGAGACGACTCCTTCCGTATTTTAGCAAACGTTTTGGCTTTTCTTAGGTCTTCCCCTGGGGTTTTTCGTATTGGTTCCACAAGTTTGGGTGACAAAGGCCTTTACTGAGTTTCATCAGGGACGGGTTCTTTCCTTTTTAATTTTCTACGTGTTACCACGTTAACGGCACCTTGTTTAACTGGATTACGCGATAATGCATCTGCGTTAGCGTTTGACTTTTCTGGTTTGTAAATTATCTTATAATCATATTTAGATAACTTAAATCGCTATTTTTGGACCCTAGTATTTAAGTCTGCCGTTTTGAACCATACCAAAGGTTGGCGGTCGGTTATTATCGTGAACTTTCATCCGTATACGTAGGATCCAAACGTTGTCACACTGTGTACCACAGCCAAAGCTTCCTTCTTGTATACCTCGTAGTCATCTTCTGCTCCGCGTGACATGCGCGATGTATAAGCTATTGGCCGATCCTTCCCAATTTCCTTGAGACAGGACTCCTTCTACTGCGTAGCCTGAGGCATCCGTCGTAATTATGAAAGGCTGTAAAATATTTGGGAATTCTAACACGGGGGCAGTACACAACATACTTGTATCTTTTAGCGAGTTAAAAGACTCTTCTGTTCTTTCGTTCCGTTCGAATGGTGTCTCTTTCTTTAGTAATTTAGCCAGGGGTTTTCAGATGTATGCAAATCCCTTGATAAAACGACGATAATAACCTGATAGTCCGAGAAACTGACAGACATTTTTCATATTTTTAGGCTAAAGAAAGTTCTTTACGGCCTCCAGTTTCTTCGGGTCGGGGCGCAATTTTACCCCGCTAAGCATATGGCCAAGATATGTGACTCCGCATCTTGAGAACTCGCATTTATCGGTTTATAGTTCCAAAACTGCTTGTTTGCATTAAGGCGGTAATCTTCGTGTCGTGTTCTATGCTGTTTGCATAAATAACAATGTCGTTAAGATAAACAAAAAGACTTACGCCCTGTTGTCCCTTTAAGAGCTTATCCATTAGTCGTTGGAAGATAGCGGGCGCGTTTTTTAATAAAAGCCGTCTTGTGTACGCCTTTCGGGTCCATCTTTATCTCGTGGAATCCTGACGCTAAGTCGAGCACTGAATAGTATTTGGCTGGTTCTACTTGATCGAATATCTCTTCGATATTAGGAAGTGGATACAAATCGCCTATTGTTTATTCGTCCAAGGCCCGAAAATCTAATACCATGCGCCATGTAGAGCGGCCTTGTAAGTCTGGTTTCTTGGGTACGGCCCAAACCAGGACGTTGTGGGGTGAATTGGAGTTCTTTATTGTCCCTGCCCTTAGTAGGTCATTCACCTGTCGGTTTATTTCGTCTTTTAACGAATGCGGAAAGCGATACTGCTTGGCGTGGACTGGGTTGTCGTCAGTTGTTAGCATATCGTGCGTAATAAGGTCTGTACCTGGGAGATCGTCTGAAGGTAGGTAGAACGTGTCCCTATTGATTTTTACTAATACGGTGACATATGCTTTCTCTTGTTCATCCAGGTGGTCCATACGTAGGTGGTCTTCGATGGTTTCTTTGAGTTCAGGATCTTCGCGAGACCTAGGGTCTCCAAAGTCAGCGGTCGACTCGAGCTGATAGTCTAAGTCGATAGCAAGTTCGTTCTCTAAAGTGAGATAACGGTTCCTTGTAGCTGCGTTACTATCGTGATCTTCGTCTTTTACGATTTCTAAAATATTCGCCTCTTTGTTGTCAGTGTTGTCGAGTGCATTTCCGATCTCGATGGATTGCGTTTTTCCGTTACATGTCATCATGCGGTTGGGATAGTCAAGGTGTACTTTGTTTTCGCGCAAAAAATCACAGCCTTATATTCCTTCCCCTAGGATATACACGTCCTTTTTTATGACGTTGAATTTTATCATACTTCCTAGCAATGAGATCTCTATCATTCCCCAGGTAGGTATGATTTTTTTTCCAATTCCTCTCAAATTGTACCTTCTTGTCGTATAAACTTCTTCTTCTGGTGCTAATAAGCTTAATTTCATAATGTTTATCTCGGATCCCGAGTCGATCAACAGTTGCCCTTCTGTGAAGGTCGGTGGATTTAGTACTTTAACTAAGGGCAGTCCGGTTTTTGTTCCGCTCGTGATATTGTGCAAATTCTTGATCAGGTGCGGGTAATCTTTATCGTCCCAGAGTATTTTAATGCGTTTATTGTTTACTAGTATCTTATCGTCTCCAAAGTCCATTTTCGCTTTAGTAGTTTTGAAAAAATTCCCTCCTAATACTCCGTCAAAAGGGATCGGAAAATTATTATGTACTATGATAAACTCGATTATTGTTTCGTCGATCTTTACCTTTATTTCCCCTAAGCCTTGCTCTGTTTCGCCTCTCAAGCGTTGTAGTGTAAATTCGTCTAAGGTCTTAAGATATTTGTGATCCGGCAAGACGCGTGCTTTTAATACACTAACCTCTGATTCTGTATTGATTACGAGGGTGCTGGGGAACCTATTTTGGAGGAGGCTTAGGCTTACGAATTCTCCACTGAAATCTTCCATTTCTATTGGGGGAGCTAAGCGCACTTGAGTTCGTGGGGCCTTTCTGATGGCGCTCTGTTGTGGGAGACTCCTCTCGTTTTTTGCCTGGTTATATCTCTTTTTTCTGCACTCAGTGATTGCTTGCCGTTTTTTATGACAATAGCTACAAATTTGTACATTGGTCACATTGGTGGGTCTTTGTTGTCAGCAGACTGCTGCAGTATGGCCGGGCATATCGCATTTATAGCACCGCAACTCTGCTCTGGGCGTATTGTTGGTGCGTTTAAAGCAATTCAATGCTGATTGTTCTGGCTTGTTGCACAGTTGACAGGTGTTGACTGCGCGTCTGTTCTTATAACACTGCACTGCAGTATGTTCTCTTTGCCCACATATTTGGCATGCAGTACCATTGTTGCAGAAATTGGCAGTATGTCTTAACTTGGCGCAAATTTAGCAAGTTTTCGCTTTGAGAAAACAGGTTTCTTCCGAGTGTCCCGGTTTTTTACAAAAACGGCATACTGCTGACCTATTTATCTGCGCCTCGTATCTTGTGTCTTCCATTCTTTGTAGCTCTGGTTTCGCAGCCTCTTCGCTCGCGTAGAAGAATATTTTCTTATGGGCTCGCTGTTTATCGCAAAGGGCTGTTTGTGAGGCGATTAGCCTTTTGGCCAGTATTGCGTCCTTTACGATGTCTGAGATATTGCTTGTTTCCTTCATTCTATTCCCTATTTCTGGTTTAAGACCTTGTTTAAAGCACTCTACTATGTGTGCTTCTGCTTGTGCTTTAAATTCGGGATCGAGAGCGCCGGTAGCTATTTTATGAACTTCGTTAATCTGTGCTCCCAGATCTCTCATACGATTTACGAAAGCGATGACGTTTTTATTGTCTTGCTGGAACTCGTTTCCGAGCTCTCTCAGCAGCTGTTGCTCAGTTTCAGTACTGGTATATATATCCTTGAAAAAGTCTTTCAAAGATTCAACCGTCAGGAATGATAACCCGAGGATCGCAGCGCGGGCTTCTCCTCTTATTCTACTTCTGATAAGTCTCACTAAGTTTGATTCGTCGTAGGGCCCGAGTATTTCTCTAGCTTCGTTGCAACCTTCTAAAAATTTGCTTAATGGGATATTTTTTCCGTTGAATTCAGGAAATACACCGAGGGCGTCTTTTAGAGATATCGGAAAGATCGGTTTTTGTTCGCCTTCATTTCCGGCGTCTCTATCGAAAACGTTTTAATTAGGTTGAGCCATTGTCGGGGAGTCTGGATCTAAGATGTTAAGATCGATCAGAGGTTGGTATATGGGTGGGGGGGAATAATGTCTCCAGTTACTCTCGGGGGAAAGTTGACGGGAGAGTCAAGACCTCTATTCTGGGGGAAACGAGATACACGCGGTCTACGGGTAAACGGATCGGCAATTTCTTCTTTATCTTTTTCTGCTTCTAATGCCTCAGCGACTTGTTTCCTGGTTTGTCTCTTGTCGGTCATTTGCTGTACTTCTGCGGTTAACTTGTCAAGCTGTTCTTCGTAGCGGGGGCTACAGTCTCGCTGCTACGAATGAACTCTAAAATCTCTTCCTTTTTTAGAGTCGATTTTTCTTGCATGCGATTTACGGTATTCGTTTTAGTAGTTTTTTGATTTTAATGACTTTAAAATATTCGCTTTTCCTTCGTATTTTGTTATTTCTTTTGTTTTTTTCTTTCTTGATTATTTTTATATTATTCTTAGATATTTTCTCTTGACGTTGGAAACAAGAACTTTATGGTGAGCAAATAACTTTTGTCGGCAGGGAAAAAAGATTTTTGAATAGTTTAGCGTGGTTTTAATTATAAATGGTCGTTTATTTGAACAAATGCCTCTCGTAACTGTAAGAGTCACTAGTCTATCTCTCTCTTTTTCTTTTTTTTTCTTTTACAATTTTTCCAAATACTTGAACAAGGTATATTGTCGTTGCGGATTGACTTTTTGTATCCGCGCGTCAATTGGCTTTTTCATTGGAATATTCATATTTTTCTTTGGTATCATATAATTTCGTTTAAAAACCTCGGTGCACTTTGTGCATAAGGCGGGGAATTTCCCGCGCATACACTGTAATCTCTCGATCTTTTCTTCGAGGGTTAACTTGAGTTCTTGCCGGGCTTCCTCGGCTTTGAGCTGCTTCGCCTCAAAAGCTAATAATTTCGTCTCGCGATCTACTTGCTTTGCCAAATATTCAGCGTCGGAGTTCCAGCGTTGGCCTTGGCTTTGTTTGAGTGCCTTTACGTACCTCTTTCGCTGTTTTGCGTTAAGACGCTGCCTCTTCTGGGGTGGGCTCTGACTAGTCCTTTCAATATGTCCTTTGGTATAGTAATTAAGGTTATCGCTGGGATTCACTAATAGAGAGGAAGAAAAGGAATGCAAAAATTGATAGAAGTCATTTCTTCAATGGAGGAGACAAATACGTTTTCTTGTAGCCTTATGGTTTCTGCTGAGGCTGCTAGTCGATTCTCTAGGGTTTCTCTCTGTTGCTTGAGAATAATGGGTTAAAATCCTTATAAATAATTGGAATCGTTTAGGTAAGACAGCGCTTCCACTATTGTTGTTTATTTTCTTTTATTATTTGTATTATTGATTTATTACTTATGTGTTGTATATTGTCTTATATATTTCAATTATATCATCTAAATTATTTACTTGTTTTAGTTTCATTTATTTACAGTCTGTCAAGTAAGAGCGTGGTCGACTTCATTGACAGGTAATAAAGGATTTTGCTCTAATTTTTTCGCGAACCAATAGAAAAAAGCTTTGTCCTTGATGCATTGTTAACAAAAATTCAGTTGTCGTTGATCTTTTGAAAGAAAATCACGTTTAACGCCATGAGTGCTAAGTACGCGTCGCGCTACGAGGCTGTGTTCCTTTCCATCCACCCGAAAGGTCCCAAAATGTCGCAATCAGCGGCTGCTAAATATATGAGAAAGTCGAAGGCATTTGTACAGTAGTGGATACAGCGATATAAAGTGGCTAAGAATGTCGATGATTTACGAGAACGTGGCTCGATAGGAAAAGTGAACAAAAAAGATGAAAAAAGAATAGAGAATCTGTTTTCGCGAAATCCTGCTTTAACACTGTGGCAAGGACAAGCAAAATTAATGGCAAGAGGTTTAGATATATCCTAAGAAACTATCCAAACCCATCTTCGTACTCATCATCTGAAATGGCGCAACACAATAAAGAAGCCTCTGTTGACTGAAAAACATGTGACAAAGCGACTCGCTTGGGCGCATGAGAATATTGATAGAGATTTTAAAAATGTCATTTTTACTGATGAATGTTCTATATGGGCACGTTCTGTCCTCATGCGAACCTGGTCAACTTCCACCAATAGGCTTGTTCAGCGGACCGTAAAACATAGAATAAAGGTGCATCTTTGGGGCTGCTTCTCAAAGCAGGGATTCGGCACTTTGCACCTCTTTACTGACAACCTAAATGCCGAGAAAATGATAAAAATCTACAAAAAGGCTTTACTGCCATCTGCCAAACGATGGTTTATCACAAAAAATGAAGATTGGATTCTGCAGGAGGACAACGATCCTAAACACCGCAGCAAGCTCTGTACTCAGTGGAAGACTCAATCTGGCATCGTTACATTGGATTGGCCGTCGCAGTCGCCCGATGCAAACCCTATTGAAAATGTGTGAGCATATATTAAACAGAAGCTTCGTGGAAGACGCACATACACTTTGAAGCAGTTGTCTTACGAAATTCGTCGGATCTGGAGATCCTTGCCACTAGAATACGCCGTCAAATTAGTAGAAAGCATGCCTCGGAGATGCCAGGCAATTATCGACGCCGGTGGTGACTGGACACATTATTGACCAAATTGCATCATTGTTTCTAATGTGTACAATGTATATATAAATATGAAAGTTTCATTAAATAAATTTTTTATTAAATTAACACGACCACGCTCTTACTTGACAGACTGTATTTGGGTTTTTTTTTTTAATTATTTCTATAGTTGCTTATTTTACCTATCGTCTTAATTCCTTAAATTTTTTGTTAGTTTAGTTAATTTATTTTTGTTCACTTATTTTAAGCTCGCGAATTAATCGCCTTCGCTCTCCTTGAAGGAGCGGTATCATTTGTATAAATTTTTATTAGTTTGTTTATAATTATTTGTTAGGATACGCTGTCAAAAAGGTTTATTTATTTACCAGTTAAATAAGCTTACATGTATTTACATATAACTCCTTAGAGGGAAAGTGTTCCCTGTACAAGGAACTGGTAGGATTATAAAAATATAATTACTTGACTAGTTTAGTTTATTCTATTTCTCAAGTTAGCTTTTACTTTTTTCTGACTTGTTTATATTGTGATGGTTTTTATATAGATGTTAATATCAAAAATAAATAGATGCAGATTGTCTTGTTATGGAATTTAAATTATGTTGCTGTTTTCAATAAACCAAATTTTCAATTTTTTCCTTAATGTCAATTTAGATACTTTTAAGATTTTTAATTCCTAAGGAAGTAGATTGAATAACTTTACTGCTCTGATATAGCTATTTTTAAATCCAATAGTTTTTTTGATTTTAGGTGAAGGTATTGATTTGTTTCTTGTTTTGCTATTAGAAGATATATATTTATTTTGCAGAACTGGAAAGTGATAAGAGAGAGAATCTAAGTAGAATTTAGTAGATAGATTCAATGGTTTTTTGTTATTTAAAAAAGTATTTTTGAATATTATTTTTAAAATTCTATTTTAAAGTGATTGTAGCCTATTTAAATTGTTGTTGTATGCCCCACCCCAAGCTATTATCCCATAAGTTGCAATACTGTTAAAAAAAGCATAATATATAAGAAGTAAAGTCTCTGTTGTCATAGTTATAGCTATTTTATAAAAAAAATAAACAAGATATCTAGTTTTATTTATTATATATTGTACATGCATTTCCCACTTCATGTTAAAGTCGAATATTACTCCCAGATATTTGTATTGTTCTACACGTTGCAGAGCTTTATTGTTGATATTAACATCTATGGTTACAGGGACACTATCTGCATAGTTTCCAAGACTCATAAAGACTGTCTTGTCAATATTCAGAGACAGCCTACTCAATGCCATCCATGTTGCTACATGACTCAGATAATAATTAATTTTATTACGAGCTTCTTCCCACGTTTCTGCTGTAGATTTAAGGGCAGTATCATCTGCATACGACATAACAGCATTAGATTCAGGAAATTGACACAGCAGATCATTAATATACACAATAAACAGTAAAGGTCCAAGAATCGTTCTTTGGGGTACTCCAATATTAATTTTTTGATATCCACTATCAATTTCACCAATTTTAACAGCTTGGTATCTATCAGAGAGATAGTTAGTCAAAAGCTCAAGAACTTTGCCTCGGATTCCTATGTAAGATAGTTTCTCCAATAGTATTTCATGATCTACTGTGTCAAATGCTTTGGCTAAGTCAATGAAGGCGAAAATTGTTGGTTTACTTTTATCAAGCATATTGTAGATTATGTTGGAGATGTAATTTAGGGCGTCAGTGGTTCCTCTATCCTTAACAAAGCTAAATTGTTTAGTAGAGATAATATTGCATTCATTAACAAAGTTCAAAATTCTATTATATACAACGCGTTCGAAGATTTTAGCAATATTTGATATTAAAGAGATAGGTCTATAATTGTTCATTAAGAATTTACTAGATGATTTATGAATAGGAACTACAACAGCTTTTTTTAAAGCATAAGGCCACAAAGCTAAGTCAATAGATCTATTAATGACATAGCATAAAGGGTCAACAATATAATCGACTATCGTCTTTATGACTTTGGTGCTTATTTTATCAACTCTACCATTTTTTAATTTTAACTCTTTAATTACCAAACTTATTTCAGAGCTTGATGTAGGCCTTAAGAACATAGTTTTAGGATTGCAAGGTGGCATTGGAGTAGCCATATTACAATGTATATTTATTTTCTGACTTAGAGTAGATCCAATCGTACAAAAATAGTTATTCATCTTGTTAGCTGTTACTTCCTCTTCTACAATTTTTTGCTTGTTTTCATCAATAATATAGGTGATATTTTGTCTATTTTTAACTTTCTTATTTACTTCATCATTAATAATACTCCATAATTTTTTTTTATCATTTATATTTTTTGTAATATAATCTTTATCAGATATAATTTTGGCCTTATAAATCACTTTATGTAGGATACTAGAATACTGTTTGTATTGAATCTTAAGTAGCTCATTGGTAGGATTACTTTTAGTTGCTAAATATAATTTTTCTTTGGTTTCGCAAGATTTAACTATGGCCCCTGTAATCCAGGCCTGCCTGTTTTTGTTAGATTTATTTATGAGGACTTTAGCATTATCCATACATTTATTAATATTTTTAATCAAAAATTCGGTAGCCATATTTGGGTCTCTAAAACCATATGTCAAATCCCAGTTGATGGTACTTGCATAATATTTGAGTTTATTAAAATCTATTTGGGTATTAGGGATAGAATATTTTTTTAAGTTTTGCTTTTTAATTTTAATTATTAAGATATAGTGATCTGTCAAACTGTTTGTAATAGTATAAGTATTGATAATTAAAGCTTCAGTTTTGTAAAAAGCGTTATCAATGCAAGTACCACCATTTTTATGATTAAATATAGGATGAGTGACTTTTTGATACCCAGGTATAAAACCCTTTTCTAGAAAGTTATTCAAGAATTCTTCAGTTAGAAGACTTTGTTCAAAAAGATCAATGTTAAAGTCTCCAATAATGAAGTAATTTTTCTTAAACCTTTTAACTAAAAGGTATTTTTTTAGACTGCAAATAAACTCAGGTTTAGGCATATCGTGAGTGCGATATAAAGCAGAAATTTCAATACTACATCCATTTTTCATTTTAATACACGTATTGGTAATTTTTAATCTATCTATTTCAATAAACTCTGTTGTTTCAATAATATCATCTAATACGTATGTAATCACTCCATCATTTTGATTGATTTTACCATTACTATAATACATTTTATACCCAGGTATAGCAAAAAAGTTCTCATGTACAACCTTCCATGTCTCAACGCAAACTATAACGAAAGGCTTTGTAGTAAGTATATCAAGGAGGATCAGCAATTTATTGAAATTGGCATTAATACTTCTAATATTTAAATATAATATCAGATCTTCCATTTGATCTAACTCAGAATTAAAAAAATTGACATCTATGAAAGTTTTCTCATTAATTATAGTTTTTTGTAGGATGGTATCTAATAATTCAATATGGGAATCCATATGAAATTATTGATTTCAAAGCTATGTGTTTTTATTGAGTATAATTTATATGTGTTTATTAAAATCGAAATAAAAAAATAGGAGAATAGGACAATGATATTATGTAGATTTGAAAATGATTTGAAAATGATTATTAAGACGAAAATCCCTTTTAGACTGAGTAAGCAATATTTTCTTGTGTTGGTGATTGGTTCTCCATATATCTGATATTAGCCAATGCATGTTGGATTGGATTGAAAGGATAATCCGTAGAGTCGATTGATTTTTGCAGTAGATATTGATAGGTTCCACAATCCTTGAAGTTGGAAGCATTATGACTGGTATCCCGTGGCCTTACATTTGGTTTACCCTGATTAATTGTGTTAAAATCAGAACAACCTTTACAGCTTAGTGTTTGTTTTCTTGTACACATATCATATGTATGAGATCCAGAGCAATACAGGCAGACTGGATTATTTCTGCACTTTTTTGTGCTGTGCCCATATTTACAGCAATTTTTACAAAGATTGATGTTAAAATCATCATAAAGTCTGCAACGATTACACCTAAAATATAATTTTCCATATGGCATAATACATCCATATGCTAGTCTGTTAACTTCGAAGATTATACTCCAAGCTCCATTTCTTACATTCTTAAATTTATACACAACTGTTATGTCGTGGTTATCATTCAGTCCATTTCTTGATTTAATGTCATTTATTATGTCATCATTGTTCATTGTACTTATATCAAAATCTATACCAGTCATTTTAATTCTGGGTTTTTTTAAGCTTTCAATTTTAATGTTCAATTTGCAGTTTTCAATTTCGTTTAGAGCAGATGTTACTTTAGTATTTTCTTCTGAAGATTTGCATTTAATTAAAATTTTATTTTTGGTTTTAAAGAGCTTTTTAAAGCATACATTTTTACATTGGTTCAATTTGCTTTTGATAATATTTACAGTTCCAGTATCAATTTCAGCCCTATCTGATGTTGTAATAATGATACTAGGTACATTATTCTTAGTAGTCGGTAAAGTAGTATTGCACACAACTTGAGCATATGACATCTTGGAGGGTGATACGCTACAGCTATTTTTTTCTTTGAGTAACTGATTACTTTCTTTCATTTGGTTGTTCAATTCAGTCAATTCAACAATCCTTTTTTTTTGCTCTTCATTTAGCTGCCTCAGATTTTTATTGATAATTATATGTACATTAATATCTTTCACATTATCTAAGTAATTACCACTTGTTTCATTTTGGTCATTATTTTCATCAAGACACATATTTACTTATGCTTCATTTTTTTCTAGTTTGGAATATTTTACACTTAACATTGCACATTTATCTTTCAGTTTTTGTATTTCTTTGTTTTTTTTATTAATTTCATCTTTTAGATTTTGTATAACGATACGCGAATTTATTGCTTTATCATTTGAGGTTAGATTTAAGTTTAAATGTTCATTACACACCACTAACACTGATGAAATGCATTTAGTATTTTTTCTGCGACCAAAACAACTTTTATGAAATACTTTATCACAAATTAAACAAGTTACGGCACTATAGTTTTGTTCATCATTATGACAACTGTAAAAAATATCAGGTGCTAACTTAGCTAAGTCTACCTCGCACGACATGACACATGTAAAAAAGTGGTTACTAATTTTAATTTTCTTTTAGTTCAAAAAAAACTTTATTTAGATGAATTCAATATATCCGTGTTTTAATTTTAATAATATAAATTTTGAAATATTTTTTTTTAACCCGTAAGCAATAAAAATTATTAGAAAAAAAAATGTCCGTTGAATATATTATTTGAAAAAAAATTTTTTTTTTTCTTATTATTATTATTTTTTAATTTTAGTATAATGTTTGTAGTTTGATTGAATTCTGATACTTGTATATTATAACCAAGACAGTGTGTGAACGATGCTCAACATGTGTATTTGAAATCTGATACTCGTATAGGTAATATTACCTCTATTATGCTTATGTTAAGATTTATATAGAAAATATTTAATTTATACAAGTTTCGATATTATAATGTGATGCATGTATGTTCAATTAGGTTTCCTTTTTTGTTTACTTAATTATTAAATTATTTATTTATTTATTTGTGTTTTTCAATTTGTGTTGAAAAAAAATTTTTTTTTTTTTATTCTCGTATTTCAATTTATTTATGGTTTTTATCATTTATTAATTAGTTTTATTTATTTATTTAATTTTTTTTACTTATGTTAGCACATCCTTTCTTTATTAAATTCTTTTTTTTTTGTTTTCTTTTGTTTTAATTCACTCGTATTACTTATGGCTTGGTTCAGCACTTTTTCTTTATTCTTGTAATTTCCACTTTATTCAATTTATTAATTTATTTTTCTTTGTTTAATTCGTTATTTCTTTATTATTCTATTACTTTATGTTTATTTATTTATTTATTCAATAACTTACTTTTAATTTAGTTATATTTTTCGTTAAATTTATTCCTTCATCTATCTTTTATAATTTATTTGCTTGCTTTTGCACTTTTTACTTATTCGTTCATTTCTCCATCTATTGTATTAGTTTGTCATCATATTTTGTTTTTGCCTTTCTTTCACTTACTTTTGATTCGTTTATTATTTAATTTATTTATTGTTTTCCGTGGTTCACTTTTTCACTTGTTTCAACACTTTCTTTTTACAAATTCACTTATTTTTATCAATATTGCACGGTCAACACTTTATGTTCACTTTATTATTATTTTATCATTAATCGGGTTTTTAGTTTAGTTATTATTTATTCTCTTTTTATTTAATATTTTATTAACTTATTTGTCACTTCTTTTTTCCCCTTTTTTTTTTTATTTATTTATCTTTTGCTTATTCATCTTTTATCCATCCCTTTTTATTCTCTTGACACTTTATTTATTATTTTACTTAAACAACAACAACAAATTGTTTCACGTTAACACTTTATTTATTATTGGGTGTGCAAGTTTGCTTCCGCCGTTTTTTTCCGAAATTCGAGGCTTTATTGTAAAAAACTGGTTATACATTTATGATTCAAAGTATTGTCCATCGCTGGCCACTACTTTCTTCCATCTTTCGGGCAGCATACGAATCCCGCGTTAAAAAAACTGGTCATCTTTTAAATCGATTCACGAATCGATCCAATTTTCTACTGCTTCATAAGACCGGAAGTGCTGCTCAGCCAGGCCGTGTGCCATTGATCAAAACAAGTGATAGTACGATGAAGCAACGCCTGGAGAATACGGCAGGTGGGTAAGACTTCCCATTTCAAAGGTTCCGAGTATGTCTTGACCACTTTCGCAACATGAGGTCGAGCATTGTCATGCTGTAAAATCACTTTATCATGTCTCTTGTTGTATTGCGGCCGTTTGTCTTTCAATGCTCGGCTCCAACGCATTAATTGCGTTCGATAACGATCGCCTGTGATTGTTTCAGTCGGTTTTAACAACTCATTATACACTACGCCGAGCTGGTCCCACCAAATACTGAGCATGACCTTGGGACCGTGAATATTCGGTTTAGCCGTCGACCTGGAAGCATGGCCGGGATATCCCCATGATTTTCTGCGCTTGGGATTATCGTAGTGAACCTATTTTTCGTCCCCAGTCACAATGCGATGCAGAAATCCTTTCCATCTTTGCCTTGCAAACAGATGTTCACAAACACACAAACGCCGTTCAACATCTCTCGGCTTCAACTCGTACGGCACCTAATTTCCTTGTTTCTGAATCATTCCATGACTTTTAGGCGTTTTGAAATGGCTTGTTACGTCACTCCCGATGATCCTGCCAATTTTTGTTGCGTTTGACACGAGTCTTGATCAAGTAATGCCTCCAATTCTGCATCTTCGAAAACCTTCTTTCTTCCGCCGTCATGCTGGTCTTCGACGTTAAAATCGCCGTTCTTAAAGCGTTGAAACCACTCTCGGCACGTTCTTTCACTAATAGCGGCCTTACCATAGGTATTTGAGAGCATTCGATGAGCCTCAGTCGCAGATTTCTTCATATTAAGGCAGAAAATTAAAACCTCCCGCAAATGACGAGAATTTGGCTCGTAAGCTGACATGTTTAATCGAGAATAACTTTATGATGCAGATACGAATCGACTAATATTTCGATGGCGTTATGTTTACAAATACCTAAGCTTATTGTATGACATCTAAGATCTATTTATTTTAACTACCACTTACCGCTTCAGCCATCTATTGCAAAACGGCGGAAGCAAAGTTGTACACCTAATATTTATTATTTTACTCTATTTCACTTTTCTTTATTTTACTTTATTCACGTATATTTTTCACAATTCACTAGTTAAGCCTTTTATATAAAATTTATTTTTAGGTTATCTTAATAATTTTATTTATTTATTATTTGACTTTATTTATTTCCACGACTTGCATTTTTTGAATCCGATTAATTTTTTTATTTATTTATTATTCTTCTTTATTATTCTTCTTTAGATTGACTTTATATTTTCATTACTTAAAATTTACGTAAAATCCTCTTTACTTCTTATTTATTTGTTAGTTTATTAATTTATTACACTTCATTGTATCGATATATTATTATAAATTTTCTTATATAATTTTTTCTGTACCTTATTTTTCGTAAACAAAGAAACCTTTTTTTTCAAAATTATATTTATGCTGTTTTATCTGGTCATTCGTTTATCGTATTTAATTTGCTTTTACTTATTTAATTCCTTTTATTTACTTGTTGTTTATCTTTTTCTGTTTGTTTGATTTTCACAAATCATAACTTATGTTTTATTTTGCATTATTATTTTTATTATTGCAAATTTTTGATTTATTATTAATTTATTTATCCTTTTTAATTGGAGTTTTTTTCTTGTATTTGATTTTATATTGATTTATTCGCTATCTACTTCCTTTTATTTAGATTCAATTTTTTATTTCATTTGTAATGTTATTTGATATTTTTCTCTTTTGTTAATGCTTCTACTTTAAATTTATTTGTAAATTTATTTAAAATATGTCGCAATTTTTTTGATTTCTGTTTTGTTATTATATCGTACAAAGATAGAGACAAAAGTAAAAATGAAAAGGACAAACTCTTACAAACTTGCAGTTTCCTTTGAAGATTTTAAGAAGAAAACAAAATTTATTTCTTCTTCCTTTTTCTTCAAAACCCCTTCGGGGCCTCCAAAAATTTTATTATGTAACGTCGGATGTTAGTCTTTTAGCTATGGTTAAGCTACACTGCTATTTTGCCATTTTTGAGCCTAAACATTCGAGCTTATGGGCTTGGGGCGGCAGAGGATATTGTTTGTAAACGTTTGTTTAGGAGAGGTGTGTGTTTCCAGGATTAAGCAGATGCGAAGGCTCGGTTCCTGAAATTGGAATCAGCCTCGAGCCCTGCTTTGGATCAGGTCCTACTAAGATGATAGTGGATAGCAGAATAGTCGGCCGCGTTTCGGCCAATAATTCTGTTGAAGGAGTTTAGGATAAAGAAAAGATTTTAAAACATTTAAATCCAAACTCACTTTTTATTTAAGAATTTAGTGGTGCGCGACAAATCCTCTTTCTCTCTCTCTCTCTCTCTCTCTCTCTCTCTCTCTCTCTCTCTTGCTGTGGTTGACTTCTCGTCGTCTTCTTCTTGTTATTTATTTGAAAAATTGAATAATCTACTTGGCGTAGCTGCTTCGTAGTTGCTTCCTAGTAGTTTCCTAATAGTTGCTTGAGGTCTGTTCGTAGTGATGATTCCTTACTTGCTTGTAGTAGTGTAACTTGTTCCTCAGTAATGTTCCTCGTAGTAATGTTCTTCGTAGTAATGTTTCTGTAGTAATGTTTCCCTCGTAATATTTTGCGTAGTGCGTGAGTCCTCGAGTGCTGCCGGAGGTCTGCTGCTTGGTGATCATTTTGTGCCGTATTTAAATTCGTTGGAGAAGCTTCTCAGCAAATTCCTTCTTTGACCGGGAAATTCGGGAGAGGCCAAGTTTTTCAGGCCCCCTCTTCCTGGCGGGCTTCTCGGTGAGAGAGGGAGAGTGAGAATTAGAGAGAGATAATCTATTTTTGCGGAATTTTTACATAGGTTCACTATTAACTATCTACAATAAAATTATATTAATTTAAATTGTTCAATTGTTTTCCATTCAAAATTTAACGCATTTTATAAAAAGAATAAAGTTTTTTGTCGCATTTTTAGGGATTAATTTATATACTGATTTTAAAATAAAAATAATTATTTAAATACAAAAAAAAGATTGCTATTATGGATACGAATGATATCCTTAGTTTAGCGAGAAGGAAGTAAAAGTAAGATAATAGCTTAAGATGAGGTTTACCTTTTTATTGACCAAAACAACAGTTTTTTTTGGAATTTTTTTTTCATAGAAGGAAATTAATAAACAACTTAAATTGTTTGTTACTTGTTTAATACAATAAAAAGTACAAAAAAAAATTTTTTTTATGACAAAATATCGTGATGGTAATTAATGGCACGCTCCGTAAAGTGACCATCTCCAAAAAAGGTGGCCCGCTGTTGGCCACTTTAGCACCTGCAAAAATGAACGAAAATTAAAAATCGAAAAAGTTTTATAAAATATATGAGTGTTTCATATATATTTTATAAAATATATGAGTGTATAATATATAAAATATATGACTACTGGTGAGAGTACCTTGACGATGGACGCCAGCCCTACAAATCGCGGTGCCATTTTTGCCACGAATCCTTCTCCGGCGGAGGACAGGTGGTGTTGGCGGCGGCACACTAAATCGCCTACCTGATATTTAACGTCGCGTCGACGGTGGTTGTAGTAGGCTGATTGTTTCGTAGTTGCCTGCTCGATGTGTCTTTTTACTAGGTCGTGTACCACGGTTAAGTGGGTTACACGTTCGAGCCATTGTTCTGCATGAAGCGGACGTACAGGGGCGGGATATTCAAGATGTTTGCGGAGAATCATGCTAGATTGCGGGTCATGGCCGGAATTAAGGAACGCCAGGGAGAATTTGATAGATAAATGCACCATACTGTTAAGCGCGAAAGAGAACTCATTGAGATGCAGATCCCATTCGCGGTGGTCTTTGCTGAGAAAGCTTTTAATTATTGTACGCTAATTTTGATTAACGCGTTCCACGAGGTTGGCCTGCGCATGGTACGAAGGTATGGTGGACTGCGTTACTCCGTACTGCTGCAGCCGCTCGGTTACCGTTTTGTTCGCTAATTCGGTCCCATTGTCCGTGAGCAGGACCTTGGGACATCCTTATCGGTTTATTATTAAATCGCCGAACGCTTGCATTACACTCTTCGCGTCGGCTTTTCGTAACGCGCGGATTTGGATATAGCGCGTATAGAGATCCTCGAACACGATGGCATAGCGGTGCTCTCGTTTTGACGGTCATCTTGGCTCTATCACATCCGCGGCAACTACCATCCGCGGTCTATCAATGTGTCGCTCCCCCATCAAGCCAGCTAGTGTTTGCTGCGATACCCTGTGAGTTTAGCACTCTTGGCATGCACGTTCGTAGCGACACGTATCAGAGTAGATACCAGGCCAATAATAGTAAGTAGCGAGCCACGCATAGGTTTTTTGGACGCCAAGATGGTCCGCCTGTGGCGTATTATGCGCTTTAAACAACGCTTTAGTGCGGTCGCCCAGCGGTAATACAAGCTTCCACTCGTCGAGATCTGGTACTAATGAATCGATCAGCTGGCTTGAGCGGTGCACGTATAACAGCTCGTTGTCAATACGTTAGTCCGGGAGTATGTGCAGGCGAGTGCGAAAAGCTAGCAAACGTCTTTTGTACTATTTATCGTCGGTGTGCGCGGAATGGAGCTACAGCGGCAGCTTCTAAGGTATTTTCGAGCACCCGGGAGAGTGCATCCGGCACTTAATGCAACGCGCCTTTACGATGCACAAATTTGATGGAATATTGCTGCAGCATGGCGGACGTTCATCGGTGCGGGTTACTCGATCATCGACTTTATCTTATCGTTGTCAGGCTTCAAACCTTCTGCGTTTACGACATAGCCTAAGTAGCGGACTTCAGTGCAGCAGAACTCAGATTTTTCTCGATTCGATTGCAAATTTTCTTCTTTAAACGCCGCGATTATTTGTTTCAGCCACTGCAAGCGTTCTGAGAACGTAGAAGTGACGATGATTACGTCGTCCAAATAGGTAAAGACGTGCGATTTATACTGCGGCTTAATTAGATGGTCCATGATTCATTGAAACGTAGCGGGTGCATTCGTCAAGCCGTACGGCATGCGCGTGAACTGATAAAGTCCGCATCTGGGGACGCAGGAAGCGGTGATCTCTTTGCTAGCGGGGTTAAGCGGGACTTGGTAATACGCTTGACTAAGGTCAAGTTTGGAAATATAGCGAGCCGATCGAAGCTTGTCTTGGATATTGTCCATGTTGCGAAGGGGATGAGAAAAACGTTTAGTCACGGCATTGACGCGCCGGTGGTCAATACAAAAGCGCCACTTTCCATTGGCCTTCGGTTTAATTACCGGACAGCTGCACCACGGGCTGTCGGACGGCTCAATGATCCCTTCGGCGAGCATGCGATCGATCTCCTCGTACGCCACTTGCAGCATTTTCGGAGCACTATCTGCGCACATGCTGCCTAATTGGCGCAGCTCCTTGCACATCAATGGTATGCACTTCCAAGTTGGTTAATCTTAGCGATGCGGGTGTTGGCGGGATTAAGCGATCGAGCAGAGCATTTAGCTGCGTGTGCTCGTCGTCTGTTGCTACAACGAGTCTACCGAGGGTAACGACGGCCGAGAAGGTCGCCGGGTCAGACCCGTACGGATAGAACTGGTGCACCATGCCCTGTGGTGTCTACTAGGTATTCGTGCCATAATCGATCTTTAATTTAAAGAGCCTCTTGAAGTCGATACCCAGGATGCCATTGTATTGCAACTCATCTGCTACGAAGAAAGGAAGCGTGCACCTTTCTCCATCGATGGAGACAGTCACATCCAGTACTCCCTGGATTGCCACTGCTCCTCCATCTGCCACGTTAATTGTTTTAGCCACAGGGTTGAGCTTGTCTTGCAACAACTTGCTCAAACCCTTTCCAGACGGCGCCATCGTCCAGTAAGTCTCTCAGCTTTAGACCATTGAGCTCAATATTAAAAAATTGCCGTACCTCGCAGAGGTGCGGGTTACTTAGGATTAGTGATGACGGCCGATCTAATGGTGCCGATGCGGGAGATTCCGTTGCAGCAGAAATCTTAACCTCGTCGTGCGGTGGCGACAGGCGTGGCGGGTCAGAATGAAGCTGCGCGTGGCGTGAAGCGGCTTTTCGGCTACGTAAGGACCCGCTAGCTCCTAACATGCCCCCTGCGATTTGTTTCCTGCCAGTGGAGTCGCTCTGCATCAATTGCAGTCTCTGCGCAGTACAATTGGTTGCCCGTATCCATAACATTTCGGGGTCTTCGGGCATTCCGCAACCCAATGCCCTCGCTGGTTACAGCGGTTACGGCTCTCGCTGCTTGCAAGCTTGCGGCGAGTTATCATGCTGGTGGTTGGCGGCATTTACCACTGCGCGCGGCAGCGCGATGCTACTGCTCACGTTATAGTTGAAATAACGCTGCCGCTGCGGAGGCACTTCGGCAGGTTTGAAAAGCGGCGGTATTTCAGTCTGCGTCCCCGCTGATGACTTAGAAGCTGCTGTGCACGTAATCGTTTGGGGACGCGGCTTTTTGGACGGAGTTTGAGCTTGCGGCGCAGCCGGAGGTTTAAATTGCGCCTGCTTGTGCGAGGGGCCATTCTCCGGAGCGCCCGCTGCAGCGACGAAGTCCGTGCAATGACTAGAGTCGTCGATATCTATCAAGCGAGCCGTCTCGACGGGAGCAGCCTTAACCGAGCGTACTGCATGCGGCGGCATGTACGCGTCCTTAGGGAAGAACGACTCTTTAGATGGAGGAAGAGGACGATAAGCCTTGTCCTGCAGTTTCTTCGTTTCAAACTTCTTTCCCAGACGCTGCAGCTCTACAAAATCACGATCGCGGTCGCGCAAAACAGCTTGCCTATGTGCTGTGTGGAGGTTGCGGCACGTACAATCTAATTGCTCGGACAACGACATTGGCGGTCGTACTTGATCAAGCAGGCTGCAAAGTTTAAGCAGGAACGTAGATATATCCTCCTGCGGGTCTTGTGTCCGCCTGTTGATCTCCTGGCGCAGACAGTCTTGCAGGTTGTCGGCGCAATACTTCAACCGAAACGCGTCTACAAAATCAGCGTAGGTCTGCCAGCGGTTGTGTTCGCTGCAAAACGAATACCAGACCTCTTCATCGAGGCTTTGACGATATCTTCAAGGCTTAGACCGTATGACTTCCGACACTGATCCAGGTTGGCCAAGAACCCATTGGGGTCTTGCTTCTGCACGCCTTTAAAGGAAACACGTCACTTTTTTAGTATATCGCTTGTTTGCTTTTCGCGAAGAAACGTGGAATTATTAAAAAGAAACCGCGTGGCGTTAGTTTGCGCGTGCCGAGGTGCCGAGGCTTCGGGCGGAAGTATTAGAGGTGCATAGTACCTCTTCGCTTCGTGCGGCTGCTGCTGGTTACAATCTGCAAGGCGCTGAGGCGGCAGTGGTGCCAATCGATTCAGCCGTTGAACCTCCAGTGGTTGTGGATGCGACGCGTAAGCCTCTTTGTTAGAAGACGCTCCACAATTCATGGTAACGCGCCAAGAGGCGGGTGGCAGCGGCTATGCAGCTAAATCGCCGAACGGGGTCACATATGTTGCTCCGAAGTGCTATACTTCGGGCCTTCGCTGTCCTAACGGAGCCTCAGCTGCTGGCTCCGGACCCGTTGCAGTGATCCGTCAGCTGCCCGTTGGTCCCTGGCTCTCAACCACGTACATCCAGAACGGGTCAAATTCTTCTAGGGCAGCTGTAGGGCCTACCGTAGGTGGAACGCGGTAGCTGATGGTTGCTTCTGGGGACGTACGCTCCACGGGTTTCGTCAACTCTATCGGCGAGTCTCTGTCGAGCCGGCCAACCGTCTGATGTAACCGTGTGGACTGCGCGTGGAGCGGCGGTGGGGCCTTCGTCGCACGAGCTCTATCCGGAGCGGTATCAAAGATGCGCACTTGCGGCAAGCGGGTATCATGCTCGCTTGATGGCGTCCGTTCTATCTCCAACGAGGTACTATCCCATGCGCGCGCGGCCAGCTGCAAGAAAATCGAAGCGTTAGGCTGTTGTGGACGCGCAGGGGAGTCGAAGTTCGGGCTTGAACTTTGAGGAATAATGGGTTCCACGTCAAACAGTGGAAGACGACTGTCGGTTGCGCGCTCATCCTGCGCAGGATTTCATAGAGCGGCATCAGCTCCAAGAAGGTGACGGAGCTCGTACCGTTTCAGCCGTTTCCGCATTACGTAGGTATCGTAATCGATGTTAAGTCTGCATCGATGCGCGTTTTCGAATACGCGTCCATCAGTTGCGGTATTAATAGCGTACCGAATGGAACTCCTCAGAATCTCAGGTTTCAGCAAAATCATGTCACAATTGGCGGCGCGATCCGACTCCATTCTGCGACACAACTAACAATTCAACTCGAGCACACCTGCTCGCAAACTGCTGCTGAAATTTAGGTTGAGCCGCTTCCCGACGACTACAGTTGAATCCACTAGCTCCTGCGAAGCAGAAACTAGAAAGAAAAACTAACAATTCGCTCACATGCGTCCGCGCAGGATGCGTAGTGCGACGCACGTAAGCCGGTAAATGCGCTATAGTATGGTTCCAGGCGGGAGGAGGTTAGGCTAGCGGGATGTAGTCGCGGTCCGCGACAAGCTATAAAAAAAAGCCGGAAAAGGTAGCGGGGAAATGTGCGCGAGGTGACGTCCAATTGCAGAAAAATGGCCATCGAGTAAGCAAACGGTGCAATAATGGGAGATACTCCAAAAGGATACGGCAAAAAAATAAATCTACGCCGAAATATTAAAAAAATATATACATAAATTAAATTAACAAGCATGCCACATCACCATTAACACAGTTAAATATCCGATACTGTCATTTGCAGCGCGGCATGGGGTCAGCTTGCAAAAAAAACAAAACAAAACAGCACAAAATGATTTCCATAAAAATGTTAGAGTGAGCATCGGAAGATTCGTCATATTGCGAGACGATGAGTATCGAGCTGTAATTAAATTTTCGTTTTTAAAAGGCAAAACGCCTACGCAAATCAAAAATAAGTTTGACTCTGTGTATGGGGACTCTGCAACATCACTTACCACAGTGAAATTTTGGGCAGCTGAATTCAAACGTAGCCGTGAGAGCTTGGGAGACGATGAACGTTCGGTACGTTCAAAAACTGCAACCACTGACGATAACATCGCCAAAGTTCACTGAATGGTGCTAGACGACCGCCGAATTTAAGTAAGAGAGATAGCAGAGGTTATGAACATGTCCAAAAAACGTATTTGCTACATATCAAATCAAGATTTAGGCATGAGAAAGCTGTCCGCACGTTGGGTGCCGCGTTTGCTCACGTTAGACTAAGAACGTGTTTGAATGAACATTTCCAACGCTCTATTGGCGCAGTTTAGGCGCAATAAATCCGAGTTTTGGTGCCGATTAATTACTAAAGATGAAACTTGAATACACCATACTGAAGATGAAACTTGAATACGCCCAAAACAAAAATACAGTCGAAACAGTGGACTGCAAAGGGGGAACCGGCTCCAAAAAAAGCAAAAACTGTTTTTTCGGCTGAGAAAGTGGCGGCGACTGTTTTTTGGGATAGTCATGGAGTTATTTTAATTAATTATCTTCAAAAAGGAAAAACCATTATAGGAGCATACTACGCATCATTACTTGACAAGCTAAAGCCAGAAATTGCAGAAAATTTTCCACATTTGCAGAAAAAGAAAATTCTGTTTCATCAAGACAACGCGCCGTCTCACATCTCAGCGGTTGCCATGGCGAAAATCCACGAATTACGGTTACAGCTGCTTGACTATCCGCCTTACTCACCAGACCTAGCCCCATGCGACTTCTTTTGGTTCCCTCATCTGAAAATTGCACTCAGAGGACAGAGATTTTCGTCAAATGAGGAGGTAATCACCTTCGTGAACAGTCATTTTGCAGAGAAAAATGCCGAGTACTATTTAAATGGGTTAAAGAGATAGAAGCATCGCTGGAAGTAGTGTGCAGAATTGCAAGCAGACTATGTTGAGGAATATCAAAAAAAAATTAAGAAAAAATGTTTTGCATCTGTGTTAGGTCGGAAACTTTTCAGACCACCCTTGTAAACCTGTCCCAGATGAAATCCAGGAAAGGCCTTTGGCACTAAAACCTGTAGAACCAATACAAAGAAAACCTAGGCAAAGACCCAAGAAAAGCCAAAAGGTCAGCCAAAACACGGAAGAAATCGTTTCACGACTCAAAAAAAACATTAATTACGAAGAAAGCGAAAACAGCGACTCCGACGAAGCCGCAGAACCTAAGCCGCTAACACACCCAGTAACACTTTAATTTAATGACGATGAGGCTTCTGATTCAGACAAATCCAAACATAGTGACGAAACAGAGGATAGCAGTAAGCCTACCGTGAAGGGATAAAGATAAAGGAGTCACTACATTCCCAAAATGACAATGTAGCCTATTTTGTTACCTCGGATAAAAACAATTGCGATGAGGGCGCTAAAACACTAAAAGAGCATTAGAAAATAAGATCCATGAGAGGACTATTGGTAGGTGAAGTACACCAGACAAAACGCAAAGGCAAGAAATCTTACTTTGCAATATGCATAAGAGAACAACCCGAATCCCTCATACACAGTATGTCGGAAAAGTTCCCGAACTTTTGAAATAAAAAATCGAAAATTACATCGAAAGAAATTTATTCCAGTTAACTTTCAACATAGTCCCCTTCCCTAGATATACACTCATATAAGCGCTTAATGAGTGATTCGAAGGCTCTCTGGTACTACTCTGAAGTTATCGCTGTGAGACGCTCGGTGCAAGCCGCTTAAATGCTCGGTACATCTTCAAAAAATCGTCCTTTCAAGGCCATTTTCAGCTTGGGAAATAGGAAAAAGTCGGCTGGAGTCAGATCTGACGAGCATAGGGCGTGATTGATGCGTGGGATCTGATTTTCGGCGAGATAACGCTTTACAATGTTCGAAGAATGAGCAGGCACATTGTCATCCAGCAAACTCCACGATCCCGGTTCCTTGTACTCGGGCCTGATGCGATTAATCCGGCGCTTCAGACGTTCTAACACCTCTCCGTAATACGCAGCATTCACGGTGGTGTTTGGGGGCACAAATTCTTTGTGTATCAGCCTCGTTTTCGTCGGTAACAGCTGTTGACGGCCGGCCGCTTCTCTCGTCATCTTCTAACGACTCTCTATCCTTCTTGAACCGACTGAACCACGTGTAAACAGTTGTACGCGACACTACACCTTCACCGTAAGCCAAATCGATAATTTTTTTCGTTTCCACAAAGGTTTTTTTGAGTTTATAGCAGAATTTAATTGCGCCACGATGTTCAAATTTCTCATCCATCGTAGAGCTTGCACCAGGGTACTAAACACACGTTAACTCAAGCACGTCTATCTCGGCAACTAATAAACGGATACTGGTGAAAAAATTCTCAGACACTCTAAAGGGATGTAGCAACATAGTGCCGGTGTCGTCTAAAAGATGGCGCCACTCGTACAAGCGCTACAAAATAAGTTCAGGAACTTTTCCGACATACTGTGTACAAATAAAGAACAACCTAACCAAAAGACTGTCGACCCTGAGAGACTTATTGATTAACTTTAGAGTTTATCTTTATAGAAAACTGTCAGCATGGGTCAAAGTAAATTTATAGAAAACCTTAAGTGGGCTGAGGTCAACAGTTTGATAAATAATTTCTTTAAGAACACGCTAATTAAGACTAAATTTTGGAGCGAAAGATTAAAATATGTACTTGACGAAAAATGAGATGAAATATTTACGGATGCGTCACACATATTATTGGAAAAATTTAAAAGATGACGTACAACATCGTGTCCAATAATGTCTTAAATATCAACTAAAAAACTTGGTACGATTAAAAACAAAACAGCCAATGGTGATCACCGATACACCCGGCAGTGTTTTTGACAAAATCGCCATGGGTATAGTAGGTCTACTTAAACTCACGAAAAAGGGACATGAATATATCCTGACCATTTTGGATCAGTCATCAAAATTTTGTTTAGTCGTCCCCCTAAAAAACGTGCTGTCTACCACCATCGCGGACGCTTTAATCAGCAAATTCATATGCCTATTCAGAGCGCCAAAAGCTATCCTAACAGACTAAGGGAAGAATTTCTTGAGCCTTCTCATTAATAGAATTGTTAAAAGATTCTGGATTAAGAAAATTTAAACGACTGCTTTCCACCCTCAGTCGAATGGGTCGTTGGAAAGATCTCACCACGCGCTCGGTGAATTTCTTAAGGGGTTACCCCCAGTTGTAGCTCAACAAAAAAGGCCTTTTTCATGAATTTTTTTAAAGAAAACTACAAAACTATATTAAACGATTATTATATCATCTTAAAGAATACATCTTGAAGAACTTTCAGTAATTTTTTTATTGCAAAATATTATATTTTTAAGTGGCAAATGGCCGCCAATAAAATAGTGTTTTTATTTATACGGTTTGCGGTGACCAACATTGCGGCGAAGTGGATCATTTGAAACAAAAAATGTGAATAGATTCAGTTAAATATAAGTATAAACTAGTCTTTAATCGAAGGATTTAGAAAAATATCCTTTTTTCACAAAATGGCGGACAGTCAAAGTTAATAGTTTGATTTCAACGAAAAAAATCAAACGATTAAAGACTACATTCTTATGTATTAAATAAGCCTGCAAAATTTCAAGAAGATCGGTTTATTAGTGTTTAAGTAATCTTAGTCACCGACTTTAGAAATGCCATTTCAAGAAAAACGCGTTTAAAGTTTTAATTGCCGGTTGTTTACACAACGGATTCTTCTCTTTCAAAGCTCATATCTTAGTCAATTTTGTTTGGATCAACTTGAAATATCCAGGTCATATTCTCAGATACTTATACTTCGAAAAAATTCCATTAACAAAAAATCGATTTTTTTAAAGTCGCAAGTGGGGGTAACCCGTTAAACAGTACACCGACAAAAACAACGAGTGGGACGAATAGATTGAATTAGCAATGCTAAATTATAACTCTAGCGTGCAGGAAAGCACCGAACACACATTGGGTGTGTTTGGCAAGCTCCCACGGCTGCCATCCAACGATCCATTACACACCAGTAACATGCTCCCAACATATGAAGATTACATCACGAAATTGATCACCTGCCTAAATGACATCCAAAAGCTAGCAGATGAAAATCTAATCAAGTCCAAGGAACGCAACAAAAAGCTTTATGATAAAAAAATTAATCCTAAGAGCTTCAGAGTAGGAGACTATGTGTTCTTGTTAACTGGATCCAAGCAAGAGAAATTTGACGACCATTATTTGGGACCCCACGAAGTATTAAAAATCCTTGAATTCCATAATATAAGGATGCGTTACAAAAAAAGCGATAAAATAGTACATGCGAATCGATTGCGAAAATTCTATATAAACAAAGAAATCAAAATCAAAAAGAAAAAACGACCGCTGGATAAAATTAAAGGAGAAAGAGTCGAAACCTTAATAGACATATAAACAAATTTTCAAAACAAACCCTCTTTGTATTGTATAAACGAATAAACCTTAAGGGAAAACATAAAATTAATTAAAACCAGGCTTAATAGAAACTAACACGTATGATCACATAATAAATAACCTAAAAAAAAAAAAAAAAATGCATAGATACGTATATGTTAATCATCTAACAAATAACGGAGCAAACTTGAAATATAAATGTATCCCCAACCTTACCAGGTCACTATTAATCTCTTTATTTTTTAGATGGACTTGACAAGAACCATTGCCTTCCTATGCTTCCTCGGCCCAGGCTATGGCCTAATCGTTTATGATTGTGGATCCCGCCACCTAAACATAACCACTGTATCTCTCCTAGAGGTAGACGATTGCGAACTCCCTTACAACCCTGTGCATGTAACCCGTCGTTACATACAATTATTACAAATAGTAAATTATCGCCAAACTCATGTAATTCAATGTAAAGTAGAAATACAGCGGACATTTTATTACTGCGGAACGTCCTCCCATAATTCAATAGTTAATCATAGTCAGGCCGAATATATACACGAAATTAGTAGACGCGCATGTAAACAAATGTATGAAACAGGAATATTTGAGTTCGGAGATAATACAGTAGTCAGTAAAATACAAATAAATATTACTATAACACACCCAATAATCTACGCAGGTACTCTCTCTGAGAATGAGCGATGCTCCGAAAGCGTTTACCAGGACCGTTACGGTGCTAAGGAAAACGTGGTCGTACAAGGCCTACTAAGGATCACCTCGAAAGAACACTCTGCACAAATCAACCTTGATAATAATAAAGTTCACCTGAATTTCGGAACATCGTAGACTCTCTCTGAAACTTCGTGCATCGACCTCAAAAGCAAGTATACCTTCTGGGAAGCTCTACCCCTAGGCCAATGTAAATTTAATCACTACAGACTCTTATACGAAGGACTAGCTAACAAGATCGCAGACAATAGTTTTAATCATGAACGAACCATGTATTTCCACACCATAGAAGATAATACCTTTGCCCTATCCAGCCCGGGTGGCGAGAACTCATGCGGGTACACAGTAGTCAAGCCCGAACACCTTAAGTTGTTTATTCAAGAAACCACCAAAGGATATTCATTCGCGAAGCCAGGAGAGATAGCAATAAAAAATTTGAATATCTTCACCTATGTGAATTCCAAGTTCGTATACGTCAAAAAACATATAAAATCCCATATTCAGTCATTATATTATAATTTAGTCCAGCAACAATGTAAGATTAAACGCCAGACATTGTTAAACGCTCTAGCATTAGCCAACCAATCACCTGACGAGTTCGCTTACAACTTGATGAACGGACCCGGCTACATGGTAAACGCAGGAGGCGAAGTGGTACACATAATCAAATGCATACCAGTGAAAGTGAAGCTTAAACATGGGGAATATTGTTATTCTGAACTAGAAGTTTTACGGAACAACCAAACGCAACACTTGACACCGAAAACACACATTCTGAATAATCATGGCACCAGGGTATCATGCAATGCTATCCTGCCATCGTATTACAAAGTAAACGGAGAATGGCTAAAAATCATGCCTAGGCCAGTAGAAGGCAAATAACCGTTTACCCTGAAGCCCTTTACACAGATGACGTGGAAATACGTCGATCCAGCTTTTTTGGCAACCAGTGGCATCTATACAGAAAAGGATCTAGAACAGCTACAAGAACAAATTATGCTCCTGATTGAAAAGCCGTCACTATTGAACGAATTTGCCTAAGAAATCCACGGCCAATCCATTATTGACAATTGAGGAACCATATCTAAACTTCTCAACAAAGATACTGTAGAAAAAATATTGGATTCAGTATAGACAATCGCCTGGAACCGACTGTTGACGTTCGGAACCATCAGCTCCGCCATCATAGCCATCGTCCTCATTATACTTGCCATAAAAACAGTAGTAAGTAGTTAAGTCAACGACTTGCTCCTTCACCGTGTGTACGGATGCTCTATGCACCTCTTAGCTGACTCTGTGGGTCCATAACCCATCTATTTATGACTCTGGAGATAGCAGATCCGCCCGTGAGACAAACTAAACGGCGACACGATATAGAAATGGGATTCATGGATCCAGACACCGTAACCTCACACAGGAGGTAGCCTAATACACCCAGGGCCAACAGTTACTAAAGCACCAACTCCAGCCGACTCGATACCAACGATGTCACAACAAGTTCTGTAGTCAAGAAGTTTCTTTAACTACAGCCACTAGAAGAACCACGCTTTGTAGTACAAATTTTCATCGTTTTCTTTCCTGCTACGCCAATACGATTACTAGTTGATATTACGATCACCTAGTAACTGTTTAGGCATAGGGGTGTAACGTCGATATACGACCTCCGTTTTTTTTTGTGTCAGCTGATAAGTTTGCTCCCTGCCTTTCTGGTCCCCGGTTGCCATTCAAAAGAAACATATCAATTGCCCGCATCGATCCACACCCAAGTGCTCTACCACGATAAAGCCTGCCTCCACAACCTACGTGACGCACCCTTCACCGACCCAAACCATTGTGAAACCTAGCTTATGCGCGGGCCGGGAGTTTGCAAGTCTCTTGAAATACATGTATTATTTATATGAAAATTAGGAGCAATCGTTAAACATAATTTAATTATGTTTCATTTCAAATAACGCAATCGCCCTTTTCTTATTTTACTTTGAAAAAGTTAATATGTAAATATATATATATATATATATATATACATATGTATTGTAACGGGGTGGCAGTTTTAAAGGTCAACCGCCACCAGAGGAATTGACCTCGGGGGACGCGCAACTCGCAAAAGATGCAAAACTTGCCCACAGCGTCCCCTTCTCGGTCGCCAAAGTCTCGGACGACTTTGCTCCTAGGTCCAGGCACGAGAAGCCGTCTTCCGGACCCAACTTACCCGTTGCAATGTCGCGCAAACGTCGTTGCGCGGCTCGTGTGTCGTCCTCGCCCGGCTAGTTGATGTCTTGGAGAGGGCGGTATTCGGAAGGGAGGCTGAAATTTCCTCGTGGAAAAAAGGCAAAATGAAAAAAAGAAATAAAAAGGTAAAATAAATCGAGTCGAAGAAAAATGTAAAATAATATGTCAGAAAGGAAAAAAAATACAAAAGTAATAAATTTATAGGAATAATAAAGTAATGTAAAAAGTGTGAAAACTAATAATGGAAAGACGAGAAAGAGGAAAAATAAAAAAGGAGGATGAAAATTATAAAGAGAGAAAAATAATAAAATAAATAAAATAAGTTAACAATTTGATAAATAAAACAATATAAATTCCGATAAAAAATGATAAAAAAAATAAATAGCATAAAAATTACAAACAAAACGCACGAGGAACGCAGATAGCAATAGGTTATCCTGCGCGAACGGGACTCACGCGTGTCACGCACGATATGATTGCGAGAGAGAACGAAATTCTCTCTCGCACTACGCCTACAGGAGTGAGAGAGAAAAGGCCTCTCTCACTCGTACGCGCCGTATACTGTACGGGTGCAAGAGAGAAAACTACTCTTCCGCACTGAGCCACAGGAGTGAGAGAGAAAGCGCTCTCTCACTCGCGCGCGTCGTATCTACTGCGAGTGCGAGAAAGAAAGCGACTCTCCCACACTGCGCCGTAGAAGCGAGACAGAAAGCGCTTTCCCGCTTGCGCGCGCCTAACCTTACGCGAGTGCGAGAGAGAACGCAACTCTCTCGCACTGATCTTACTAGAGTGGGAGAGAAAGGCTTCTGCCACTCGCGCGCGCCGTACATGCTGCGAGTGCGAGAGAGAAAGCGACTCTCCCGCACTGCTGCTACTAGAGTAAAAGAGATACCGCTCTCTCACTCACGCGCGCCTATTCATATACAGGTGCGAGAGAGAACGCAATTCTCTCGCCCTGACTATAAGAGAGTGAGAGAGATGACGCTCTTTCACTCGCACAAACCGCGTAAAAAGGAAAAAAAAAAGAGTGAAGTAACCGGCGGAGATTACTCCTACGCAAACAAAAATAATATTATATAAGATTGCGGGCTGGCCAGCCTTGCACGCCAAAAAATAATGACGAAATAACGCTGCTGCCGCCAAACGAATCCGCCAACGTCGTCGCCTTCCTGATGCGCCCCTGGGGTCTGGTGGCGGTGCCCTGCTTGCTTCTAACTGCCACTACGCACCTACACAAAAAAAACTCACGACTGGGGGTGCACCGATAGCTGCACAAAAAAAACGACGCGCAAAAACTACAGAGACGCATTAAAAAAAAGTTTGCGTCCACGCGATCAAGATGGCAGTGAAAAACTTACTTAAACGCAGCCAGACGCTAGCTTACCTAGCCTGAACTAGCCTATCTTTCTTATACGGTACACGACTATTCTAACTATCGGCGTGTACCGTATTTTCCCGTCCAGGGCCGTCACGTTACCGAAATTAAACTTGGCTCGCGGACCGCGGAAGCGCACGAAATATAAATACGCGCGGGGTACGGAGTGTTCTCCGTGACAATATATATATATATATATATATATATATATATATATATATATATTTACATATATATATTTTAAAAAGAATTTTACCATAATTACTATGACTATGTTCACTATAGTAAATTTCATAACGACTTAAAAATTGGAAACAGCCTGACAAAATTCTGTTTCTTACTCTAACGATACAAGGGCGGCTTAATAAGTACCCGTGTTTGACGACAGAGGGCGTTCCTGAGGAAAGTTGGTATTATTATCGTGGGCTGCCATCTATAAAACGACGGTAAAACAAGTTTCAGACTGATTGATTGGTTAGTTTGGATTTGGCAGCCATTCGAGTAAGACGTGTTTCGTGATTTTCGCTAAGATGGAAGAAGAGCAATATCGTTTAGTAATTCGCTTTTTGTTTTTGGATGGAAAAAAATGCGAGGAGATAAAAGTAAAGTTGGATGCTGTTTATGGGGACACTTTGCCATCTATGACCAAAGTTAGATAGTGGTTCAACAAATTTAAACGTGGGCGAACATCCGTTTTTGATGAGGAGCGACCAGGACGCCCGGCAGACGTGGTTACTGTGGAAATCATTCAAAAAGTCTACGACATGATTCTCGCTGATCGACGAACGAAAGTGCGCGAAGTAGCAGAGACCGTAGGTGTGTCGACTGGAACGGCAATTAATATCTTACATGATAAGTTGGCGATGAAAAACTTGTCGGCCCGATGGGTGCCGCGGTAGACAACAAGCGGATGCGGCTGTTAACTTTGAAGCAGTGTTTGGAGCAATTTAAGCGAGATCCGAAGGAGTTTTTGCGTCAAGTTGTCACTGTTGATGAAACATGGATTCATCATTACACACCAGAAACCAAGCAACAATCAAAACAATGGATTTCTCCCGGTGAATCTGCTTCAAAGAAGGCGAAGACGATCCCATCGGCCAGAAAGGTCATGGCGACGATTTTTTAAGATGCGAACGGCGTCATCCTCATGGATTTTTTACAAAAAGGAAGAACGATCACTGGACAATACTACAGTGAGTTATTGGACCGCTTTGACAAAAAATTGAAGGAGACATGGCCGTATTTGGCGGTAAATACGGTGCTGTTTCACCATGATAACGCACCAGCACATTCATCCGGAGTTGTCGCCGCCAAACTGCATGAAATGCGTTATGAATTGCTGCAGCACCCCCTGTATTTACCCGATCTGGCTCCCTGCAACTTTTTCTTGTTCCCTAACATGAAGAAATGGCTCGCGGAAAAAAAATTTAGCTCAAACGAGGAAGTCATCGCCGGGACAGAGGTGTATTTTGGAGAGTTTAGCAAATCCTATTTTTTGGAGGGGTTAAAAAGATGACAGAAACGTTGGAAGAAGTGTATCTTTCTAAAAAGGAACTATGTTGAAAAATAAAATGAATTTTTTGAAAAAATGGTGTCTTCATTTCTAACACGGGTACTTATTGAACCGCCCTTGTAAGAATTTTTTTTTATCATCATTTTTTTTAAATTACCGGATCGATAAGTCGGTCAATATGAATTTTAGATAGTAAGAGAGAAACCACAGTTTAAAGATTACTTCCAGTTACTGACGGTGCTGTGAACATCATTCGCACATGTAATCCACATTTTTGAAAGGTAGCTTTGTTTCGCTAAGACATAGGGAAATGAGCGTCTCCGCCGCGATTTGAGACATCGCGAGATCATAGCATTTCCGTTTTCACGCAAAATGCCGAGTATTATTTTTACAGGTACACTTTTGGTAAAAATTTCTTTGCACAAATTTAATAATTAATTCAAATCAGTATCAAAAAACTTACGATTATACCAAGATTAATAATAATATTAACACCATACTCGTATCGATCATAATTACTTAAATTGGCGATAAGACGTATTAATTTCACTTTGTAACCTTTTTTTTAACGATAGTTATAATTACTATTCCACTTCCTTAACGCTATATTAATGATTAACGCCAATTTATTCTCACCTATATATATTTTATATGTCCTTCCTTGCGAGGACAAATTATAGCATTAAATATTTTAATTCATTATAACTATTTCTCTATTAATTAATTTTTTTATTTTATTATTCTATTTTTTTTGCAAAACGTTACATTATTTTTATAAACAAAATTTCATAAGAAGAGTTGCGTTAATCATTACAATACTATTAGTTACATTTTAATTTCTACTTATAATAATCATTGTAAATGCGCAACAGTTAATTAATCCAATTAAAAATAATGTAGCAAATCAAAAAATTTGATAATTGCTAAATTAGATAACTCCCAGCTTTACCAAAAAATTCATAGCGATTACCTACGAATAAATTGGAAAATGCAATTTCTAAAGGATAATTATTTAAACTATTATTTTACAATTATTTCCTTTTTTTTCATACGTTTTATAATTATAAATTACTTCGCTAACCTCGGACGTATTCTTTGTGGCGATCATTTTTTTTATTTAAATAATTATTCTTTATTTAACGATGCTTGTGTAAATTAATTAAGTAAAATGCGACTAAAAACTTCGTTCTTTTTTGTAAAAGGCGCTAAATTTTAAATAAAAAACAATTGTGCAATTTAATTTAACGTATTTTTGCGATAAACAATAGGAAATAAACATGTGTAAAAATTATGCAGAAAAGAATCATCTCTCTCTCTCTAATTCTCACTTTCCCACTCAAACGGAACGCCTTCAAGATAGAGCAGTAGCGTTCACCCTGCGCTAATTCCGAGCAATCGGATTGGCCCAAAGTCGTCTCCGCACGAATGTATAAAAAGGAAGATTAACCTGCGAAGGACACTCTTGCCACGATTTAAATTTATTTCTAAAAAAGTCAAGACGCAGAACTTCGCAGTGCCGAAAAACTTAAAAAAAAAACCACTTCAGCCAGCAGAGCACACAGAACAACAGCACTTTGCCAGTCGTCCTGCACCAGTTCCAGCAGCAAAACACATACATATATGATAATTCAAAGCATCAAGGAAGAAGAGGCGTCAAGCACAGCAGCGTACTATAGAGAGAGAGACAGAGAGAGACAGAGAGAGACAGAGAGAGAGAGGATTTGTCTCCGCACATTTAACTTAATTAAAAAGTAAGTTTCCAATTCAATTTTTGTATTTCATCCTTTCTATTTACTTCTAAAGAGATAGTGTTAGCCAGAATCGTCTATATATCTCTCTCCTAAAAGCACTGAGTAGGACCTCTCCAGAGCAACATATAGGCCAACGTCGGCCAATATGTTTGTTCAATCCCGCATTTTATTTCTTTTTCTAAAAATCTCGCAAATTTGATTCCTCCGCCGTCCCGAGCCTATAAGTTTTAGAACAATACGTAGGCTCGAAAAAGGCAAAGAGCAGTCCGCGTTATTTTCAACGCGATTGAAACGTCACCACGACGTTACACAATAATTTAAAGAAAAATGGCTTAAGAACAACTGGTACTGTGAGTAGGAATAGAATACAAATAAAGTATAAATTTGAAAAGGAAGCTAGTAGACGTTCGATTTTTTGAAAAATGATCAAATTGAAAAAAAATTAAGAATCATCCAAAAAATTCTGCAAAATTACACTTTTTTTTCTATTAACTCTGAACACTTTTCGTTTTATGAAATTTTTTCAATGTTGATCCTTATCGAGTAAAAATTTTCAAAGTTTTTTATTACGTTTATATACGAAAATGGCTACTTTAGTAGCCATTATTTTAAATTTCGCTAAACAAGCTATTCCACGTTTTAATATGCTATAAGCATAAATGCCACCAGATCCAGCATTAAAATACGATCTGAATATGGCATCATGCTCAAAAATACGATTATCTGCAAAAAAATAGTTAATTTTCACGTATCTTTTTTTTTGTTTAAACCACTGTATTGCAAATACGATAACCAATATCGTAAATCTGAGGGATTTCAAAAGAGCGGAAAAATTACATCAGAAATAGTATTTCCGAATCGAAGTTTATTTTATGATTTTTTATTAATTTTTTTAAAATTTTCGTATTTTTGCGTAATTAATACGGATAAATGGTGGGTTATTATTTACAGCAAATATAAATTAAATATTAATACTAGTATGTGGGAATCTACTTACCATATGTAATTATTTTATTTTTTTATAAATTTATTTATGACTTTTTTTATATTTTGAAAGTAAAAAATAATTTTCACAGACAAAATTAGTTAAAAATTATGTATGTTTTTTTCTTTTTTACGGGTCTTATCGTAATTTTTTATTGTCGTTCAAAAATATTGCAATAGCATTTTTGTAGATATAAAATACAACCGCGACATATTTTAATAATCAACGTCAAGAAATCTTATATACTTTATATATTGTATTTATATAAAATTTATTATATATACTATATTATATTTAATAAATCAATTTTTATTACTTGCATAATAAAAACTCTTTTGTAAATATAAAATATTTATACGCTTTACTGCACATTTTACGATAGCATAATTTATTTTATAGTATAGTTATGATCTAGTATTTATTATACAGTGTTGCCAAAATTATTATGAGACTAGTAATATTTTTTATTAATGTAGTGGAATTGCTTGCACTGTAAGAATGTCACTTAATTACTACGCAATATCGTAATATTATGTAGCGGATATCTTACTATTTTTCATAGCATTTTTCTCAGTGTAGTAATCTTAAAAAATTTGTACATGTTTTAATTAAAAATTGAAACTAGAGATATAAATATTAAAGAAATTATCATTATATTTCGTGATATAAGTTTGCAAATATAAGGAAATGTTTTATGTCATTATAAAATTTTAAATTCTCATAGTTAATTATATTCAAATAAAAATTAGTATATTTTATCAAAATATACAAATAGTATTCTGTATATTTCATCAAAATTAACAAATAGTTGTTAATGGTAAAAACTTATGCATTAGGAACTTTACTTGAATTTCATGTCAATGAAAAATATTATTTTTAAACAACGAAGATTAACAATTAAATTATTCTTAAAATTAAAATAATATTTTCGGAAAATATACTCGTACATGTGCATACATGTAAGCTCCGTAATACTTTTATTTATTATTCATAATCTATCGAAATAGTTAATATGCAGATGTAAAAAAATATTTGAAGTTCGAGAAACGTATAAAAAATAAATGTTTTTATTTTAATTTTTAGGATTCTGTCATTTATTAATTAATTATATAAATTGTTTAACATATAGCGTATTTAATACTAGATTGTCCGAAGAAGCCAAATCTCATAATGATTTATTTAGGCAATACAGGTGAAACGCATACATTTATCAGAACTAATGGGAGGGGAAGGTAAATACAACTTTAATAAATCCATTTATATCATATACACAAAGTGTTAAAATTATATAAAATTGCAGTATTATAAATATAATTATTTTTTAAATATAATTAAAAAGCAGTTTAAATAATTTCTTTGAGCAGCCTTGTGTTAAAGGGTGCGTAACGGTAGTGTCTCGAAATTTTGATTTGTTAGGATATCGTATAAATTAATATAAAATGAATAAACTATTGCATTAAAATATTATGATTCTAAATAAATATAAAATTTCATTTAATCATTTATTTTTTCACAAATAATAATTTAATGCCAGTTAACAGATTAATTTACTAGAGCGTTTTCCAGTGTTACAGGATGCACGCAGTTGGTCTACATTCAGCATTGGCTATAAAGCGACAACGAAAACGCCGAGACGAGCAACGTCGTGCTAGAGAACGTCGATATAGTAATCAATCGGGTGAAAGTGGTTTAACTTCTCTCAGAACATCTACTGCTTCGCTTAATCATTATCAGAAGCACCAAAGACGACAAAAAACAAAGAAAGCTACTCCTAGAATAGTTGATTCAAACGTAGTTACATCAATTGGAATATTGCACATTGGAATAGTCTTTTTAGTTTTAGGAGCGTTTTTATTAGTTGGTGGTTTTTTGCCCAATGACTTCACAACATGGAAAAACAAAATTCAAGGAAAGTGGTGGAACGAGCTAGTTACTATTGGGCTTTTTTTCATGATTGTAGGAATTTTTTTACTGTTAATTAATCGAATTATTACTAGAAAAGAAGAAAATGACCTTGAACAATATGTCCAGAGACAATTAACAAGATCAAAATCAGGTCACAGGCTAGAAAGAGATATAGAAACCGGTGCATTGACAACTAAACATAACAGATACTCTAAATCAGTTAGGGTATCAGAATCGTCAAATAATATGCTACATAAAAGTGAAGAAGAAACAAATTTTTCATCGGAAAATTCTCCCATAAATCATTTATCACTTTTAGCACAAAATGATAATCCGATTATGCATTCAAATTTATTATTAGAACAAATTGCAGAAGAAGAAATAATTAATGATAAATTTAGAAATACATCAATTTGTGATTAGAAATAATTTATGTGACTATTAAATTGAAACAACGCAATTAATAAAACTTTACTATCTACATTATTAATTTATATCTACGTCAAAACTAATAATATGACAAATTTTTATAAAAATTCGATTTTAAACGATGTGTAAAATATATATTATTTATTATTAAAATGGTATTTCTAAAAATTTTTAAATAAAATACATTAATAAAATTTGTATTTTAGTTATTATTGTATTGTAGTTATTATATGTAAGTATTTATACAATGACGAGGCAGCTTTACGACAAAGTGCTATAAAATAATAAAATTCCATTCATATTTAAATTAAAAATATGAAAGTAAATATAATTTTTTAGAAAAAAATTTCTAATAACAATATAAAATTTCGCCAGATTTGAAATAGCTATTTTCAAAATGTTATTTACTTTTAACTCAACTTAAATCGGACTAGGTTCCCATTGAAATTATCTTATTTCTTGTGTTTAGCGGTGTTTATTGTACGCATAAATATTAATCAGTGGCATTAGTTATTTATTTTATATTTTATCATTAAAATTGTGGTTATTTGTGATGTTAATATTTTCGCATTCAATGTTTTATATGTGATAAATCGTTCTCGAAGTGGGTTTGAATGCCATTGAGTGTTTAAAGTGCAAACGATTATCTCATGTAAAGTGTACATTCACATTAATCTCGGATGTTGCGTCTAAGTGTTGTTTGTCTGTTCTACATAATTCAGTCGCTCATGTGAACATCCCCTTTAAGTGTAAATACTTTAGAGTAGACTACTACTACTTCTCTCACTACCACGGCTAAACAAAAATAACGTATTTCCCGTCATTTCGTACATTCGTTGTTAAATTGGTAGCATTGGACGTGCGAGATTTACACATTTAAAACGCATCTAGATTCAAAAATACCAATTTTAAACAAATATTTGGAGTAGACTATAATGCGCGTATTTGTATTCGGCCACTATGATCTAAAGAACTGTATGAAATTTGGGAAAGAATACGGTCTTATCGTTTATATGCGTAGATTGTCGACTGATGTGCTTATCTCAATTCATATACTTGCAGATACTGATATTCTTTTTCCAATCACGAGAAACTGTCATGTAGAATTACGCTTCGCCTGCTCAGTCTCTCTTGATAAACTTCATTGTATACATATTCATGTAAGCCATTTATTATTTTACTAATATCCTGTACAGTTTATGTGGTTTTTAAAATCGTTCGATATATTGCCAAAACAGCCACTTTATTAGTTTTCCGTTTTATCAACTTTGCATAATTTAAAGGAATTTCTCCAGACGATATTTAAAGTCATATGCCCAGATCATATACTTTGGATATACTCTCTCTCTTTGTCTCTCTCTGTCTCTTTCTCTCTGTCTCTGTCTCTGTCTCTCTCTGTCTCTCTCTGTCTCTCTCTGTCTCTCTCTGTCTCTGTCTCTCTCTGTCTCTCTTTGTTTCTGTCTCTCTCTGTCTCTCTCTGTCTCTCTCTCTCTCTTTGTCTCTCTCTGTCTCTCTCTGTCTCTGTGTCTCTCTGTCTCTCTGTGTCTCTCTGTCTCTCTGTGTCTCTCTGTCTCTCTGTGTCTCTCTGTCTCTCCGTGTCTCTCTGTCTCTCCGTGTCTCTCTGTCTCTCTGTGTCTCTCTGTCTCTCTGTGTCTCTCTGTCTCTCTGTGTCTCTCTGTCTCTCTGTGTCTCTCTGTCTCTCTGTGTCTCTCTGTCTCTCTGTGTCTCTTTCTCTCTCTCTCTCTCGACGCATGTCTGGACCGCTTGGCCTGGACTACCTGAATACCTTTTTTGCAAAGCTAGATCGTCGACTGCTCCTGCCATTTTCGTGGAAGTGGTCTATCGACCCCCACATGCTCCATTTTTAGCAAATAGTGATTTTATTCTCACGCTTACCTCTGTTATACACAATCATAGCACTAAAATATTGCTTGGCGATTTCAACGCTGATCTCTCTGTTCATAGTGATGATGCTTATTTCCTGATGAGCTTATTCAATGAGAACTCGCTATACTGTGTACCTTACGGGAATACACATCATACTGCTACATCAGATACCTGGCTTGATTTATGCATTGTGGATGCAAACGATGTTGTCCTTGATTACTGGAAGACGGTTTCACCATTCATTGACGGACATGACTTGATTGCTACAACTGTACGTTCCTCTCTGACTAAACCACAATTATAAAATTTTACCTTTCGTGACTTTAACTCAACGGACACTACTGCTTTACTGACATACTTACGCACAAACGTCTGCTCTATTTGTGCTGGTGCTGCTCCTTTGGAAGATCGCTTAACCTGCCTTTATTCACATCTGAATGACGCAATTGCATTATTCGTGCCTACTAAAACCGTCCGTCAGAGGAGCACCCACCGGCCCTGGTACAATCCTGAAATATATAGACTACTAGATGACAGAGACAGACTTTACAGACGTTTTAAACGCTCTCGACTATTGTCAGACCTTTATAAATACAGGACGGTTCGTTATGCTGTTTTCCGCCTGATTACATCGGCTAAACAACGCTACTATTATGACAGACTGTCTCATATCTCGGACTCAAGAGCCCTTTGGAAGGAGCTTCGCCATCTTGGTATTTGTGCGCTGGCTGCAGCATCCCATTAGCCTTTTTCTGCTTTTAAACTGAATAAATACTTTGCGGATGTGGCCCATGATCCAAATGCTCTTTCAATTGATGAATTTGTTTCTTCTCTTAGCTTCGAACTTACCTATAAACCACTATTTAGTTTTAGCCCTGTTACCCTTGCGAAGTACGCAGCGCAGCCTCTTATTCTGCGTCCCAAGCTAGAGGATTTGATGGCATCCCACAAGCGTTCATAATTGACATCTTCCCCGTACTTGGACCTACTATATGCAGTATTATAAACGATTCACTCAGGGACTCTATTTTTCCATCCATCTGGAAAAATTTTCTTATAATTCCGCTGAACAAGACTGCGTCGCCTAAAGATATAAGTGACATTCGCCCTATCTCATTGCTGTCGTTTCTCTCGAAAATTCTTTAGCGCGTTGTTCACCAACAGCTCTACAACTATTTGAAAACCAAAAAGTTGTTTGATCCTTTTTAAACTGGTTTTCGAAAGGGACACAGCACTCAGACGGCACTTCTTAAATTGACAGATGATGTAAGGGCAGGAATGGATAAGCGCTGTGTTACTTTGCTACTCATGTTTGATTTCAGCAAAGCCTTCGATAAAGTCTGCCATGTTAAATTGCTGCGTAAGCTACTTATACTGGACGTTTCGCCAGATGTTGTCAGATGGTTTGCCTCCTACCTGTCAGGTAGGAAACAGGCAGTATTGGACGCTAATGACTGCCTGTCCGCATTTCTGCCACTCAATACAGGAGTCCCTCAAGGTTCTGTACTCGGTCCTCTACTATTCCTTATTTACATCAATGATGTTGCTGTCGGCTTTGACTCCTCGATTAGTCATCTTGTTTATGCGGATGACCTCCAGATTTATTTGACGTTTCCTCTGTCTAACATTGCTACCGCGATTCAACTAATGAGTCGACAAGCGCAGCTCGTCTCTGAATGGGCCGATGCAAACAACCTTAGTCTGAATTTGTAGCCTCCCTTCTACCTTTTATTCTATCTCTTCCTACTCTTTCTTCAAATCTTCAGTCTTTGCTTTCCTTCTTTCTCTTAAGAGAGAGCATCCTCTTGCGCCTCAAGCCAGTATGTTATATTAATATTTTTATTTTATTATATTTGATTTGAAAATTTAAAAATTTAAAATTTATTTATTATATTCGATTTCTGGCTTGAGCCTTTTATAGTTTTTATAATTTTTGTTATTAGTGTAACTGTTAGTCCTATATTTACATATTTGCTTAGTTTTTTAATACAGTTTAGTTTTAAGTTCTAGTTTTAGTGTTATTATTTTCAATTGTTATATTGCTTATTGTTATATTGTTTCTGTTTAGTTTTTTAGTTATATTATTTTTTATTATTTTAATTGTTATTTTGTTCTTTATTGTTTCTGTTCTACCATGTACAACAAAATGTACACCAATAAATCATTATCTATCTATCTATCTCTCTTTCTCTCCTTACTTCTATTTTTAAACATTTGTTAATTGATGCTTATTTCCCATGTTGATGAAAGAGAGCTTTTATTTTATCCCTACCTAAAGCAAATTTGATTTTTACTGCAGCGGATGTCAGACCAATACCTAAGCATGCGTCAAAAATCATTAGACATATTATCTCTTGTCAATTTATCACGTACTTTGAATCTCATTATTTGTTGATCCCAAACCATGCCGATTTTACCAGGTATAGAAGTATGAAACCAGAATTTGTCTATAGATGGTGCTCGTCATCAGTGACTATAAGATCTCGTCTGCAACGCTATCATCTTCCTCTAATAGCTAAAGAAGACTTTCAACTCACAACAACCCGAGTTCCATTTATCGGTGTATTTTTCTATAGCTTTAAACATATTAAGTTTTGTACTTACGAACTACGATTTACGAACAGTTTTGGTTTCTTGTTATCGTTTAAAGAAAACTGCTGCAAAATCCTATGAAATGCTTGTCAAAGCTTACGGTGAACATGCTCTGGGTAAAACACAGTGTTTCGGAAGTTCAAAAAATTCGAAAGTGATGATTTTGACACGAGAAATGAAGAGCGTGGGAAATCACTGAAAAAGTTTGCATACAACGAATTGTAAGCCTTATTGGAATAAAGATGATACTTAAACTCAACAAAAACTCGCGGATCAACTGAATGTGACACAGAAAGCCGTCTCCATTCGTATGAAAGCCATGGAAAAGATTCAGAAAGTGGAAAAATGGATTCCACATGAACTGAATAAAAAATAGCAAGAAAATCGAAAAATCACTCGTAAAATGCTTTTTGACAGATAAAAAAGGAAGTAAATTCTCTATCGAATCGTGACAGGTGATTTAAAATCGATATATTGGGTTGGCAACTAAGTGATTGCGGATTTCAAATAAGAAGAAAAATTTAAAATTTTTGTTTAAAAATATAACTTTATTTAATTAGATGCTGTCCGTTCTTGTCGACGACCTTTTTCCATTGTTCTGGCAGTGTCAAAATTCCACGTTTGTAAAATTTCTGATCTTTGCTATCAAAAAACTGAATTAAATGTGATCTGACATTATCGGCGTTATTAAAAACTTTACCATTTAAGGAGTTCTGCATGGAACGAAACAAATGGTAATCTGAAGACGCAAGATCAGGGCTATATGGTGGATGTGACAAAACATCCCAACCCAGTTCCAATAATTTTTGGGGAGTGAACAGAGACGTGTGGGGCTTTGCATTATCATAGTGGAAAACAACACCCTTACGATTTGACAATACCGGCCGCTTTTCTTGAATTGCATCGCTCAGTTTGGCGAGTTATTGAACGTACACGTTTAAATTGATTGTTTGGTTTTGTGGCATAAGTTCAAAGTACGAAATTCCCTTATAATCTCACCAGACTGACAGCATAATCATTTTTTTGTTAATCTCTGCTTTTGATGTCGTTTAGGCTGGTTCATCCTGCATCACCCACGATCTCTTCCGATTAACGTTATTATAAACTATCCACTTTTCGGCGCCAGTAGTTAGTCTTTTTAGAAATAGGTCAATTTCGCTGCGTTTCAGAAGCAAATCGTAGATCCTAATGCGTTGCGTCAAATGAATTTCCTTTAGCTGGTGAGGGATCCATAAATCGAGCTTCTTGACATAACCAAGCATTTTTAATTTTTTTCCCGATAATGGCCTTAATATGGATCTCATTAACTTTAACTGGACGGCCAGAACGTTGAGCATTTTTAAGTGAAAAATCACTAGGACGAAATCTGGCAAATCAATTTTGACATTGCCTTTCTTTCAAGGCTTCATTTCCATATACGGTACATAACTTCTTTTGTGCTTGCGATGCGTTCTTGCCTTTTTGGAAGTAATACAATAAAATATGTCTGAAGTGCACGTCCTGTTCTTTCATTTTTAGATTGGAATAAAAACAAAACTAAAGGACTAATCGATATAATTTTTTTACTTAATTAAAGGTACAAGTCCAAACAATAAAAAAAAAATATGGGTTAGATGCTTTGACCACGTTAACTAAACAAAACAAAGTGTAAAGTCCATCTATCGACAAAATCCGCAATCACTCAGTTGCCAACCCAAAATTTTGAGAATCTTAAGTGTCGGAAATTATAGGTGAATCGAGGCGAACCATTGACATCCACTGCAAGACCAAATTGTTTTGGAGACAAGGCAATGCTTTATGTTTCGTGAGATCAGAGGGATGTAATCTATTATGAGCTGCCAGAACCTGGTAAGACCCTTAACACCGATCGCTACAACAGCAAATGATCGATTTAAATGGAGCTTTGCGTGAAAAACGACCGAAATATGGGAAAAGGCAATACAAAGGTATTTTTCTCCTTTATAATATTCCATCACACACAGCAAAACGGGTCAGAGGAACAATCGAGGCGTACAGATGGGTAATACTAGTGCATGTGCTTATTCTCCAGAGTTAACTCCGTTCGATTATGATCTATTCGCATTAATGGGACACGATCTCGCTTAGCAACATTTCAATTTGTATAAAAATGTTCGAAAATGGCTCGATAGCTAGTTCGTTTCAAAAGAAGAACTGCTTTTTGGTGTAATATTTATGAACTGCCGGAGAGGCGGGAAAAATTTATAAATAATAATAGAGATTATTTTAAATAAAATATTTCTTATCATCTTGAAACATCAGATGTGTAATCTTTGAAAAAAAATTCCGGTACCATGCTTTTGCACCTGATGAGCGGGCACATAGTACGCAATCTGCGCTTTTGAAAGTAACCAAAGATATATGGTGGAATATCGAGTATAGAAAGATAACAATTTCAATTTTGTGTTACTTTTCAAAAGCTGTTGATTGTGTTTCACACTTGCTTTCCTTAAGTGAACAATTACTTCTAGTATTCCACAAGGAAGTGTTCTTAAATCACTACTACGAGGGTTGGGTTGAAAGTTTCTAGCCTGATTTAGAGATTGCGCCAGCATGTCATGTATTGAGCTTGTATTCTGTAGCCCGACATCTCACTAGCTTGTATATAAATTTTTAGGTCGATTGCTCTGTTAGTGTACATATGAGGACTGACGAACAAGACGCTTCAATTGCTCACGTAACGAAATATCCCCATCAACCCAATCTTGCCGATTTCAATAATTTTCTGATAAGTTGTAGTACTCAAATAAATAAGAGATATGTCATTTTTTTGTGCTAACATTCTCTTTAAAGAAGTGAAAACCACTACTATATTTCCTTCCGTATTTTTTTATTATATCTCGACTCCTAATCTATATTTTTTTGATGAAACTAAGTGTAAAATGTTTGTGATAAGAAGTTTTAAATTTTAGATGCATTTATCACCTTAGGAATTGCAACTTTTATTTGATAATAATTAAAACTAGTGTTTCGTCATTTTTCTTCATAAAAAGCAGGGAATAAGGGATACGAGGTCTGGCTATGAAATAACAAGACTGCGCGCCTAGAGGGCGCCGTAGAGGGGTGGAAACAAAAACAAGTAGTGCGTTGGGTATCTAGATATCTTGTCTATGCACGTACCAAAACATGTTCTCGTCACTATTATTGTATTTGTGCATTAGCGGTTTGGAACGAACGTGTTTTTTCTCGTGCCGAAAACCATGTGTGACAAAAAACAGGCGCAACGTATCAATCTCAAATTTCTCGTTGAATTAAAAAAAACTCCGACTGAGTGCTGTAAATTGTTGCAAGAGGCCTATGGGGACAATTCTCTATCTCGCGCGCGTGTTTCTGAGTGGTGTAAGCGCTTCAGTGAGGGCCGAGTGAGCACTGAAGATGACAAACGCCCAGGTCGCCCTGTCACTGTTTCAACTCCGGAAACAGTGACCAAAATCAACCAAATTGTGCGTGTAGATCGTCGAATGAGCATCCGGATGATTGCCGAGGCTGTAAACGCCGATGAAGAAACGGTTAGACAAATTTTACACGAGGAATTACACATGATAAAAGTCTGTGCAAAGTTGGTGCCAAAAAACCTGACTCCTGACCAAAAGCTCTTGCGTCAAAAGGTCTGCTCAGATTTTCTTGAAAGGTTAAAAAAAGATTCCGGACTGATGAAAAACATTATTACTTGCGACGAAACGTGGATTTTTTAATACGATGTCGAAACAAAGCGGTAATCGATGCATTGGAAGACGCCTGAATCGCCCAGAATCAAAAAAGCAAGGATGCTCAAATCAAAATTCAAGGCAATGTTGATCGTTTTTTTCGACATTAACGGTATCGTGATGACTGAATGGGTTCCAGAGGGTCAGACTGTCAACCAGACTAACTATTTGTCAGTTTTGGCAACACTGCGAGAACGAGTTCGTAAGAAACGGTCTGAGTTGTGGAAGAACAACTCATGGACTTTGCACCAGGACAACGCACCTGCCCATAACGCGCTATCTGTAAAGCAGTATTTGGCCGGTAAGCGCACTCCAGTGCTCGAACACGCGCCGTACTCGCTAGATTTAGCACCGTGCGACTTTATTTTGTTTCTGAAGATAAAATCTGCTTTGAAAGGGACCCGATTTGAGTCGATGGAAGTGGTAAAGCAAAAAACGGCAGAGCTCCTGAAGGCCCTCACCAAAGACGACTTCCAGCACTGCTTCGATCAATGGAATAAACGTAGGGAATAGTGTGTGGCGAGGGAAGGGGAGTATATTAAAGGAAAGCATTCGAATGTAGAATAATTTTTATAATAAAACCCTTTTTCGTAACCAGTCTCGTTATTTAATAGCCAGACCTCGTATTCAGGATTTTTCTAAATTACTGCTTTTCAATACCGCAAGCTATCCTTGAAATTATAAGCTACATGTAAATAGTAGAAGAATACATTTCTTCTCAATTTATTACACGTATAACATAATTTAATTTATATCAATAGCATAAAAGTTATAAATATTTTGCAAAATGAGTATTAAGAAATCAAAAAAATTTACCCCCAAAAGTAAAGTATTCAATACAACTCGATATTTACGATAATTAATATTTTTTAATGGAAAATTATTTCTTTCTTTTTATATTTAAGTTACAGTATCTTATTCTACATAATTTTAACAATAATAAAAATCCACAATGCATTGTTACACTGTACATCCACTTATACAGGGTGAAGCAGGAAAGTATCCCTATTTTCGAGATTGCGTTGTCAGTAGAGGGAACGTATTGGAGGAGTAGGGGTAAGCTCAAATGACGCTGTGACCACGGAAGTTTTTGTTAGTGCCGCTTTTAGCAATAGACATGGCTTGGATGAACAAGCAACGCGCTTTTGAAATGTTCCCCGGGCGATTGATTTCCCGGTATGGTGACATTCCATGACCCGCGCGCTCGCCGGATTTAACTCTGTGTGATTCATTTTTATGGGGCTACCTTAAGAGTGAAGTATTCAAACATCGTCCCAGTACCCTGAAAGCCTTGAAGCATGCAATTTGCCTTGAAGTTGGCTGCATTCCATCACAGATGCTTCGCAGAGTTATGCAGAACTTCAGAACCAGACTACAGCAGTATATTGACAATGAGGGACTTTTTTTGAATAGTGTGTTATTTAAAACAAGGTCAAACTAACTTTCAGCTTTACCCTTCAGATACCACAATAAAGATTTTTTCTAACATTGTTTGTTATTTTTAAATTTACATTGAAAGTTAGGGATACTTCTCTACCTTATCCTGTATAAGCTACTGCACAACTAGTCTCACCACTTTTTCTTGTTTTAAAGGAATCAAGTGGCCAATTTGGTTCTATTGTAGAACACATCTTATTTTAACTAGAAAACGTGTTAGTAGAAGTATCAAAATCGGGAAAATTAAGTACAGGTGAGTCATTTTTTGTTCATTATAGTGCTATAATACAGGAAATGAGTGAATAAATAGGTCTTATGTTTACAGATTTCTTTAAAATTTTATTAGGAAAAGTATTTTCTTTATGTAGGTCATGAGTCTGTACAATTACTCAATTTGTGGAGAGGATACTGTAATACAGTTATAGAGGAAACGATGCCAAAAAATAAAATAGATATTTTAAAATAATACTAACGTAAACAACAGGAAAGATTCAACCACTTGATATATACAGATTTCGCATCTGGAAAAACTTTGTTCGACAGTTTTCAGATCAAGTGATTTTAATCAATTATGATTTAAATCTACATCTAAGATTTAACATCATTATAATACAAGCTCTAGTTTATAATTAGCTGTCTTTGCTACTATATAAGAATGTGTTTAAATATTCCTGGTACAAAAGCGGCTAAATTGATGAAAAATCAGATGAATTTGTAAATTTTGTTAAAATTTTTTTTTTCGGGATCTTGCGATGTACGGTGCGAACTAGAATTAATTAATTAATTTTTTATCATTTACATGTGTCCTATCACTTCAAGGATAATTTACGGTATTTGGGGATAGCAAATTAAAAAAAAAACCTTTTTGATAAAGTAAATAAAAATGCTTTTATCAACTTTTTGAGTTTATTTCTTATTTTTTAAGAATGATGAAATCATAAAAAAACTAATTACTTGTTTTAAATATAAAATAAGATAGGTCATAAATGCATCTTACATCTTAAACTTCTTATTACTGATATTTTACACTTGGTTATATTAAAAAATATAAATTAGAAATCGAGATATCATAAAGGCAAAATAATTTTACGGGAGTGAAATATAGGGCTGTTTATAATTCCTTTAAATTGGATGTCAGCAGAAAAAAAAAATTAGATTTTTCCTATTTTTTGAGTACTACAATACATTTAAAAATTATTGATATCGTCGATATCATGTCAGGAGGTTTCCTTGTTAGTATAGTTGTATACATGATTAACGCAGATGACCTCCAAATTTTTCTTGATGCTTGATTCGTCTTTCTCTGATCGCTTAGATTTCATTAGCCGTGCATCCATTGAGTATCTAGTCTTCTCACATCTGGACTATATATGTACGGTGTATAATAATTAATGACTTATTAATTATTAAAACTGGAAATCACATCTGGCTCTAAATGCGAGTGTATGCCTTATGTTCGACTCAATAAGTTTGATAAAACGTATCAACCATACAAGTTACAATTAGGCTAGATATCCGTGGATCATAAGAAGCAATACTTATTCGGCTCTTTTGCTTATTCTACTATTACACATAATAATCCTGATTATATTGTAAGACTGTTCACCAGAGTCAATATTGATATTAATAAGAGGTCCCCGACTAAACATCCACCTCGTATATTATGGTATTGCAACGTATATTTTATGAGGGACATTGTTTTTGTTCCTTATGTGGACTTAAGTGGACGTGGAGAGGAGAAATAAATAAATAAAACTAAAATTTTTAAAAAAGAAAATCTTTAATATAAACTACTTAGAGATATCTACATATTCATAATACTTTTTGGAGACATAAATTAATTGGATACAAATTACTCAATGATTCGCTATGTTATATTTGTAAAATTCATATATTAGGTGCGCCGAATATTCATATAAGTATGGCGATCTAATTTTTTCTGAGAATATAAAAGAGCTTTTCCTACATCGGAGATAGAATACTAGCATGCACTTCGCGCCTCTGAAACAGCCTATACGAAACCACTCTAATCAACCCAACATGGGATTAAAAAAATAAAAGAAGTTACAAAAAAAACCCTACAGGAAACGGCTCCAATCAACCTAGCTTGGGATTGAAAAAAAAGAGTTCCGAAAAAATAGTTTGTAGAAAACAGCTCCAATCTACCCAGCTTGGGATTGATAAAAAGAGATGTCCCCTAAAATGCTTGCGCCCTGTTTGCAACCCAAGATATAGCTTGCAGAGTGCAACTTCGATCAACTCGTAAAAAGATTGAAAAAAAAGTTTGCACGACTTGCAAACTAAAATAGATTGTGGGAAACGAACTCCGATTAACCCGTAAAAAGATTGGACAAAGAGCTATTCTCCTTTGGACTTACCTTGGCCTGCTACTTATGAGACCTCGGCGAAGGACTAAGTGCCTGCTCTAGCTTCGACTTTACCTTATATAGGCCGAGCAAGGACTTCCCACTTTTAATTGTAAATTAGGCGGCTCGTGCGCGTCGAACTATTTAGCTATTGATTACATATTAACTGGCGCAGGGCATACTCTATCCTTTATTATTTTACATATTTTTCTATTTTATTTACCGACGAAATATATTTTAAATTATAAAATACATATTATGCTTGATAAATCTAATATATACAAAATTTTTCATATTCATTTTTGCCCTTAAATTATGTTGTAAAGGAAAAAAAAATATGATTACAAAATTTATAAATTCCTGGTTTGCTACAGCAAGTTATAAAATCGGCGTGCGCAAATAGATAAATCGTTTGAAATTAATTTATTTTTCTAAAATCTTAAATAATTATTTTTAAGCTATTTTCTAAATATTCTGTTCAATCTTTTAATTAATATAAACCGCGATTTGACTTATGTATTTATTTTGCTATTATTTCTTTAAATAATCGTTTATTTTACAATAAAGAATATTTTAGAATATTATATTATCCTTGTAGGTAAGTCGGTAACTGTAAGATCGGCCCTCGTATTGATTCTTCAAAATTTATCAATAATTTAATTTCTGACTTAAAATTAGATATTCTTATGGCTTATTCTCTTCACACAAAATTCTTGATCCGGAATTCTTATGGCTTATTCTTCACACAAAATTCTTGATCCGGAATTCTTATGGCTTATTCTCTTCACACAAAATTCTTGATCCGGAATTCTTATGGCTTATTCTCTTCACACAAAATTCTTAATCCGGAATACTAGGTTGTTCAAAAAGTTTTGTAAGCGGAAATGAAGATATTTTTTTTGTTGGTGAAATCACTTTTATTGCTCAGTATAATCTCCCATAAGTTCAATACACTTGGTCCAACGGTCTTCCAACTTGTTTATCCCATCATGGAAGTGACTTTCTGCAAGGCCTGCATAATACTCCTCTACAACGGCTATAACCTCTTCGTTTGATGAAAAATGCTTCCCACGAAGGAATTTCTTGAGGTGAGGAAACAGCCAGAAGTCAGAGGGAGCTGAATCAGGCGAATAAGGTAGATGCTGCAACAATTCGTACTTTAATTCGGTTATTTAAGTGATGGTTTTTTGAGCTGTGTGAGCGGGTGCATTGTCTTGATGAAAAATGATTTTTTTCTTGTACAAACCGGGTCTTTTTTCACTAAGTTTGTCATCCAATCGGTCCAAAAGGTTACAATAATATTCAGAATTTATTGTTTTGCCAGTTTGGAGATAATCCACCGACAAAATCCCTTTTGCATCCCAAAAAACTAACGCTTACATCTTCTTCGCCGATTTCTGGACACGAACTCGCTTCGGTGCCGAAGTGCCTGGTTGACACTACTCTTTAGCCTCTTGTTTTGATTCGAGGTCATTATTGTAAACCCAAGTCTCATCCTTAGTGATGAATCGACGCAAAAAGTCCTTTTTATTCTTTTGAAAACGTTCCAAATGTTGCTCAGAAAGTCGCATTAGAACGTGTTTTTGTTCCATTGTAAGCGAATGCGGCACCCATTGTGCACAGAGCTTTCTGAAACCCAAAACTTTATTTAAAATATGACTCACACTGCCTAATGAGATGTCTAGGGCCTCTGCTAAATCTCTCTCGGTCAATCGACTATTTTCCAAAACCATATCCTGTACTTTTGCTATGAATGCTGGTGTTGATGAACTTTTTGGACGTCCTGAGCGTGGATCGTCTTCAACGCTTTTTCAACCACGTCTAAACTCTAAGACCCATCGATGCACAGTTGGAAATGAAGGAGCAGATTTCTTTAACACTGTCACCATTTTTGTATGAATTTCCGTTGCTGATAAACCTTCTTAAACAAAGAATTTTATCACTGCACGATTTTCGGTTTTTTCCATTGTAAAAATACACTGACACGTCAACTTTAAATGGCTTGTAAACAAACAATGAATTGACAGAGTGGAATGAAACTTTGGGTATGTTTATATGAAAGATAAAATATTAAAATAGCGTAAAAATTTTGGTTCTTCTACTGCTCTATAGATGTCGCTTTCAAAACTTTTTGAACAACCTAGTACATATACATTTTTATAGATCCGACAGCGATTCGGACGTTATTTACTGTTGCGGTCTCTAACCTCATTAATACTATAAATTCGCTTCGTACTACACTTAGACAGAAAGAGAAATTTAAAATATCACTTTAGAACTATCTTTTTTTAAAGATGCAAATAATAGAAGGAGAGCAGAGTAGAAACTTATTTAAAAATTGATAATTAAGTTCAACTGCTTTATTAGCAGTATCCTAGGTTGGAGAGAATTAATTTTTCTTTGCATAATTGTTTATTTTACGTTAACTGTGCGACTCTTTATTATTGCGTTAGTTAATATTAATTCTATCTTTATATTTACGTTTAACCTAATTATTGTTACTTCTGTATTGCAATTCTTATTATTGCGATTCAAGTAAGTTATAATTGGGTATTTTTTCCTCAGTGGCTTAATAAAGCTAATCGAAATCTAAAATCTCTCTCTTCATAAGTACTGCCGAACGTTCTATAACTTGTCCCTACTTTTCGCATATTTTTCTGCCGTTTTCTGCCTCCAGGCTGCTTTGTTTCAGTTTTTTCGTATGCACTTATATACAAGGCATCCACTCTACAAATTACAATATGAAAGTGTTAGAATACAGATAACAAAAATTGTCAAATGTGTTAAGTAACGCCATCTATGTATTACTATGTGTAACGTTCTTAGTCTATTATGGAAAGCAACGTGTTTTAATAGGTTATGGGCAAATATCCATAATTTTTGTTCTCTTTACTGTGTAAAATCAGTATGAAACAGTCGAAAATTGCTGATTTTCCGTGGAAATAAGGCTGTAAACTATATTCAAAGCATTCTGAAGCTTAAAGGACGCAAAAATTATGACGAGTGGAGTTTTGCTGTCGAGAATCTGTTGGTGCTTGAAAATCTGATGAACTACATCAAGTTGAAACCAGATGCCAATTTCGAGGCAAAAACATCAGATGACGCGAAAACCAAGGCAAAGCTAGTTTGAATCATTGATCCTGGATTGTATGTGCATATTAAGGATACAAAAACATCTTTGAAGTTATGGACTAAACTGAGAACCATGTTCGATGACTCAGGTTTTTCTTGTAATATAACCCTACTAAGACATTTAATCTCGTTACAAAAAGAAAATTGCGATTTCATGACTGCATATATCACGCAAGTGGTCAAAACGGCTCAAAGATTAAAAAGCACAGGACTTACAATCACAGAAGAATGGGTAGGATCATTATTATTAGCAGGTTTGCCAGAAAAATTCTCGTCGATAATTATGGCCATCGAGCACTCGAGAATGCAGATTACCACCGAAGTAATAAAATCAAAGTTGATTGATATGGAGGTTCCAAAGAATTACGTGCAATCTAGCGGCGCAGTATTCGCTGCAAACAACAGCAAAAAGCAGAAATTTAAAATTGGCGCAACGTCATCGACAAATTCAAAAGTGACAGGTGACAAGATCATTACTTGTTACAAATATAAACAGACGGGTCATTATTGAAACCAGTGTCTATTGTTGCAGAAAAACAAACAATCAAATGCTTTTAGCGTGATATTTTTAAACGGAGAATATAGTACAAACGAATGGCACGTAGATAGTGGCGCAAGTGTACATATGACGGCCAACAGAAAATGGATAAAAAACGCAATTTTACGCCGTACTTATCAGAGGTAACCGTCGCGAATAATATGAAAGTGCCAGTTTTGTTTTCTGAAGACGTACATATATCTACTAATTGTAAATATGACATCATGGTTAAAGATGTGCTATGCGTACCAAGCTTAAGAACGAACCTGTTGTCAGTGAGCGAACTAATAAAAAACGGTAACAAGGTTGTTTGCAGAAAACCAACTACATTCGCAACAATAAGAATGTGTTGGTGGCCACAGCAATGCCAACGAATGGAGTGTACAAGCTAAATATTAAAGTGGCAGATTGTATGCTGGCAGCACCTGCTGTAGCAAGCGCAGAGCTTTGGCACAGGCGGTTAGCACATATTAGCTGCAATGATTTGAATAAAATGAAGAACGGTTTTGTGAAGGGATTGTCTTACCCGTCGTATGACTTTCATATACTTCCACAAACCTTAGAATAAAGTCTTCAAAATATTCAAGAATTTTAAAGCAATGGCTGAAAATTAGCAGAATAAAAAAATAAAAATATTGCGCACAGAGAATGGTGGTAAATTTAAGTAGAAAAGATCTGATGTATGAACTTACTGGTGAAAAATGTGCAATTAAATTGAAATATGATAATCAAAGTGCATTAAAATTAGCAACAAGTCATCAGACACATGCTAAATCAAAACATATTGATGTTCGCTTTCATTATGTTAGATATGCAGTTTAAAATAAATTATTTAATATTAAATACATTTAAACTCAGAAAATGTCCGCTGACTTGTTAACCAAAGGTCTTTTGTCAACTAAGCATTATAAGTTCATACACGTGCTGGGAATTAAAGCTAAATAAAAAATATGTATTTTGTTTAGAAATTCACATTTATTTTGTGAAATGGGGGTGTTAGAATATAGATAACAAAAATTGTCAAATGTGTAAGTAACGCCATCTATGTATTACTATGTGTAACGTTTTTGAGAAAAATAAAGTTAGTCCATTACGGAAAGCAACGTGTTTTTATAGAAAGTTGCTGCACTTGCTTTAGAAGCTCAATTTTTTGTTTACGTAACTCACAGCGAAATTGTCCGCACATTGTGAATTTCTATGATGGAGAAGATTTGTTGCATCTATCAACTTCAACAACTTTTCAGGCCACTTCAGAAGTGTAGCAAATGCCGAGTACTATGCCATAAAAGGGAACTTAGGACTGAAAGGCAGGCGTAAATATCGCATGTAAAACTTGTGCCATCAGCTGTCAGAATTAAAAAAGAAAGCCGTCTTCAATGGACAAATAACAAAAATCGAGCAAGATAATCAATGGCTTATCACGAAGCAAAATCACTGACTTCAACGGCAGAAGCGGTAAAAGCAAAGTAAGAGCTATGAACGCTAATAATAAAAACGCAAATAATACACTTATGGAGTACCCACCTGAAAATATTAAGCATTAGACGCTGACTTTCTTAGCAGCCAAGTTACCTGGCTCGACTACGCCAGATAATGCTGGTGTCAGGCAGGCTGCTGCTCTGAAATCAGTGTAATCAAACTTGACAACTCCGATTATTGGAGAGGCACGGTGGGTTGCAGATCTCTCGGCGCTCTTTAACTTGACTATGCCAGCGGAAAACAATGTGAAACAGGCTGCTACTGTATCGACGCAGTCATGAAAGTCAAGAGTGCTAAAATTCAATGCTAATAAATCTGGAATCAATACAACGCCATTCTTTCCACTGAGTGCAATAAATTACAGTAACAACACTGCCGTCGGTCACTTAAAGATCATAGATGCGATTTGATTAAATAACATAGGCCCACAAAAAGTGATCTGTTCTTTCGACCAAACTTACATATCCTTAAGTATTTTTTGACGCTGAATCCGAATTTTTAGTCAAAATATGTAATTTGGAAATTCCTTCGAGAGATAAATACAGCGAACAACAATTTTAGGTTTTCTTTTATGATTTTTCGAGATTAAAAAACAAAGAAAAATGCGACAAATGTGATTCCATATTTATATTCTACGGATCATAATGCATCAAAAACCATATTTCAAACAATTTTTTCGAAAAATTTTAACCCCTGGTACAGCTTTGAAAAGTCCAATACTCACTCAAAAGATGTTATTCGGCGTAAACGTAGTAATATGAGATCGTAACTTTATTTATAAAATATTTAAATTTATTATATGTACTAAAAATACTATCCCGGAAATTTTTAAGGGTATCAAAGACGAATCCGAGGTCAAATTTACTACTTGATGCCCCTAAAGGGCTTTAGGGGGCTAAAAATGGGTTAAATTTATCGATTTTTTTTTAATTACTCAAAAATGACCACTTCCGAGATTAAATAAAATAAGATTTAATTTATTTAATCTCAGCTTTGAATTATATCTAAAGTCTACAACCTTTAAACCCACAACCTCAAACCCTTGAGCCCACAGCTCTCAACTTCCAATCCAGCAACCCCCAAACCCACAACTTTCAAACCCACAACTGCCAAACCTGTAACTATAGACGTTAGAAATCAGTGAGTTTTAAACGATGTTGAAATGTGGCTTCGAGTTTTATGCCTTTAGTATTTTTAAGTCAATTTCGAGTTTATAGAGTTATAGTTCGTCTGCTTAAGAGGATTGTAAAGAGTTTTTTTATTAAATATTAGATATTAGGGATTAAGCTTAGGATTTAAGCATTTCATATTCAGTATTTTTGGTTTAAGCGTTTAAAACTAGTAAGTATTAAACTTACAGGCATTCTTCATAAACAGACTCGATATCTAAACTCAAGTTACAGGTAGGTTTGGTGTTGGTAAGTTCAATGTAAGTAGATGTAGAGTTATATCAAACTTTCACATATCATGTTAATTTGAGAATTAGTAAATTTCATAAATTATTTAAGATCCCGTTGTTTCACCGTGACTTTTGAACAGTTGATCTAAAACGGAATAATAGTATAATAGATAAATAAATATATAAAAATTACGATTGTTGATGTTTCTTTTTAAACAGGTTTTCAAACGACCAGTGCAGAGGATTTTGTTTACGTCCTTGTCCTTTCTTTGAAGTTGTTTGTCTTTTCATCTTTCAGCAGTAATCTGCCAACATGTTAAAGACACTTCCTTGTGAAATACCAGAAGTAATTGTTTACTTAAGGAAAGCGAGTGTGAGACACAATCGGAAGCTTTTGAGAAGTAAAACAAAATTAGAATGATGATCTTCCTATACTCGATATTCCTCCGTATATCTTCGGTAACTTTTAAAAGCGCAGATTGCGTATTATGTCCATGCTCATCAGGTGTAAAAACATGAAACCAGAATTTTTTGTAAAAATTACACGTCTGTTGTTTCAAGATAAAAAAAAATATTTTATTAAAAATAATCTTTACTGTTATTTATGCATTCTTCCCACCTTTCCGGCAGTTTATAAATATTACACCAAAACACAGTTCTTTTGAAGCAAACTGGCTATCAAGCCATTTTCATACATTTTTTTCCGAATTAAGGCGTTGCTAAGCGAGAGCGTGTCTCATTGATGCGAAAAGATGATAATCAAACGGAGTTAACTTTAGAGAATAAGCGCAAGCACTAGTATTATTTATCTGAACGCCTCGATTGTTTCCCTGATCCGTTTCGCTGTGTGTAATAAAATAGTATAAAGGAGCGAAATTGCCTTGTACTGCCTTTATCCATATTTTGGTCGTTTTTCACGCAAAGCTCCGTTTAAGTCGATCACTTGCTGTTGGTAGCGATCTGTGTTAATCTGTCGATGGTTCGCCTAGATTCACCCATAATTTCCGACACTTAAGATTCTCAAAATATATCCATTTTTTATCACCTTTCACGATTTGATGGATAAGACTCTCCTTTGTATTTGTCGAGCAGTATTTCACGAGTAGTTTTTCAATTTTCTTGCTGTCTTTCATTCAGTTCATGCAAAACCCATTTTCCTACTTTCTGAATCTTTCCAATGGCCTTCAAACGAATGGAGACGGCTTTTTACGTCACATTCAGTTGATCCGCGTGTTCTTGTTGAGGTTGAGTATCACCTTTATCCAATAAGGCTAGAAATTCGTTGTCTATGAACTTTTTCGGTGATTTCCTATGCTTTTTGTTTCTTACATCAAAATCACCACTTTCGAATTTTTTGAACTAACACATTGTTCAATAAGTCCCGAGACTAAAAACGAGAACAACATTTTTTTTCAAAAATCATTTTTATTTATCAATATAATCTCCTTTTAGAGTGATACAATCTTTCCAACGCCTTTCCAACATTTCTATACCATGTTTATAGAAGGATTTATCCATTGCTTCAAAATAAGCTTCACTTTCGGCAACGACCTCCTCATTCATGCCAAATTTTTTTCCCTGGGGCATTTTTTTGAGATCAGCAAAGAGCCAGTAGTCGCTGGGGGCTAAATCTGGCGAATACAGGAGGTGGAGAAGTAAATTAAAGCCCAATTCGTTCAATTTTGCCATTGTTTTCATTGACTTGTGGCATGGTGCATTGTCTTAGTGAAAAAGGATTTTTTTCTACTTCATGTGCGGTCGTTTTGCTGCGATCTCCTCCTTCAAACGTACCAACAAGTCAATATAATAATCACTGTTGATCAATTGACCTTTTTCCAGGTAGTCAATGAAAATCACGCCATGTGTATCCCAAAAAGAAGACGCCATGACTTTGCCAGCCGACTGCTGCGTTTTTTGACGCTTTGGGCGGCTTTCGCCAGCCATGCGCCACTCAGATGATTGCCGATTCGACTCCGGAGTGAAATGATGTATCCATGTTTTATCCATGGTCACGTATTGACGCAGGAAATCCTTTTTATTGCGAGTAAATAGCGATAAACAGCTCTCTGAATCGTCGACTCGTTGCTGTTTTTGTTCCACTGAAAGCAATCGCGGCACCCACTTGGAAAAAACCTTTTTCATGCTCAATTTTTCATGAAGGATTGTAAATACGCTTCTAGATGATATCTATGTCATTTCAGCAATCTCATGGACCTTCACTTTGCGATTTTTTATTACAATTTTTAACACTTTACTCACGTTATCCTTTGTAACGGCTTCCAATGGCCTACCCGAACGTTCCGCATCGTTTGTGTCCGTATGACCACGTTTAAACTCAGCATACCAACAACAAATCGTTGGTTTGGATGGAGAGGAGTCTGGGTAATGTTTTTCAAGCCATTGCTGGGCTTCTAAGGTGTTTTTACCCATTAAAAAACAATGTTTTATCAACACGCGAAGCTCGCTTTTTTCCATTTTTTAAACAAATTACAAAGTGACTTTACTCTAACCTCGATAACTCTGCTGTCTGTGATCCAATCGACGTGAAATTCTTACACGTTTCATGTAAAGGTTCGCACTCTATGGAAACGTGGCCAGTTTGGTACTACTAGCACTATCTCTGGGTTAGTCTCGGGACTTATTGAACGATGTGTTACTCGAAACACTGTGTTGTTTTGAGACAACAACATGTTTACCGTAAGCTTTGACAAGCATTTTATGCGATTCTGCAGTAGTTTTCTGCTAATGTTAACAAAAAACCAATGCTGTCTGCAAACCGTAGTTCGTAGAGACAAAACTTATACTTCTACACCTGGTATACGTTAATGATCTACGCAGTGTTTTTGGCCCTTCTAAAAAAAAAAAAATAATAAGAAGCTATTCATTTATATAAATAATGAATTTGATTTGATTTAAAAAATTTTAATGATTTGTCTGTTGAAATAGTGACTGTAGTACAGACTGTCTGCGATATACACTTTACGCATGCACATTAAACAATTCCACCAAGTTCTATGTGGCGATTACTCTTACAGTCTTTTCGTTGTGGCTGTGACTTGGCTACATTCAAAGGTAATAGATAGGGTCATTCAGACCGATGGTTTCAAAGTAGAAAGGTAAGATGGCAATATTAATGGTGGAGGTGTTGCTTCGTACGTTAACGAAACTTTGAAATGTTAAATTCTCTCTATATCTAATACTAAGCAGTGCTGATCTGGGTGAGAGAATAAATAAACTTGAAAACAATTTTACAGTGGCAATGGACCCCATGGAAGCTTGGAGTTATTGAAAAAAATATATCTGTTTGGGGGTTAGGCCACTCTAAAGGCTGAAAAAATAGGCTTTTTAGGATTTTTTTTCAGAAATACTACAAAAGAAATCGAGATTTGAATAAATAGTATTTTCTATAGATATCAGTGACTGTATACAAAAATTCTTTTGAAGCGATTAATTTCAAAATGGCGGCTGTGCAACATGTATCTCAAAACTTCATTTAAGTTGGCCAGAAACATAACTCAGACAATTCTTAACTGATTTACTTAAAATATTGAATATATCTTGAAAAATACATTGTCTATAGAAGTATTGTACGAAGGTTTTTTTTTTTATAATGCATAGTTTATTTATTATTGACAATTATCTAATGATTTTTTAGGCAAATTTTTCACTCTCCACTTTTGAAGTGCGCTATTTGGCCAAAAATTAATATATTGAAAAAAACCTACGCACTTCTACAGTAGTTATTATATAAAATGAAAAAAATTTGCTTATTATAATTCAAAAATTACAGGAGTTGTTTGTCCGGCGTTCGTGGACTCTGAGAAAACGGAGACGTCATCGGAAAAACGCTGCACAGCCGCCATTTTGAAATGAACTGCTTGAAAAAAATTTTTGTGTACAGTCACTGATATATATTGGATAGTCTTAAAAGTATTGAGCCTTTTTTGTCACTAGACGGTGTTCGTTGTCATATATCGGGCAATACTAATCAGATTGAATCAAACTGACATGCGTTTGAAAGATAATATTCAAGTCTACAATTTTCATATAAACAGTTTTGTATTTCGTCATTCGTGTCAAAAGTTGTATTCATTTAAAAATAAGTGAAATTTCTGAAAAAATTCGTTATGTTTTACAATACCACTACGATCAAGGTGAGAATGCATCGCAGACTCGTGAAAAAATTTGTGGTGTCTACGGTCAAGATACTTTATCAAAAGCCACAGCCAAGAGATAGTTCGCTCGCTATCGTTCGGGAAATTTTAATGTCAAAGATGCACCTCGATCAGGTCGACCAATCACTAAAAAAGTCGATGAAATCTTACAAAAAATAGAATACCGACACATAAGCAGCCATGACATTGCTGAGGAACTGAATATCCATCACCAAACAGTTTTGAACCATTTGCGTAAGACTCGATAAATAAAGAAGCTCGACGTTTCGGTGCTGCATGAATTAACACAAAAAAATTTGATCGACCGAATTTCCATTTGCGAAATGCTAATAAAACGCAACGAAATCGAGCCATTTTTAAAGCAAATTATTACGGGCGATGAAAAATGGGTAAGATACGAGAATGTCGTTCGAAAAAGATCATGGTCAAAAAAAGGTGAATCATCACAAACGACTTCAAAGCCAGGATTGACACCAAATAAAGTTATGCTGTGTGTATGGTGGGATTGGAAGGGAATTGTTTATCATGAGGTACTAAAACCTAGCCAAACACTCAATTTGGCTCTGTATTGTCAGCAATTAACCAGATTGCAACGAGCAATTCAAAAAAACCGGCTAGAATTGATTAATAGAAAGGGCGCTGTCTTCCATCATGACAATGCCAGACCGCACACATCTTTGATGACCCGGCAAAAATTGACAGAGCTTGGCTGGGAAGTTTTGATGCATCCACCATATAGTCCAGACCTTGCACCATCAGACTACCATTTGTTTCGGTCTCTGCAAAACTTCCTTGATAAAAAGAAATTCACTTCGAAAAGGGACTGTGAAAATAACTTGGCCAAGTTTTTCGACGATAAACCACATAAGTTCTACACTGATGGAATAATGGCTCTACCCAAAAAAAGGCAAAAGGTCATAGATAATAATGGACAATATGTACTTAAATAAAATCCATTTTAAATAAAAGAAATATTCAATCGAAAAATGACAAAAAAAGGCTCAATACTTTTTAGACTATTCAATATAATAAATACTCTTTATTGGAATCTCGATTTATTTCGTAGTATTTCTGGAAAAGAAATCTTAAAAAAGCCTATTTTTCGGTCTATAGAGTGGCCTAACTTCTCAACATTAAAGTATAACATGGTAATCTTTTAACATAATTTAACACCAAATTTGATAACAAACAAGAAAACTTGAGTAAGTGTATCTTGGGTATAGCAACCGTGGTACATACTGTCTCCGATTTTGCACAAATTAACCACAAACTAGAAATCGATACCGATAATGAAGTATCCGCTCTGAGCAATGTAAGTATTTCAGCGCAAGTCTCAACAGTTATACCTTACACTTCTCATTAATACAAATACTCATCATAGCACTAACACTGTCATGCGTGTGGAGGGTCAACAGTGTACCACACATAATCGTTTTGTAATCTTGTGCACGATAGACTGCTCAGCCGTTCACCTCGCTCTTGAAGATTTTGCACTTGTTATGCTTAGAGAGGCGATTTCTTCTGTCACGCTGGGCAACATCTCTTGAACACGGGCATTATTCATCGAAGTTATAACTTGAGGCAGAAGCGGAGACAGTTTCGAGGGCGTCTTTTCTCTACTAGTCACGCTTACTAGTAGTAACCTTGTGAAAGAAGTTTTGGCCGTCAAACGTAAGAGGGGACAACCATTTAGAACCTTTAAATAATCGAATTTTTTTGCTTTTAAAGTTACTTTAATATGTCTAGAATCCGAACGAGTTCATGACTTAGGCCAAAACTCAAAACTCCCGGAGATAGAGCATATTTCCGAGACCCTTGTCCATTCATTCTGAGAGCCAAGGGCAGGTATACGAACTAAAGCGCAGCGGAGAGCCTTTTTACTCAAAATTTCTGCAGGCAATCTTTTTATAAGTATACTTTTATAAGGGTATATTCAGATGTTTTTGGTAAATATAGTACAAGGATGTATACGTATAAAGTGGTATTTGTGAGCAGTTGTCCAGCAAGAAACAGAATTAATGTATTTTTCAGTTTTCTTTCGTCATTCGTGGTGCACGGATATATCTATCGAAACAAAAATAACGTAGCACGTTGGAAAAGGAAGAAGAGGTGAACCCTCTCGTGCTTATGCAGCTAAAAGCGTAAATTCCAAGGCAATCAGTTTGTTGAGAAAAGTGGTGAAGATAAAATTGAAGAACATGCTGGTTCAAGTGCTAGTGCTAAGAAAATTAAAAGGAAAACTGGCGACGAAGTCTCGTACAATCCTCTCATTGCTTATCGTATCATAGAATTTTTTACAGTTTTCACCGCTTTATCCGAGATTCTCGTCTGCTACAAGTGTAAAAACCCTGTTAAATTTAAGCATACTGGATTTCGTGATTTTGGTCTCAAGATTATTGTTGTATGTCGCTGTGGCCGTTCAACAATTAATTCTGGTCCTTTTGTTAGAATTAGATACGAAATCAACAGAAGAATAGTATTATTTATGCGTTTTTTAGGCATTGCCCGAGAAGGGATAGATTTGTTTGCCAATCTTATGAATATCTGCGATGGTCTGAGTCAGCAAGCTTATGATAACATCTTGGTGCATCTTTATTTGGCTACGAAAGCTGTATTAGATTTTTGTTGTGAGAAGGCCGCAACTGAAGAGGAAGAAGAAAATGAAAAACATGGAAGAAGACTAATAAATTTAAAGGTCTCTGAAGATGGGTCGTGGAAAAAGCGAGGTTTTAAATCTTTGTACGGCTTCACTACACTCATTGTTTATTATATCGGAAAAGTCATTGATCTGGTAGTGAAAAGCAGCTACTGTCAGAAATGCAATATGTGGAAAAATAGACAAAAGACGGAGTAGTACCAATAAATGGCTAACACAACATGAAGAAAACTGCTCCAAAAGTCACAAAGGTTTGGCTGGAGAAATAGAGGTCTTTACTATAACTGAAATGTTTTCGCGATCGAAAGTAGAGTACGGAGTCAAATACGTGTTATTAATTAAGTGCTTAAGAGGCCACACGCAGAACGCCAATGAAAGTTTAAATGCGACTATCTGGGGCTTAGCTACTAAACACCTTCATTGCGGCTTCAAAATAGTTGAAATGTGGCTTATTTAGCAGCAATTATATTTAACCAAGATTATTTTTAGATCATAAAAGTTATGCAAAAACTGAAGTTGCAAATCCGCAAGCAAGATATGCAGATTGTTCGGCAAGACGGCGCAGCAGCCTTTCCTCGACGAGAAAGGCTCAGAAGGCGCGAGAAGAGGAGAAAATGGAACAAAATGCCTTTATAAAGAAACTAGAGGCCTGCTGTATAAAGCTGACATAGCAGGTTAGTCCGTAAGTAGCTTTATTAAATACTTTTCCGTTACCAAAACTTTGAACACGTTTTTCTCGAAAGTTTTTTCCACTTTTTTTTTCGGTGCCAACGATTGCTCAGTGACTATTTAACCGATCTGGCTAAAATTTTATACACGTTTTCATAACATATGAGAGAACTTGCTTAACCTAAAAATATTAGAAATTTCTCAAAATTAACATTTTTTTTTAACAGCGAAAAAAAAAATTTTTTTTTAAATTATCGATTTGTTTGATTTTATGTCTGCCATTTGTACAATTCTCAACTTATTATCAAAAAATTAGATTTACCGAGTGACTACAGGCATATACTGACCGCATCCTGTTGCATTTCTGTTTCAGATCATTTTTCACGACGTTACACTTGGCACCGTAAAAAAAATGCCTCCGCGACCATGTGGGTTCATTATGCTATATCTCCGTCGATTTTTAATATTTTTTTATTACTAAAAATGGAAAATACTTGTTAAAATAGGTATAATAAAGTGTACAAATTTAAAAAAGATCCATTTACAATATTTCTTCCCCTTCCGAAAATTCCGAAAAAACTGTTCTATTTCGAGGTTCTAAATGGTTGTCCCCCCATAAGATCACAGCGTTTAAAGTAAGTTTTCTAGATATTACACTTCCTAATACTAATCAAACTCAAAGCTGTTTATTAATAAATGTCTGGAGAATTATCAGTGTGACTATCAACTAACAAACTTCTATATTTAGCTTAAAATCTATCATCAAGCAAATCGGCATGAATGAAATAAACTCAGACAACTTAGAGTATGCTACTCTAGCAATTCAATAAATACCATTAATAAAAATGATACCAAAAACGAAATCAAAAATAAGAATATAGATTGTAAAAACAAAAGCGGCAATTCAAATAAATTAAAAAAAAAGAGTAGTAAATAAATAAATATTGACGATAAGCAAACTAAATAACTAAGACGTAAACTACCCCTTGCGTCCCTCTCCAATGTCAATAATACTCAGACATGTTATAGTACATCAAAAAATAAGACACACATTGTTTTTATCAGTAGGTATGCACTTCAAAGGGACGAAAATAACCCTCGAAATTAGCGCGGGCTGGACGCTACTGCTCTACCTTGAAGGTGTTATGATTGAGTGGGGGAGCGAGAATTAGAGAGAGAGAATGATTCCTTTTTTGCATAATTTTTATATATTTTCTTTATCTATTATTTATTGCCGAAATACATTGAATTAAATTACATAATCGTATTTTATTTATAATTTAATGCGTATTACAAAAAAAAAATGAAGCTTTTGTCGCATTTTTACACATTAAATTTATACGGGTTACTAAATAGAAAATAATTATTTAAATTAATGAAAAATTGTTGTTACCCAGGACACGTGTGGTATCCATTGGTTAGTAAAATAATAATAAGATATAATTTATGACTATTGAACGATAGAAAAGAGAAATAATTGAAAAAAAATAGTAATTTAAGTAATTCGTCTTTATAAGTTACAATTTTGTTTAATTTATAGGTAATTGTTTCGGACTGTAGGATAAATAATTAATTGTTCGATGTTATTTTTTTGCTATAATTATTTCGTTCAAAACAAATGATTATTGCGCTTTAAAAATAATTATTGTGAGTTTAAATTAAAATATCGTAAAACGTAATTAATAGTATATTAATGATTAATGCCATGCCTCTTATAAGGTCTTGTTTAAGAAAATGATGAAATAGAAAAATTAGTAGAAAAAATAGTTATAGTAAGTCAAAATATTTGATGATATAATTTGTCCTCGCGCGGAAGGATAGAATTAAAGTTGTTAAAAAAATATTTGTGAAAATATATTTGCGTTAAACATTAATATATTATAGCATTACAATAATATAATATAGCATAATATAATATAGCATTACAGAAATAATGAGTTTAAAATTACAAGGTAAAATTAATATAGAGAAGTTAATGAAAAATATAGGCGCAGCGTTATTATCAATAATCTATGTATAATTCCAAGCCATTCTACACACTTCTATCTCTTTAACCCATCCAAATAGTACTCGGCGTTTTTCTCTGCAAAATGACTGTTCACAAAGGTGATTATCTCCTCATTTAACGAAAATCTCTGTCCTCCGAGTGCAATTTTTAGATGAGGGAACAAAAAGAAGTCTCTTGGGGCTAGGTCTGGTGAGTAAGGCGGATGGTCAAGCAGCTGAAACCGTAATTCATGAATTTTCGCCATGGCAACCGCTGAGGTGTGAAGTGGCGCGTTGTCTTGGTGAAACCGCATCTTCTTTTTCTGCAAATGTGGACGTTTTTCCGCAAGTTCTGCCTTCAGCTTGTCAAGTTATGATGCATAGTATGCTCCTGTAATGGTTTTTCTTTTTTGAAGATAATCGATTAAAATAACTCCATGACTATCCCAAAAGACAGTCGCCATCACTTTTCCAGCCGAAAAAACAGTTTTTGCTTTTTTTGGAGCCGGTTCCCCCTTTGCAGTCCACTGTTTTGACTGTATTTTTGTTTCGGGCGTATAATGGTGTATCCAAGCTTTATCTACACATGTTAATCGGCGCCAAAACTCAGATTTATTGCGCCTAAACTGCGCCAATAGAGCGTTGGAAATGTTCATTCGAACACGTTTTTGGTCTGACGTGAGCAAACGCAGCACCCAACGTGCGGACAGCTTTCTCATGTCTTAATCTTGATTTAATATGCAGCAAACACGTTTTTTGGACATGTTTATAACCTCTGCTATGTCTCTCACTTTAATTCGGCGGTCGTCTAGCACGATTTGGTAAACTTTGGCGATGTTATCGTCAGTGGTTGCAGTTTTTGGAAGTCTCGAACGTTCATCGTCTCCCAAGCTCTCACGGCCACGTTTGAATTCAGCTGCCCCAAATTTCACTGTGGTAAATGATGGTGCAGAGTCCCCATACACAGAGTTGAACTTATTTTTGATTTGCGTAGGCGTTTTGCCTTTCAAAAACAAAAATTAAATGACAACTCGATACTCAATTTTGTCCATTTTCACAACAACACTCACATTGACTCACTCAAACGACTGTCAACTAACAACTGCGCGTCCAAAATGGCTGAAACTTTAGTAAGCAACTGTCAACAGATGAACAACGAAATTCGCTAGCTTTTATTGACGAGTGCTGCTATCTTCACGTTGAGGTCGGAAACTTTTCAGACCACCCTCGTATTGTAATTAACACGTTATTTATAAACCTTAAAATTTATTTTATTTCTGGTATTTACGAATATTTTTTATATAAATTTTAAAATTTTATACAATTAAATTTATTTTACCTTTGAAAATTATTATCTATTTTCTTTAATTTTGCAACTATTGAAACAAAGCTATGATTTTAACATTAATGAAAGAAGACATTGCAGTGAGTTCTCAGAAATACATTTTGGGATCATGTTTTAATTTTTTCGAAAATTTGTCAACTTTTAGTTCTTTTCAAAGTAAGATTTCATGTCAACTGCGTATAAAAAATATTAACTTTCAAAAAAGGTATGCGGATTAAAAAAAAATAATAAAATTTTTGAAGTTACGTCTCGAATATTAATTATCAAAATCACAATCTTTTTTAATTGCGACAATATGAGTATTAATAATAATAGTATTGAATTTTTTAAATACGTATAATTTAATAAAAAATTTTTTTATAAAAATAGAAATTGCAACAATTTTTTATTAGCAAATTAAGCTTTTTAATCAAGGAGTAAATTCTATTCTCGGTTTTTTATATGTAAATAAAGCTTTATATCTTCTCTTTTCTCTTCTCGTGAATACTCAAAAGCAAAAAAATTAGGGACTTTGAAACTTGTACACTCTGCGCTTTCCGCCGCGCCGCACTTAATCCTATACTATATATTACGGCAGCGGCTTTGTTTCATTTGTAGCTTCTTCTATATCTATAGCTTAAACTTGTTTTGAGAAATCGAAAGGAAAAAATTAAGAATTATTTTTCATATTTTTTATGATAACTATTTTTAACTTAACCCAATGTGCGCGTTGCATTATTAAATAAATAAATTCAGTTTAATAGTAGAGAACGTTCAATTATTAAATTCTTTTTAATATCAAATAAAAGAGAAATGCCTTTTATTCGATTTTGTGAAAAAAAAGTTCTTGGACATTTAAAAAAAAAACATATTGGACTATTTGCAGTTGACGCCCCGTCAGTTATAAAACTAATAGATAGTAAACTTTGATTTATTCTTTGAGGTCCATAATATTATAAAATATACAATTTTACTAAAATAAAATAACAAATTTTTAAATAATTGGCCTCGTAATTCCCTTATTTTTCATGTGCATTAAGATTTTTACGAATTTGTAATTTTTCTTAACAGTTTCTGTATTATGGTATTAAATAATATAATAATAATGTAATGTAATATAATGTAATTTTCCTTAACAGTTTCTGTATTATTAAATAATATAATAATCAAAACGTTTGTTCTGGAGTGCGTTACGGATGACACACTATGAATCTTATGCATTTGAATTTCGCGCGCGTTCAGAGGCCAGGTCCGTACTTTTATGACTGCGGTCCTTGACGCGAAGCAGCGAGCGAGACTGGCCAGCCATTTTTTAAGCTTAGGAAATAAATAATAGTCGTTAAGGGCTAAATTTGCTTAATATGGTATGATAGTTAAGGTAACAATTTGAACTTTTCTTTAACTCGTTGATTTTAGCCAACGCAGCAACCGACGAATGGGCAGGTGCGTTGTCATGGTAAAACAAGATACTTTTCTTTGCCGACTGAGGTCGTTTATTTTCTACTTCATCCTTCAAACTCTGCGTTGTATTGACCAGTAATAGTTTTACCCTTCTCCAGATTATCAATGAAAATAATTTCTTTCTAATCCTAAAAAACAGTCGCCATAGCCTCATTCACCAATATAATTTTTCTCGCTTTCTTTGGGGTTGGTTCACATGGCCTAATCCATTACTTTGACTGTTGTTTACTTTCAGGAGTGTAGTGGTGAATCCAAGTATCTACAGTTATAAAACGAATCAAAGATTAGCTAGGGTTTCGCTTGTATCACGCCAAATTTCTAATTGAAACAGTTTTTCGGGAGAATTTTTGATCGACCGCTAGTAAACGTGATACTCACTAAGCTTTGAAACAAATATTATTCTAAAGAAAATTTTAAAATGTAACAATTAAATTATTAAATAGAACGTTAATAATTTAAATTTTTAAATTACTTCAACAACATGCGTTAAAATATCGACCAACACCAATGCCTGAACTTTTTTCCTATTTAATAAAGCAATTTTCAACCAATTTAATTTAAGAAAAGCTCATTTTAAGGGTTAAAATTTATTTATCAAAGCTTACGACAATTATTTTAATTAATGAACTCTTTATGCATGACTCATTAGAATGTCGGAGGGTCACGACGTTTAAACTTTTATCTTATTCCAAATTGCGATTTAAAACCGCTTTTATTTAAAAGAGAAGGTCAATTTGAAATTATTGAGAAATTGAGAAATTGTATATTTAAGCCTACGTAAATTATTACCATTTTTAGGCTTATTATACCGCGTACATAAGAACGTGGAATAGTTCCGAAGCTTGAACTTTTTTCTCATGTAACATAGCATTTAGTCGATTTTATTCAAAAGACAAGGTAATTTTGAGTAAAAAAATTTTTTTTGAAGCCTACGACAATCATTTCTAGTTTTGATCTTCTTACGCCTTTTTTTAAATGAGACAGTCCCGACGCATAAACTTTTTTCTTATTCAACATAGCGATTTGAAACCAATTCGATTAAAAGAAGAAATTCATTCCAAGAGTGAGAAATCATTTATTAAAGCTTATGACCATTATTTCAATTTTTTATCTTTATACGACTGATTCTTTAAAACGTAGGACAGTGCCATAGCATGAACTTTTTTCTCACGTAACGTAGCGATTTAAAACCAATTCGATTGAAAAGAAAAGTTTATTTCAAGGTTAAGAAATCATTTATTAAAGCCTACGATAACTATTTTAGTTTTTTCATTTATGCCTGTTTCTTCTAAACATGAGAGTGACCCGACGTTTGAACTAATTTTTTATTTATTATAGCGATTTAAAAGTGATTTGATTAAGAAGAGAAACTTATTTTGCGAATAAGAAATTATTTATTTAAGCCTACGGCAATTATTTCGATTTTCATTATTATGCCTGTTTGTTCTACGCGTGGACGCTTGCCGATGCTTAAACTATTCTCTCATTAAAAATAGTAATCTAAAACAAATTCGATTGAAAAAATGCGATTTAAATGATTAAGCTCATTTCAAAGGTGAGAAATCATTTATTAAAGCCTACGACAATAATTTTCATTTTCGAACATTTACGTCTCTTTCTTTAAAACGTGGGACAGTTCCGACGTATCAAATTTTTCACATTAAACAAAGCGTATTAAAAGCCAACTTAGGCTGCTTAAGGGGGCACCTGTATATAAATTGATGAAAAAATCGATTTTTCTCTGCATAAATCGGAAGAATAGGTATTAAGCTATACCTTCTTAAAATTTGAGTGCAAAATTTGACACGGTCTAGCTCTATATCAATTTTCGTTAACGTTCTCTAGCGCGCAGAGCAGGTAGAGGTCGGTGTGCGGATACAATAGTGCCTTGTCGTGCTTGGGACTCTGTATAGAGTGAAACGTAGCAGATGTTTTGATTTAAATTGTATCTGTGCCTGCATACATAAATTAATACAGGCTTCTACACAGATTTATACCAGTATAATATAAGAATAAAGCTAGGTTTAAAATAAATTTGCAAATAAAAACTCGTTTTAAAGAAGCTTATTTCAAATTCGCTCAGTTTTTCTTTGATTTTCGAGCAGTTCACGGCTTTTTACACATTGAAAAATATCTTGATACCCAATTTCAAATCTAAATCCAAATTCAAAAATAAAAATGGTCAAAACTATAGTGCAGCAAGACATTAAAAAAAGTTTCGTGGTAATCAACATTCCACAGAGAGGCGTTAATGCTTCTGCGCAAAAATTTTTTGCGGCGAAATTTTTTAATCAATTTAGCGCATCGATACCGTGTTGTTAAATCTTTACCTGTTAAAAGTTTTTTTTCAAACATCTTTTGCTGTAATACTTGTAAAGGAGCGGTGAAATTGGAAGAAGCAGGGCACCACGGTCTCGGGTGAAAACTAGTCATGACGTCCAAGTGCGGTTGTTCTTCAGCCAATTCTGGTCCTTTTATAAATAATGAATATAAAATTAATCGTAGAAAAGTACATGTATTAAGATTAATTAGTATTAGCTTAGAAAAAAATTATTTATTTTGTCATTTAATGGACCTAGGTAAAGGTCTTAGTAAATGTATTAGGTTGGAAACTATAAAACGGGCGCAGCTGAATATAGAATAAACACAAAAAACGCCCGTTTCATAATCTCCAATCTAATACTTTAAGAAGTATAATTAAGGATATCCATTCTGCCAAAAAAGTACCGGGAATTGTCGATTTAAATCTGGCGGGGCAATTTAGGCAGGTAAAATATCTTTTTCTAGGCTAGTACAGCTGTCCTTAATGACTATGCCAAGTTTGAGTAGAATCTGTCAACGAGTGTGTTTACAGTAGCTGGTTAAGTCAGCCTTCAGCTCACGCGCCGAATTTTGTTTTATGGCTTCAATCGACTAAAAACGGGTGCCACGGAGCGGCAATTTAAGTTTTGCGATAAAGAAGAAGTCACAGGAAGCCAAATTCGGCGAATATGGTGGTTGTTTAAGCGTGTTCGTGGAGTTTTTGGCGAGAAAGTCGGTCACAATCATAGCTCGGTGAGACGGTGCGTTATCGTGTCTTGCGGCCACCTTTCTCATGCCCAAAATATCAATTAAAATCGTACTTAGATCAATTAATATGTACTTAAATCATAAGGACACGTTAACCTCGAAGGTCAGCCAAGGTCATCTAAACTTGAGCAAGGTCTGTTTACCTCTTAGCATAGGAATCCCCCAATTTTTTTTAAACAAATGTATTAACATTAACTAGATTTATAAAGTGATGATTGTAAGCGTAACCTTCGCGATGTCTTTTAAGGTTATTTTAATTTTAACTTTTATTTACTTTTAGCATTACCCAGGAACAAAGGCGTGGACGTAGTGAAATATGTTCCATTTGGGGTGCTTGATTTCCGTAAGTTCCCTTGCCTCTCAGGTTTGGGGTGCTTGATTCGCGTGAGTACCTTTGCCTCTCACGTTTGGGATGCTTGATTTCCGTGAGTTCCCTAGCCTCTCACATTTTCTATCAAGACTTACAATATAGTGTAGATGTTGAAACTGTAATCCTTCAGCTTCTTGGCAAAAAGCTATTCTATTGTAGAAATGTGCAAGAGCATTACGTATCAATTCTCTGTTAATTCACACAGCCTCTTGGAGTATCCGATTCTGCAACTCATCTAAATTTTGTGGTTGAGTTGTGGAAACTTTACTCTTTAAATAACCCCATAGAAAATAATCAGGAGGCGTTTAATCAGGAAATCTAGCAGGCCACTTGATTTCACCTTTTTTCTCAATCCATCTATGAGAAAACTGGCCATCTAACATAAATGTCCGAACAAGCCTACTATAATGAGCGGCTGCTCCGTCCTGCTGGAACTATTTTTGATCAAAATCATCACCTGCTACGAGGGTAGTCCCAAATGTACCCGACCTGACTTATGAATACAGGTAGTTTTAAAAAAACAATCACTGCGATTGACAATATCACCTTTCTACAACTTAATGTGAAAAATTTATAACAAATCGTTTATTATTATTTTTTTTTACAGACATCCAAAGTGAACGCTCTCCGTGAATTTGTAAATATGAAAAAAATCGGGAATCGTTATGTGATACAATACTTTTATTTAAAAGGTCTAAGTCTAACCGATATTGAAGCCGAGTTGGATTCTACTCTGCGGAAGTCTGCTCCTTCGTTTACAACGGTCAAATATTAGGTAGCTGAGCTTAAGCGAGGTCGTACAAGCACCCAAGATAAACACCGCAGTGCTCGACCAAGTGAGGTCACTACGTCAGAAAATGTGGAGAAAATCCACAAAATGGTATTGAATGACCGTCGACTAAAAGTGCGCGAGATAGCAGACATGGCAGGCATTTAAAGAAGTGCTGTGCATCGCATTTTGACCAAAAATTTGGACATGAGAAAGCTTTGCGCAATATGGGTGCCGTGTTTGCTCACAATAAAGCACAAACAGCAACGTTAGGATGTTCCCATCGAGTGTTTAACAATGTTTCGCAGCAATAAAGCCGAGTTTTTGCGTCGATTCATAACCATGAACGAAACATAGGTCCATCATTTTACACCTGAGACCAAGGAGCAGTCAAAGCAGTGGACTAGAAAGGGAGAATCGGCTCCAAAGAAAGCAAAGACAGTTCAGTCAGCTGGCAAGGTCATGGCATCCGTTTTCTAGGATGCGCGTGGAATAATATTTATTGATTATCTCGAAAAAGGAAAAACAATCAACGGCGCTTATTATGCAGCCTTATTACAGCGTTTAAGTGATGAAATCAAGAAAAAACGGCCCCATCTGACGAAAAAAAAAGTGTTGTTTTATCACGACAACGCACCAGTCCACACGTGCGTCATTGCAATGGCTAAAATCAATGAGTTGAAGTTCGAATTGCTTCCTCACGCACCCTATTCGCCAGATCTGGCTCCCTCGGATTATTTTCTTTTTCCAAATTTGAAAAAATGGCTCGGTGGCAAAAGATTTGCCAACAATGAAGAGGTAGAGTCTGCGGTTAGTAGGTATTTTGAGGAGCTTGACGGTTCCTACTATAAAGCGGGTATCGAAGCTATCGAAGATCGTTGGGAAAAGTGTATCGAACTGAAAGAAGAATTTGTTAAAAAATAAAAAAGTTTTCACAATTTTTTACTGTTTTCTTTGTCAGGTCGGGTACTCTTGGAACTGCCCTCGTAGCTCTTTTAATCTCGGTATAATTTGGTCTCAAAGCAATTCTTCATATCTATGAGCAGTGAGATAACCGTTGATAAAGAAAGGGCCTATAAAAGAATCATTTAAAATACAAGCCCAAAAATTTATCTTTTGTGGATTTTGAGTGTGGTTCTCTAACATCCAATTAGGATTTGTGTCGAACCAATATCGACAATTGTGTCTGTTTACTTCGTCTTTCAATGTAAAAGTTGCTTTATCTAAAAAAGCTATGTTGTAAAAAAACAAATGATCTTCATCGATTCGATTCATCATTGTTTCACAAAACTCTATCCGACGATCAGAATCATTTTCAATAAGCTCCTGTACTAAATGAATTTTGTATGAATGAAAATAAATGTTTTTCAAAACCCTTCGTACTTTTTCATGAGAAACATCAAACTGATCACTGGCTCTACGTAAAGAAAGATGCGGATCTTTAACAAATCCCTCAGCCATTACAATCTGATTCTCTTCGGCTACAGACTGGTCAACCAGTTTTATCAAGATCTTTAATAAATCCATCATTCACAAAGCGCTGTACAATCCTTGAGACAGTTGATTTTGAGATATGACTATCCCCTTCTCTATTACGAAAAGTGAAATTGAATAGATCTCGAACTCGATCATAAGATCGCACTCGATCACCCCAACCCCATATCATTAATAAAGATACTCTCTCTCGCTCTGAAAGTTTAACATGCGCCATAGTATTTTATCAGAATTGAGCCACAAAGTAAATCGTGATGGACAAGTTATTTATAAGTTGTAATATTTGTGCAAAGAGAAAAAAATAATGTCTAGAATTAGTCAGTGACTAATAAAATAAAAATTATTGGCTAGAAAAGCAAAAGATTTTTTAAAAAAGAAATATTAATAATGCAAAATAGGAACTCAATCGAATTATTCGTAATTAACAAATAAAATACTTCTTAATCAATCCAAAGTGAATTGACAAACATTAATCAAGGTAATCTAAAAGAAGAGTAGAATCTAATTAATAATGAAATTTTAAATTGATAAAAAATAGAAAATACTACTATTCTCAAAGGTAATTCGACCTGCATTGAATTTAATGATGATAAAAATGATATAAAGATGAATTAAATTTAATGATCATAAAGAATAAAAGCACTTAATAATAAGGACACAGATTTTGAAGATAATAGATAATTAAGCATTCCGAAATCTGGAAGGACTCACGCAAATTAAGCACAGGCGAAGGTAACACTTTTTACTACATCAAAGTTTTTAATTCCGGGTAATATAAAAAGTAAATAAAAAATAGTTAATCTCAAAATGACCTTAATGGTCATAACTAAGATAGTCAAAAAATAGAAAGCTTATCCTACGTTAAATGCTCTTGTCTGACATTCAAGGTCAACGTGTCCTTATGACCTAAGTACATATTTGAACGTAAAATTTCGTGCTCTTTCGATTGCCAATGTCAAAAAAAGAGAATTTTTATCAAAAAATAATTAATGAGTTGAGCTTGAAATAACCTTAAAGGAATTCGAAGGACATCATCAAGATCACGCCTGCGGTCAAGACTTCATAAACCTTACTAATTTTAATACATCGGTTTAAAAAAATATTGGAGAGTTTCTATGCCAAAAGATAACCAGACCTTGTTCATGTTTAAATGGTGTTAATTTTAAAAAGTAGAAGTCGGTTGTATATGTAAATAAAAGTTCATTTAATGGAATTACAGTTTTTATGTACTTTACTCGTAGTGTCACGGAGTAGTTGTAAAAGAAAAGAATCAAGTATAGAGTAGCCAGAGACACAGTTTAACAAAATATGAAAATACATTAGAAGGCGCGAAATTAAAATTAACATTTTAATACTCTCTTCAAATTAGAGCCTTCTTTCACGTATTGCATTAAGTACAAAGCCTTATAATCATACAATATGAATAATATTTAGTTACAAAGTTTGTTGTTATACAAAAGAAAAAGGAACTACTTATAATTATTAAGTTTGCACATCCCTATATTACTTCTTATAGATATGAATTAGTCCTAAGACAATACTTTGGTAAAGATATCAGCATATTGATAGTTTGTGTTTACGTAGTTAAAACTGATAAAATTTTCATGATATTTTTCTCTTATGAAGTTGTATTTGATATCTATATGTTTGCAACGTTCGTGAAATTCACGATTTTTGATAACGTTAATTGCACTTCGATTGTCAATGTTTATGATCACAGACTCTTGTTTATATTCACTTATTTCCTGTAATAGTTGTCTTAACCACATGGCCTCTTTAGTAGCAGCACAAGCAGCCATGAATTCTGCCCCAGTTGTAGACAAGGCTACTGTTTGTTGCCTTTTGGAGGACCAGGTAATAGCGGCTCCATTTTTCAGAAAAACATAACCAGTTGTTGAACGCCTTGTTTCCACATCGTTAGCAAAGTAAGCATCACTGTACCCTACCACATCAGTGCTGTCTGGTTTTAATATTTAGCACAATCCATAATCTTTGGTATCTTTTAGATACTTGAGTATTCTTTTGACAGCATTCCAGTGAGATTTATCATGACAGTTTAAGAATTTGCTCACCTGATGGACTGCAAACAAAATGTCTGGCCAGCTTACTGTTGCTGCATGTATGAGCGATCCTACGGCTTCTCTGTAGAGGTATTTTCTTTCAGGTAGCCCATCAGTCTTCATGAGTTTTACATGTGGGTTAGCTGGTACACTGTTAGAGTTTGCTTCAGTCATTTTGAACTTCTTTAATAATTGCTCAATATTTTTGGTCTGGTGTATGAAAATATGATTATTAGATTTTTCAATTTGCATTCCTACAAAGCAGGAAAGAGGATACGTTTTGACATCAAAATAAGTTTGAAGATCATTAATTATTTAAGTCGAAACTGATTTATCTTTACAAAGTAAAAAGCCATCGTCAACATATAGACACAAGTAACATGTTATGCCTCTAGTTAATTCAATATAAATGCACTGATCTGCTTTACTTCTTTCAAACCCAAATTTCTGTAAAACTGAATTAAATTTTGTATTTCAACATCTTGGTGCCTGTTTTAGCCCATATAAGGATTTGTTAAGTTTGTATACCGTGTTTGGGTTACAGTCCAATCCTTCAGGTGGAGTCATGTAGATTGTTTCTTTCAGGTCACCATACAGGAAAGCAGTGGTTATGTCGAATTGAATTATCTCTAAATTTTTCTGAGCTGCAAGTAATAATAATCGTATAGAGTCATACTTCACTGTCGGCGCAAAAGTTTCATCAAAATCTATCCCTTCTGTTTGTGCATATCCTTTTGCACAGAGTCTTGATCTGTAACGAGGGCCTGTTGGTTCATTTTTAATGCAAAACACCAACTTACATCTGATAGGCTTGGTATTTTGAGGTTTTTCTACCAATGTCCAAGTCCCATTTTTATAATGTGATTCTAATTTTTCTTTTATTGAAGTTTTCCACTTTTCAGATTCAATTGAGGTTGAAGCTTCTTTGTAATTCTGAGGAATAGAATTTATCTTGTCTTCACTGTAGCACAGGTGAGCTTTATCTTTATTTTTATTTAATTTTGATAATTCTCTGTTTCTTGGTCTCAATGTTATTCAAGAAGGTGTTGAAAATATTTGAACATTTGTATTTGGTTTGTACTCAGGATCTAAGTTATCTTCTTGATCTGACATACATTCACTAGTGGTGTTTGAAGTATCTGATGTGTCATTGAAATTCAGAGATGTATAATTATCATTTTGTTCCAATGATGTATCACACATTGTTTCTTTCTCTGTCAGATTTATAGGAAGATAGATTCTTTTTACTGTGGTCTCTAAAAAAACGGCATCTCTGCTTTTAATCACAGTCTTAGAGGCAGGTATTATAAACCTATACCCTTTTGTATGATCACATTATTCGAAGAATATAGCTTTCTGCGATTTACTGTCCCACTTCTTACGTCTTTCTTTTGGGAGATGTATCATTGCTTCACAGCCAAATATTTTTAGATGGCTTATATTTGGTTTCTTCTTAGACCATATTTCTTCTGGAGTTTTAAAAGCCAGTGAACGTGTTGGAGTTTTATATATGAGGTAAGCAGCTGTGTGTATTGCTTCTGCCCAATACAGTTTAGGAAGTTTTGCATTACTCAACAGACACTTCGCTTTTTCAACAAGCGTTTCTCAAAGGGTTCTGATTTTTTCTTTAAGAAATAAACAAACACCTTCTTTGAAAAGTCCTCTATTATATAAATGTGATGAAGTATTTTATACCACCAATAGAAGTGGTCTCCATTGGTCCGCATATATCTGAATGCACGGTTAAAAGTAATTGTGTAGCTCTTGAATGACTTGTTTTAAATGTAAAGCGTGTTTGTTTTCCTTCTAAACAAGTCACACACGTCAGATTGTCTTCTTTCTTAGATAATTGCACACCATCTGTATTTTCTTCAATTTTCTTTAAATCACTGAAATTGAGATGCCCCGTCCGCTGCCAGAGATAAATATCTTGTTTATTAACATCGGATATGTATGCTTGAACATTGTACAGATTTAGCCGGTACATATTGTTGATTAAGATAGCTGTTGCAACTATTTTCTTACGACTGTTTAATATTACATAGCCTTCATTATTTAATTTCACTTCACCGCCATGATTTACAATTTGACTAACTGATAGTAAATTTGTTCCTAACTCAGGCATATATAAAAAATTTTGAAATAAAACTTTGTTACTCCAACTTCTGTCATCACAGATATCCAAACTCAGCTGACCAGAGCTCTCTACGGGTAAGGATTTGTTATTCGCAACCTTAATTGTCTTAACTAGTGGCACTGTTTCATTATGCAATAATTGTTTGTGTCTGGTCATATGCATTGAGGCACCGGAGTCTATATACCAGGCATCGCTGTTACTGACAGAAGCTATGAATGCAGTGGCATAGCTAGGACTTTCATGTTTCTGCTTTTGCTTAGACTTGCACTCTGTGTTTATATGGCCATATCTATTGCATTTAAAACAACGTGGACCTTTTTGAAATGGCTTTTTAAATACCCTTTTCTTCGAATTAGTTGCAAAGGCATTTGTATCACTAGCACTCATTTTTATATCCTGTAGAATTTTAGCTTTAACCGAATCGGCACTGATTTTCATACCAGAACTTTCGATGGCTAAGATCATCGGTTTGTATGTTTTGGGTAGACCAGAGAGAAGCAGGGTTGCCAGCCACTCATCATCTACTTTGAATCCGATATTGCGCAGCTTATGAGCTGTGGTGACTACTTTACTAACGTATTCTTCTACGTTTTGACACTCTGCGAGGTTTGTGGTACATAACTCTCAAAGTAAACCTACTCGGCATGTTAGCCCTGAGTCATTGAAAGCACTTGCCAGGTTGTCCCAAACTTCCTTTGCTGACCTCGCTTCTTCTATGTGAACATAATACACGGAGTCCACTAACAAGATTATCTTAGATTTTGCTTTGAGATCACGTTTCTTGGTTTTCCGCATCGCCGGTTGGATTTTCTACACAGTCCCATAATTCCTCGTGTTCAAGGTAGGTTTTCACGGAAAATATCCATGTGGAGTAATTATCGCGGCCAGTTAGTTTTTCTATCAATGTCAGCGTGTTATTTAAAGACATTTTCAACACTTGTAAAACTTTCCACGTGCTTTATTTTTAGGTTAGGTTTTATAATCTTTGTGCACTATTGTAACTATTGTTCGATTTATACTTGTTTACTTTTCCAGGGCATCTGGGCCCATAACCTGCTAATTTTAAAAAGTGGAAGTCGGTTGTATATGTAAATAAAAGTTTATTTAATAAAATTACAGTTTTTATGTACTTTACTCGTAGTGTCACGGAGTTGTAGTGAAAGAAAAGAATAGAGTATAGAGTAGCCAGAGACACAGTTTAACTAAATATTAAAATACATTAGAAGGCGCAAAATTTTAATTAACATTTCAATAAATGGCCTTGGCTGACCTTCAAGGTCAACGACAGTAACATTCACTTTAAATTTATTGACTCATTCCGATTTACGACATCATCTCTGGATAACTTGTCATATCTCGATGAATTGACTATTCTTAAATCAGAATTTTTGAAAAATCAAAATGAAACTGGAGAAAAATTTCTGTTGCTCAAAAGAAAAGAAATCTTTCCATATGATAATTTAGATTTTAAAAATAAACTGAATGATACAGAATTACCATCAAGAGAAAATTTCTATAATAAATTGAACAATACTAGCATTACAGATGAAGATTATGTGCATGCAAAAAATGTTTGGAATATTTTTGACATTAAAACTTTAGGTCCATACTCTGATCTTAATTTAAAAACAGATGTGTTGCTTCTAATTAAAATCTTTGAAAATTTTCGACATAATTGCCTTCATGCATACGGATTAGAGCTAGCTCAGTACTGTACTACACCCGGTGTCGCATGGGATGTAATGCTCAAATATACAAAAATATAGTTAAAACTACTTATTGATATTAAACAAGTAATGTTTATCGAGCGTGGCATACCCAGTGGACTAGTCAGTGTAACCGATATGCACACGCTTACAACGAATATATGAACGATTATAAAGAACGTAAGAGAACAAATACATAATGTATTATAATGTTAACAATTAATATGGCTAGGTAATACCGTAAGATTTACTCTACAATGGCTTCAATTAGTTAGCAATGATAAGATCATTTCTACGAATTTTAATATTTCAGATGATTCACCAATTGGCTTCATTTTATAAGTAAACCTAGTTCATCCAAAAAATTTACATAACGAGCATCATGATCTACCTCTATGTTCTGAATATGTAAAACCACCAGATTCTTCACAAACAAAACTTATGACTATGACTACACTACACCCCAAAAGATGCTACGTTATTCATTATCGTAATTTCAAACAAGCTATTGTCAAAGGATTAAAACTTGTAAGAATTTTTAGAGTTTTAAAATTTAATCAAGTATCTTGGCTAAATACGTGAATATATTTCAAAACTAGTATAAGAATGAAAACAAAAAATGAGTTTGAAAAAATCTGTATAAATTAATGAACAATGCAGTATTCGGTAAAACAATGAAAAATGTAAGAAAACGTATTAATGTTAAACTCGTATCAAAGTAGCAAGGTTGTTATGGTGCTGAAACTCTAATTTCTTAACCTAATTTTCACTGTCAATTAGTTTCAGATGAAAATCTTATGGCTATAGAACTAAAGAAAACTGATATTTATATAAATAAACCAATCTATGTAGGACTTCGTGTGCTAGATATATCGAAGGCTTTGGTGTATGACTTTCATTATAATTATATGGTGAAATGATTTAGTAAAAATTGTAAGTTACTGTACACCGATACAGACAGTTCAATATATGAAATTTGTAATGCGAACATTTATCAAGTTATGAAACGTGATATTCAGTATTTCAATATTTAATTTAAATTTTCAATATTTAACTAAGCATTTATTTTCTTTTTACCAATTACATCTTATAATCTCTTTTATTAATCTGATTATTGTGTATACTGTCAAATCTTAATAATCTTGATACTGTAATGCTTTATGAGATTTTAAAATGTCGAGTTGTAAAATTCTTCACCACAATTGGTAAGTAGATATTTTAGTGTACAACCTTTTTGCAGCACAAATTTCATTGCTACTGAGACATCATCGACAGTTTTTTTCAGCGCTTGACTGGGACAGCCCAAGAGTATTTGGAGAATACATCGATGTTTGCCAATAACACATCGTTCAATAAGTCCCGAGACTAACAATAAAAACAACATTTTTTTTTCAAAAATCATTTTTATTTATCAATTTAATCTCTTTTTAGAGTAATACAATCTTTTCAACGCCTTTCCAACATTCCTATACCATGTTTATAAGAGGATTAATCCTTTGCTTCAAAATAGGCTTCAGTTTCGACAATGACCTCCTCATTCAAGCCAAATTTTTTTCCCTGGAGCATTTTTTTGAGATCAGCAAAGAGCCAGTAGTCGCTGGGGGCAAAATCTGGCAAATACGGGGGGTGGGGAAGCAAATCAAAGCCCAATTCGTTTAATTTTGTCATTGTTTTCATGGAATTGTGGCATGGTGCATTGTCTTGGTGGAAAAGGATTTTTTTCTTCTTCATGTGCGGTCGTTTTGCTGCGATCTCCTCCTTCAAACGTACCAACAAGTCAATATAATAATCACTGTTGATCAATTTACCTTTTTCCAGGTAGTCAATGAAAATCATGCCATGTGTATCCCAAAAAACAGACGCCATGACTTTGTCAGCAGACTGCTGCGTTTTTGGACGCTTTGGGCGGCTTTTGCCAGCCATGCGCCACTCAGATGATTGCTGATTCGACTCCGGAGTGAGATGATGTATCCATGTTTCATCCATGGTCGCGTATCGACGCAGGAAATCCTTTCTATTGCGAGTAAATAGTGATAAGCAGCTCTCTGAATCGTCGACTCGTTGCTGTTTTTGTTCCACCAAAAGCAATCGCGGCACCCACTTGGGAAAAACCTTTTTCATGCTCAATTTTTCATGAAGGGTTGTAAATACGCTTCCAGATGATATCTGTGTCATTTCTGCAATCTCACGGACCTTCACTTTGCGATTTTGCATTACAATTTTTAACACTTCACTCACATTTTTCTGTGTAACGGCTTCCAATGGCCTACCCGAACGTTTCGCATCGTTTGTGTCTGTACGACCACGTTTAAACTCAGCATACCAACGACAAATCGTTGGTTTGGGTGAAGAGGAGTCCGGGTAATGTTTTTCAAGCCATTGCTGGGCTTCTACAGTGTTTTTACCCATTAAAAAACAATGTTTTATCAACATGCGAAACTCGCTTTTTTTCATTTTTCAAACAAATTACAAAGTGACTTTACTCTAACCTCGATAACTGTGCTGCCTGTGATCCGATCGACGTGAAATTTTTACACGTTCCATGTTAAGGTTCGTACTCTATGGAAACGTGGCCAGTTTGGTACTACTAGCACTATCTCTGGGTTAGTCTCGGGACTTATTAAACGATGTGTTATATCGCGATATCCGTTATTCTCTCGTGCATAAGTTCGCATTTCCATAAGATCAGGTTGCTATGTTTCATCCAAACCTCGCACGTCAAATTTTCCACGTGAATAATTACGTCGCGTTAGTTTATGTTGCTTCTGCACCACTATGCTTTGTGAATTCATTTTTTAATGCTTGCACTTTGGATTTCTTCGAGCGAATGGTTTGACTTATTTGATAACAAACTTCTTTTATACATTGAATTTTAATGTCATAATAGTTAATTTTTTTATTTAGTTCATTTCTATGTATTACGATTATTCCGTCCAAACCCATGTAACTTTTGACCAACTTCTCCATTACTCTATTAATTTCTTTAATAATAATACATTGTAATGTATAAAGACTAATTACATCTTGAAGTTCTATTGGTGAAGCGACATTACATAATCTCTTATCATTCGAATCATACTGACCATCAGACGTAATTTTAAATTAAATTGCTAAAGGTCGACGATTACCTCTAGTTCACTCATCTTACAACTAATTGCAATGTTAGCGAAGTCAAGCAATATATATATATATATATATATATATATATATATATATATATATTGTAACGGGGTGGCAGTTTTAAACATTAACCGCCACAGGGGCAATTAGCTTCGGGGGACGCGCAATCCGCAAAAGGCGCAAAATTGCCCTTTGCGCCCCCTTTCAGGAAGCTAAAGTCTTGGACGACTTTGCTCCTGGGTCCAGGCTCGAGAAGCCGGTCTACGGACCCAACTTACCTGTTGCAACGCCGCGCAATCGTCGTTGCGCGGCTCGTTCGTCATCCTCACCTGGCTAGCTGATCTCGGAGAGGGCGGTATTCGGGAGGAGAGCTGAAAGCTCCTCTTTGCGGAAATAATAAAAAAAATGCAAAGCAAAGTAACGAAAAAATTATAAATAATAAAAGAAAAAAAAAGGATATAATAATTTGAGCGAGACAAGCTCGCACCAAACAAAACAAAAAACACAGAAAAAAATAGGAGAAAAAAGAAAAAAAAATACAAATTAAAAATATAAATAAAATAATTTAATAAAAAAAACAGAAAAATAAATAATAAATTAATTGACAAAGACAATTACAGAAAAAGAATAAAAGAGAGCAAAATAAATTTTAATTGCCGCGTACGAGGAACGCAGGCGGTGAGGCGCGATATAATGCGCGAGGATGGCTCCCGCGCGCGGCGTATTCCACGAGTGCGAGAGAGAAAGAATGCCTCTCGCACTACGCCTATAAGAGTGAGAGAGAAAGGCTTCTCTCACTCGCGCGCGCCGTCTAACGTACGGGTGCGAGAGAGAAGAACACTCTCCCGCACGGAGCCCGTTGGAGCGAGAGAGAGAACGCTCTCCCGCTCTTGCGCGCCGCTTCTACTGCGAGTACGAGAGAGACAACGGATCTCCCGTACTACGCCGTAGGAGTGAGAGAGAAAGCGCTCTCCCACTCTTGCGCGCCTAACCCTACGCGGGTGCGAGAGAGAACGCAACTCTCTCGCGCCGATCTAACTCGAGTGGGAGATAAAGGTTTCTCCCACTCGCGCGCGCGCCGTATACGCCGCAAGTGCGAGAGAGAAGGCGACTCTCCCGCACTGCTACCACTAGAGTGAGAGAGATACCGCTCTCTCACTCGCGCGCGCTTAAGCTCCTATAGGTGCGAGAGAGAACGCAACTCTCTCGCCCTGTATACGAGAGTGAGAGAGATAGCGCTCTCTCACTCGCACGAACCACGAAAAAATACAAAATATGAAAGCGCGGAGTAACCGGCGGAGGTTACTCCTACGCGAATACAACGAAAAAAAAGAAAGAAAAAAAAAACGGCTTTACGCGCGAAAATTAAGTCTTAGCGGACTTACTCTTAGGCTGGCCAGCCGCGCTCGCAAGACGCTCGTTAAAGATGGCGGGGAAGGCGACTCGGCTTGCTCTCGGATGCGAAGTCGACTTGCTCTCGGTCGCCGGTGATCTGCCTTGGTGCCGTCGGCCGGTGTGGGTTTCTTGGCTGCCTGCACAGCCGCTGCTCGCCAAGACACCAAAAACACACCCCGATAACTTTCTTCTTCAACGCGAAGAAGAAAGAAACGAAAAGAAAACGCGTAATCGGCACGTCCAAAATGGCGGAGATTCTACTCTTTCCCGCGGAAAAACTTCGTGAAGCCAAACGAAAGCGCGTGGCTTGTCCGACGGCGAACTCTATACTGCCCTAAAAGGCGAGAGACAGCTTGGCTACCTAGCCTAGCCTCTCCTATGCGGTACTCGATTAGCCTATCTCTAGTCGCGTACCGTTTCTGCCCGTCCGCGACTGTCGCGTTACTTCTTTTCCGCGGTCCCCTTTATCCCGATTACGCTAAATATGACGCGGCGCGGAGCACGGAGTGTTCTCCGTGACAATATATATATATATATATATATATATTAATCTATAGTTTGACGGAGTTACATAAATAATCACTATATTTTCGTACAAGTAATGGATTCGAAGTTTCACTTAGTCTGAATTTGCACTTGAAAACGTTTTCGATCACGTGCCGCTTGCTTCTATTCGTCACAACGAATGACTCGATGTACGTTCACACATGCATTACGCGTACATTATTCTTTACAAAGGTGACTTTCTTCATTTTTATTTTAATATATGTAGCCTGTTTCTCAAAGCTTCTTAATAATAGAGTGAATTTCGTTTGTGTGACTTTGATTGCCAGCTGACAATTTAGCCATGAGTAAACGAAGACAATCGACTAGTTTATTGGGATCATTTTAGTAGATGTAACCCGTAAATGTGTTTTTTTTAGCAAGGCTATAACCAAGGCTATTCGCATTGAAAAAAATTGAGAAATACATATGCTTATAGTTTAAGGTCCGCAATTTCTGACGATGAACTCGAAATTTCTCTAAAATGTTATTAACTATAAGAAAATTTAGTTTTCACAAAAGAAATCATGATTTTTTCACATTTTTTTCTTAAAATCGAATTATGAATGTGTTTCTGGTTTGCAATGTACCTGGAACCTCAATAACCCGTGGAATAAATGTCTAAGCTTTAAAAATACGTGATCTAGATATCGATTTTTTGCCTTAGTGTTTTCAAAATGGTGTCCGGAATGCAAAAATTTTGCATAAATTTATTAATTTTTTTCTCGAAAAATATAAACTTACGGAAAAAATTGTAAAGATTAAAAAGTTCTTAGAATTGCTCAAAGAATGCACTGAAAGTTTTTCAAAGAGTTTTGAGCAATTAAGACATTTTTCGAACCATAAATCGATTAGTGTGCGAATACTGCAAACGTGTACGATACAACACTTCTTTGATATTTTAGAATTTTTTTTGAAAACAAAGAAGTTTTGGAAAGAATCACTAGGAATAAAAAGTTCTTAGAATTGCTTAAAGAATTCTGTGAATTTTTTAAAGCGTTTCGAGCAATTTTTTGAATTTTGCAAAAATTTACAATTTACAAAGTGAAAAAAAATTGCTGAAAAGTCTTTGAAAAAATTTCAGTGCATTCCTTGAGCAATTTTAAAAACTTTTCATTCCTTATGATTTTTTTCGTAAGTTCATATTTTTCAAGAAAAAAATTGAACGTATGCAAAAATATTTTGAATATTCCGGAAGCCATTTTAACAACACTAAGGCAAAAAATCGATATCTAGATCACGTATTTTTAAAGCTTAGACATTTATCACGCAAGTTTTTGAGATTTCAGGTACACTGCAGACCAGAAACACCTTCAAAATTTGATTTGAAAAAAAAGAAAAGTGTAAAAAAATTATGATTTTTTTTGTTAAAACTGAATTTTCTTATAGTTATTACACTTTAGAGAAATTTTAAGTTTATTGTAGGAAAGGGTGGACCTTAGACTTTAAGAATATGTACTTTCCAATTTTTTCCAACGTGAATAGCCTTAGTTATAGAGTCTCGAAAAGCAATATGTCCCGAGTGGCATTCTGAGCCGAAACGGGTTGAGGAGAGCAGTTCATTGCTCTACCTATCTCCAGTATCCCCCCACAGGACCTTAGCTTTCTAAATACAGCTAATGTGTGCTACGCCACCTTGCGCAGTTCCTCTTCATAATTGGCAATTTAATTTCGTCTCTCTTGGTACGAAATCCCTACACATTGCGTGCCATTGCGGGCCCCTGCGTGTGACAGCCCCGTTTGGCCAGTGCGACTGTCCTTTCATTTCCCTTCTACCCGGAGTGCCCAGGTATCCAAGTAAGGTTGACGATGTTTTCTTTGCCTTAATCAGACCACGCTGCCTTGGTGTCTCTCACCAGTTTGGAGTTGGTTAGGACTTTTCCTAAGGCTTTCAGCGCTGCTTGACTGTCCGAGCAGATCCAGATAGTGAGTCTGTTCCTGTTTCTTTCTAATAGCTCCTTAGCAGACATTTTGATTGCGAGCAGTTCAATTTGAAAGACCGTGTTGTAGTTTTCTAGTGAAAAGCAGAAGCTGTCCCGGTATTTAGGACCACAAAAACCGGCTCCAATCACCCACCTTGTCTTGACCCGTTGGTTAACTATATTACACCGTACCTGGGCCTGTGCTGTTCTCATCCTTCTCTCTCTGGTATGTAGATTTTAAAATTCTCATTCCTAATCGTTGTAAGTAGGATTCTGTCCTGAGGTTCTTTCCAGATTTCCCTCAGTTTTTTACCATAAACCTGCTTATGCCTTTTGCTATTTGTCTTCCATCCTCAGACACAACTTCGTCGGCATGCCGTTTTCATCGCAATGATTCTGATGTGCAGTGCTAGTGATGGTAGTTTCAGCATGGATCTCATCGCAGCGCACAGGGTGCTTCTTCTTGTGGCCATGATGCTCCTAAATGAAAGTTCTCGTACCCAATACAGCTTCTTCACTTCCGTGCTTTTCAGCTTTCTGCTCTACTATATTATCGAAGCAAACACCAATCTCGGCACAATAATGGCAAGATAAATCCAGCTCGTCTGATGTGATTTCAGTTCCCACTTGGCTCCTATCGCCTCTCTACATTTCCAGAATGTAAAAAATGCCACTTAACATTTTTCTTCTATGTACCTCCACTAGAGTAACTTTTTATCTAGAATTACTCCGAGATATTTAGTGTCCTCTGTTTGTGGCATTTCTACTCCTTTAGTAGACATCCTTCTAATAGGTTTGATTTTGTTTTTCTTGGTGAAAATAAGTGCCACCGTCTTCTCCCCTTGAATGTGTAGCGCCCTGATTCTGCACCATGCTTCCGTCAACCTTAGAGTTTCTTAAATTAAGTCTCTAAGGACCTCCTCAAAAGCTCTTTTTGCTAGGATAGCTATATCATCCGCATGTCCAACTGCCTTGATACCCATCCCATTAAGTTTCCGTAGCAGATCATCCACTACAAGGCTTTACAGTAGGAAGGATAGTACCCCGCCTTGAGGGCAGCTCTCCGAGATGATCCCGCTCATCTAATTACTTCGATGAAATAACTTTCATTACATTCATGCTAGTCCCGTTTAGAAGGAGCCACTCATTCATACTACTTGCCCATTAATAGGAACTCGCATTCATACAAGCCTTTCCATGCAACTGTGCCCTGCTCTTTTTCCTCTGCACAGGTTAAACTTTCCCACCCGTCCACCCGAGCGCATCACCGACAAAGTCCTACAGCCCCTAGGGAGGTTCATAGTAACATACAAAGTGTGTCAAAAAAATTACAGAAATTTCCGTTTTTTGAAAAAAATATTTATTCATCTACATTAATGTTGTCGTCTTCAAAGTAGTTCCCATTAGATATCATGCATCTGTGCCAGTGCTTCTTCCAATCCTCGAAACACTTCTGAAACTCGATCTTTGGGGTGACCTTTAACTCTTTCAGTGATGCGCTTTTAATGTCATCTATGCTTGTAAAACGACGGCCCTTTTAGGTTCTCTTTATTTTTGGAAATAAAACAATGTCACACGGAGCCATGTCTAGCAAAAATGGAGGCTGGGGCATCGTTACAGTATTGTTTTTGGCCAAAAATTGACGAACAAGCAATGAAGTGTGAGCAAGAGTATTATCGTAGTGCAAAAGTCATGAATTGCTTTGCCACTTATCTGGGCGTTTTTTTCGGATTGCTTCATGCAAACGGCGTTGAACTTGTAGGTAGTACTTCTTATTGACCGTTTGACCTCATGGCAAGAATTAATGATGCACTATGCCATTAAAATCGAAGAACACAGTGAGCATAACCTTCACACATCACGTACTAATCGGTAAATATAATTAATGAATCACTAATTTTTAGCGTACAACTCCTGTTTTTTTTTTATACTATACACCTCATCTCGTAATCTTGAACTCAAAATAAAATACTCTTTATAAAGAGAATTCTCTTCATTTTCACTAGCAGTTTCAAACGGTGTGTTTAACTCCCTACTCTGTAATTTATTAATTATATTAATTTTATTAATTATAGTATTATCTTGTTTGTCTTCACTATCTCTATAATTATTATCCCTCTTCAGATGATACTGATGATGATGCTTAATTTCTTGTGACAATATTTGCTTTTTACTAATATCGATAAGTTCTTCTGGGGACTTTGTAATAGGCTTGAACGTATCACCCACAATTCTTTCAAAGCCAACCTAATTTTGCTGTAGTAATCTCTACTTTTGCTTAATTGCACCTCTCGCCTTGACAAATGACTAAGAACTTTTTTCGTGTTTAATCTTATTCGTATTGCTGCTCAATATATATTAACTTTGATTATTCAGAGTGTGCCTTCTTTTAAGTTATTGATCGATATCGTTTATTAATCGACCATTATTCAGCGATCTCTATTAATAACAAAAAATCTATACTTATTATTATTCCAACAGATGGAGTACAAATCTCTAAATTACGTGTACGACATATCCGTATTTACATGATCATTGTACACTGCAAAATATAAGGGGAAAGACAAAGAATCCTACCGAAGTGTTCCAAAGGTCACTCACCGATTGAAAGCAAACTTTGCACATCGATAAAACACGAAAAAATACTTAACTCATATTTTATATCTTTTAGAAATCCACTTCCTAGAGGTAGAAACCACCCCTACCTAACCAAAAGCAGGCTTATCCACCTAATTTTAAAAACAGCTAGTTCAGTCGCTAACTTTCTCAGATACAATTAAATCCTACACCACGAATACGTTAGCTCATCTACCCTTTAGCTCACCTAACCCCTACCCGCCTACCCTCTACCCCACCCAACCCCTAGAAACCACTCTTACCAAACCACAAGCAGGCTAACCCTCCTAATCCTGGAAATAGCAAGTTTAATTGCTTATTTTTTTTTAAATAATATAATTCTACACCACGAACGGACTAATCCCCGGACCTCTAACCCACTTAACACCATTTCAACTATACTCTACTTCACCTTACTTCTATACTACCCCAACTTGAACACAAGCGACAAAACTATAACTGTTTCTAGGGTTAGGTGGATTAGCCCACTTGTGGTTTGGTAAGGGTGGTTTCTAGGGTTTAGGTGGAATAAACATTAAGTGGTTACGCCGATCAACCCGATTACGGTTGAAAGTTTCATTTTTTCTTTATAAATAAGTTTAATAGAATACAGTTTGTTTTATGAAAATGAAATAACTATTTTCGCAGCTTTATCTCATTTTTACCCAATTTATTAAAAAGGCGTAAAATATTCAAAATGTAGAGCATTACTAATCATATTTTTTACGAATCGTTTAAAGCTGTAAAAACTGCGTATAGGAGTTTTTCTCTTACAAAAACGATTCGTAGAAAAAATAAGCTTTATTTTATGTATTTTATGCTGCAGAAGAAGTTTTTGATCAGCGAAATCATAAAAGTTATAATTCAAATTTGAATAAATTAAGTTGTGATGAAATGTAAAAACCGTGACAGTTAAAATTGTGATAAACATTGAAATAATACGAATAAATTACGTGTAAATTACCTATAAATTTGAACTAAATTATTCATAGAATCAAATGTTTTTCTTATATCCGAAATTCAACTTAAAATTAAACATTATTTACAGAGCACTCATATACAGGTTTTTATCGTATTACTCATATAATCCTGAAATAATTATAGAAAAAATTGAAAAATGTATTTGATCAAAATTTAAATACTATAATACATATCACTGAAGAATAAGCTGTTAAATAATTTTGTTAAGTACCTGCCAAAGCATAATATAAAATATTAAATCATTATAAAATATCGAATTACATTAAAAGCAGTGATAAGAATCACTAGTATTTGCCTTTGAGACCTATCAAAAATATCTCAAATCTACCGAAATCGTCAAAATAATGAAAAATCGAATATTTAAATTTTAAAACGCGAGGAATTAAAAATTTAAATAAATATATTACTAACCAATAATCTTTAATCATAGTAATTCAAATACTCTTAAATTAGACTGTAAATGATCTCAAAAGCACATGTAACGATGGTTGAGATGCCATTATGCGTTAATTTGAGGGACGCAAACTCGTAGTTGCCTTTTTAAGCCTAAGCAGTCAAACTTACGGGCTCGGGATGACGGAGGAGATTCAAAGCTTTATCTTTTCTTTCTTTAGAGGATGCAGTGGTCTAGTTCGGGACTGAACGTAAGACTAGGCCGAAATTCAGACCAGATACGCCGCTCTGGATAAGGACATAACCAAAGCGATATTAGGTGAAAGGTAGTTAGCCGAAACTCAGGCTAATTCTACCTTTAGGAGGATATATGATAGACGAGAGTATAGAGAAGAAAAAGAAAACAAAATGTACCATGCAAAATTTAAATTTAAACTCACTCTTATAGATTTAGAATTTTGCTGTGACCAATCTTCTCTCTCTCTCTCTCTCTCTTTCTCTCTCTACCTCTCTGTCTCTCTCTCTTTGTCTACCTGTTGTATTTGCTGACTTCTCATCTTCTTTTTCTTATTTTATTAAATAGTCTGCTTTTCATAGTTGGTTCCTAGTTGCTTGAGGTCTGCCCGTAGTTGATGCTTCATAGATGCTTCGTAGTTGCTTGAAGTCTGCTCGTGTAGATGATTCCTTAGAAATCGCGTAATCGCGTTTCCTTGTAGATTGCGTAGAAATGTTTTTCTCGAGTACTGCCTGAGGTCTGCACCTGGTGAAAATTTTGCGCCGTATTTAAAAACGTGGGAGAAGCTATCTTGCAATTTTTGAAAAGTCAGGGAATGGTAAGTTCTTTGGGCCCCCTCTTCCTTGCGAGCTTCTTGGTCCGAGGGAGAGAGAGCGAGAATAAGAGAGAGAGAGAGACGATCCATTTTTGCGGAATTTTTACATAGGTTGTGACGTAGGCACCACGTCGTAGCCGATTTAGCTACGTACGCCCTGAGTGCCTTGCACAAAAATAATATTATGATAAAATACTGCTTCAATCTCTCTCGCTCTCTCTCTCATTCTCTCTCTCTCTCTCTCGCTCTCTATGACACAATATTATGCAGGCCGGCCGCCTGCGACTGTCCTTCCAGCCGACGAAGGCCTATCGCTTCCCCAGGGCAGAGAAGTGGCAATTCCTCGTCACCCTCACCGCAAACCCGCTAACACGCACTCTCACGCTCCCTCTCTCTCGCTCTCTATTTCGCGCAAATTAGTGAGGACACTCACCTTTGCGGTTAACGAAGCTCGTCCGCTGGCCGTTGAGCTCCCAGCAGCTTCCTTCGGCGCCGCTGCGCCTCACTCCTGCTGCTCTCCCTCCGGAGAAGGGCTGCCGGACCTCGCTGTGAGTTCACCTGCACGCTTACTGCCTTCATCTCACCCTTGGCTTCAGATGTCGCGGTGGCAACCTCTAGTTGCCTCCCGCTGACACTTAATCTCCTCGTTCCACGACTTACTTCCTCGCTGCACTTCCTTGTCTTCGCTCTCCTTCTTCGCACTGCTTTCTCGACTTCTTCCTCACTCTCTCTCACTCTCTTTCTCTCGCACATCTTCACCCCTGGCTTCTCTCGCGACGTTTACTCTAATCAAAAAGAGGAACAAAACAATATTCACTGCGGGACTTATCTCTTCGTCTTCGCGGGAACGCGCAGCGAAACTCACTCTCAGGAGAGCACACCGTAACTGCTCGTTACGCTCGCTCTTCTCTCCCCTCCCCTCGCGGCTCCCGTAATTCCTCGCCAATCGTCGCCGCAAGTTTCAAAATCGCGTGATTTTCGAACGTTGCCAGCTTTTTGAAAAATCCGCATTTTCGCAGCTAAACAAGTTTACACAAGCTGGCAACCCGGAGACGGTCGCGCAAGAATGTAAGCACTTACATTCTTCGTCGAGGACCTATGACAGATTCTCCATCACAAGGTTGGTTATTCATTATTTGTAATAAAAACATGTTTATTTAAAATGTATGATCGTGTTCTATTTAAAATTTAATGCATATTACAAAAAAGAGCGAAGTTTTTTGTAGCATTTTAAGCGTTTAATTGACATAATGATTTTTAGGTAAAGAATGATTATTTAAATAATAAAAGTTTGCTACTATGGACACGAGTGATTTAAAATTACAAAAAAAAGAAATCATTGTAGAATTATAGTCTAAATAATTATTCTTTAGAAGTTATAATTTTTAATTAATGGACTGTTGGAGAAGTACTTATTAGATTAATTTTATTTTCTGAGAGTTATTTAATATTTATTTAGGTTTTGCATGGCCTGTACTATACGAGCAGTGAAATAATAGCAATTAGGATAGTTGAATTGCTGCCAAATAATAGCCGTATAAGTTAAAATTTAACTAGAAGAATTTTTTTTATAATAGATGCATGTAACAGCTAAATATTGGCCTATTAATTAAAATTAATCATCATTTTAAAAATTTTTTATTTAATTAATTAATTATTAAAAAAAAAAAATTATTATGAGGATTTTGCAAGAGGAATTCATGACATTTTAGGTTATTGCGCGATGCTCCAAATTACGCGATAGATGCAAAAAAAAAAAAAAATTACTTTGCAAAAATTTGTATGTCGAATGTCAATGAAATTTGTATTGACTGACTCAGAAAGAAGAGCATTATTTTCAGCTGTAGTATCATGAGTTTGATTACTTGTGTGCGATTGTTTGTAAAAAATTGCATCGTAGTCATGTTGAGTCTAACAAGAACGGTTATTCAACCCTCGGTTTGAGTTTAGGTTAAGTTGTAACAACGGTCTATGTCAGTGGAGAGTGCGTCGCGTAGGTTGTGGAGGAGGCTTCATCGTGTTAGGAAAGGCAGAGAAGAAACTCATCCGCTGACACGAAAAAAAAAAAAAACGGAGGTTGTATACTGACGTTACACACAAATTAAAACAAAATAAATTGAAATTCAGTTAATAAATCAACCAAATTAAAATTATTTATTGTTACTATAATATCATAAGACTTTTTGTTTGCCAAAGATATATATTATGGTTAACGATATTGCAATTTCTTTGTTATTGTATGCAACAAAATCTTATTTTTCACTTTCATGATGACGATTTACCCTAAAAAAATAATAACGTTATTACAGAGAACACTTAAGGATCCTACGTACGACGAAGAATCTACTATAACTGATGATGGAAGGTCATTTGCATGTTATTTAGAAAATTCAATCGAAGGTACTGAAAATAGTGACTTATTCATAGAGTCTTACAATAATTTGACCTTTAATGATACTAGCGTGACTACTAATGCTGTTTTAGTCGAAGCGGATGTCGATGATGATTACCAAGAAGATTTAGAAGGAAATAAAAAGGTGAAAGAAACTATAAGTACTGATTATATAATAAAAAAACTGTAAAGTTTTGGCGTTCTTCAAACAAGAAGAAAGGAAGTCTTGAATCAGTCCAACATTAATTAAGAAGTGTAACAAATATGAAACTTTTTTATTGATGAGAAGTTCAAAGTACTGAGGATGGCTTAAGAAATAAGAAATTAATAAAGATTTCGTAATACGTTTTAGAGCGATTGAGAAGTTCATCTGACAGAGCTGTACCTATCCATGATTTAGACATAAGAAGTTGGGCATTACAAGCACGAGAACGCGTTTATTTATCGCCTTACTTATTTAAAGCTCCAACAAAGTTGGTACATAACTTTAAAGTTCAACACTGCATTGTTTCGAAAAAAATCAATAAATTTGTGACTTATCAACTGAAACAAATCTAATACAAGAGGTTTTAAATTTTGTTAACCCCTTAACCTACAACTACGGGCATAGCCCGTAGTACGATGATCAGTCCAAACGTAAATATTACGAGCATAGCCTGTAGTAGATGATCGAAGCAAACGTAAATATTACGGGCATAGTCCGTAGTACAATAATCGGGCCAAAAGTGAATATTACGGACATAGCCAGTAATGGCTTGAGGGCTGTGCGAGCTTGTTTACGTTTTCGGCCCGAAATTCTCGAGCGTAAATCGTAAGTTAAGGGGTTAATATGGTGAAATCACAGATGCAAGTATTAGGCTCAGCGAACATCTACAATTCAGATGAATCAGAATTTAATTTGGAAATGCATACTGGTCGAACATTAGTAGTAGAAAGTTCTTCAAAAATAGAGTGTCTGGCGCAATCTCTTAACTCTTTAACATATAGCTACACAGTCCAGTTCTTCATATCAGCAAATGGTATCTTGAAATCTCCTTTGCTGATAGTTCAACAAGAAACAAATGGTGAGTTTCTTCCACTAGTGACAAAACAAAGCGAACAATATACATACGAGGGCGGTCCAATAAGTACTTAGCCTACAAAAGGAAAACGAAAATTTTGGAAAAGTGACGATTTTTTTCTCAACATAGTCTCCTCTTAGATCAATACACTTGACCCAGCAATGCTCTAACTTCTTTATCCCATCTGGAAAATACGTTTTGTCGAGGTCTGCAAAGTAGGCATCCGTGGTGGCGATGACCTCTTCATTCGACTTAAATTTCTGCCCGGCGCTTAAACAGCGTCAAACACTGCCCTGGCGTGGTCTCACGGTTGCGCTTGTTGTCCGGAGTAAATGCACGCGACACCCATCGCGCCGACAGCTTTCTCATCTCCCAAATTGCATGCATGATGTGATCCACGCGATCTTTTGAGATGCCTACTGTCTCAGCTATCTCGCGCAACTTCAATCGTCGGTCTGCCAATACGAGATCGTGGATTTTTGTCACATTATCTTCCGTGGTAGCCGTTTTCGGGGCGCGTGAGCGTGACTCATCAAAAACCGTCGTGCGCCCACGTTAAAACTCGTTAAAACAATTTTTTACAGTTGCTATCGCAGTAGCAGAGTCACCGTACACAACATCCAAGCTCTTTGATTCCGCTGCGCGATTTCCCTTACAAAAACGAGAATCAAATCACCGACGGTTATTGCTCTCTCTCCATTTTTTCCAAGTCCGTGGACACGCCCGCTCCCACACGCGGTCAAAACAAAACTACAGTCTGTCAAGTAAGAGCGTGGTCGTGTTAATTTATAAAAAAATTTATTTGATGAAACTTTCATATTTATATATACATTGAACACATCACAAACAATGATGCAATTTGGTCAATAATGTGTCCAGTCACCACAGGCGTCGATAATTGCCTGGCATCTCCGAGGCATGCTTTCTACTAATTTGACGGCGTATTCTAGTGGCAAGGATCTCTAGATTTGACGAATTTCGTAAGACAACTGCTTCAAAGTGTATATGCGTCTTCCACGAAGCTTCCGTTTAATATATGCCCACACATTTTCAATAGGGTTTGCATTGGGCGACTGTGACGGCCAATCCAATGTAACGATGCCAGATTGAGTCTTCCACCGAGTACAGAGCTTGCTGCGATGTTTAGGATCGTTGTCCTCCTGCAGAATGTAATCTTCATTTTTTGTGATGAACCATCGTTTGGCAGATGGCAGTAAAGCCTTTTTGTAAATTTATATCATTTTCTCGGCATTTAGGTTGTCAGTAAAGAAGTGCAAAGTGCCGAATCCCTGCTTTGAGAAGCAGCCCCAAAGATGCACCTTTAATCCATGTTTTACGGTCCGCTGAACAAACCTAATGGTGAAAGTTGACTAGGCTCGCGTGAGGACAGAACGTGCCCATATAGAACATTCATCAGTAAAAATGACATTTTTAAAATCTCTATCAATATTCTCATGCGCCCAAGCGAGTCGCTTTGTCACATGTTTCTCAGTCAACAGAGGCTTCTTCATTGTGTTGCGCCATTTCAGATGATGAGTACGAAGATGGGTTCGGATAGTTTCGTAGGATATATCTGAACCTTTTGCCATTAATTTTGCTTGTCCTTGCCGCAGTGTTAAAGCAGGATTCCGCGAAAACAGATTCACTATTCTTTTTTCTTTTTTTTTGTTTACTTTTCCTATCGAGCCACGTTCTGGTAAATCATTGACATTTTTAGCCACTTTATATCGCTGAATCCACTTCTGTACAAATGCCTTCGACTTTCTCATATATTTAGCAGCCGCTGATTGCGACATTTTGGGACCTTTCGGGTGGATGCAAAGGAACACAGCCTCGTAGCGCAACGCGTACTTAACACTCATGGCGTTTAACGTGATTCTCTTTTAAAAGATCAACAACAACTAAATCTTTGTCAATAATGCATTAAGGACAAAGCTTTTGCCTATTGGCTCGCAAAAGAATTAGAGCGAAATCTTTTATTACCTGTCGGTGAAGTCGACCACGCTCTTACTTGACAGACTGTACGAGTCCGATTTGGCTGAGATTTTGACAGTAGCCGTCTACGAGAATAAACTACATGATAGTAAATTTCTCTTGCGATAGTGGTGCCATCAAGCGGTTAGGCTAAGTACGTATCAGACCGCTCTCGTACAACAATATATAACAATATAGTCACTTGCGCTTTGAAATCTGGAAAGTTAAAAGTAAAATTTTGCATTAAATGGTTTGAAAAAGTTTCTTTACCAAATACTAATGAGAATTCTGTCTTATGTTTAGACTCTTGGACCAGACAGCTAGAGAAGACGTTTAAAAATGTATACAGAGGTAAGAAAACAAATAAAAATCTGCATTATCCCTGTAGTAACGACTGGTTTTATTAAACTATTAGATGTTTACTGGTTAAGATCGTGAAAAAATTATTCGAAGCGATTTTCAGATATACTTACGAGTATATAGTATGTACTAGATGTGCTTAGCTTTTATGATGTAAACGAGTTTGTAGTGAAGGAATTGGCAATCGTTAGGCTAACCTTGAATTTGAAAATGAGAATATTTGTCATCAAATCTCCTATGTCTTGGCACAAGCTTACAGTCAAATGCAAAAGTACGAGCGCTTTGTTAGAGCGAAATTATCATGGATTATCTTGAAGTTGTGATGAAATAGCTCACGAAAAATTGCACAATGTATTAGGGTGTTGCAGATGAAATGGCTGATTTAGCAATGACATAAAGTTCGCTGCAATTTTAGTGTATTATGTTGGCACAAGGCGGCACAAATGATATAACATATTGAAGTATAGATACTGCTACCTTGGTTCATGGAGACATTTTGGTTTTGCACTTAATAGTGATCGTAAAGACAAAAAGAGAAAGTGAACATGGAAGTGAATCAAAAACGGCTACTTTTACTATACGAATTTAAATTAGAGCACAACGCAACGGAAGCAGCGAAGAATATCAACAGCGCATTAAGGCCTGACATAGTTAGTGAACGAACCACTCGGCGGTGGTTCGAAAAATTTCGATCCGGAAATATGAACCTTGGAAATGAGCCACGTGGACGCCCAGGACCATCGATCGATAACAACGAGCTGCGTGCATTAGTGGAGTCTGACCCCCGCCAAACCATAAGGGATCTTGCCAAAAATTGGGCGTTCACAATCGACAGTTTGCCGCCACTTGCAACAACTTGAAAAAGTGAAAAAGCTTGACAAATGGGTTCCGCAAGATCTTACCGAGCAAAACATGACGTGTCGAATAGAGATTTCAAGTTCTCTTCTCTCCCGCAACAAAAAGGAACCGTTCTTGCACCGAATTGTGACCTGCGATGGAAAGTGGATTTTATACGATAATCGTCGCCGATCGGCCCAATGGCTTGATGCCGATGAAGCGCCAAGACACATGCCGAAACCAAGCCTTCATCCAAAGAAAATAATGGTAACTGTTTGGTGGTCTATAGCTAGAGTTATCCACTATTCGTTCCTGCAACCTGGCGAAACCATCAATGCTGAGAAATACTGTGCTCAACTGGATGAACTGCATCAGAAATTAATAGTCCAACGACCTAGGTTTGTCAACAGGGATGGAGTGATACTGCTTTATGATAACGCACGACCTCATATATCGAGAACAACGCTCCAAAAATTAAACGAGTTGTGCTATGAGACTCTTCCTCACCCTTCATATTCACCAGACCTCTCACCAGCAGATTACCATTTCTTTAAACATTTGGATAACTTTTTAACAGAAAAAAGATTTAATAATAAAGCTGCTGTCAAAAATGCCTTCGAGGAGTTTTTTTGAACCAGAAACTCAGACTTTTACGAAACTGGAATAAATGTACTTGTGTCTCGTTAGGAAAAGTGTGTTGCATCTATTAGTACCTATTTTGATTGAATAAATTGTCTTTATAAAAAGTTACAGCTGTTTAAAAATTTATTACTAAATTAGCCATTTCATCTGCAGCAACCTAATACTTCAAACACTTTTCCACGATGCAAGTATTATTCATGTAAAAGGACTTAAAAAGAAGAGATGGCTCAAAAAATATATATTCAATAAAAATATATAATTTTATGTAAGTGATGTAGAGAAATTACACTGTCCATCACTACAGAGGCTAAAATTAAACACTTTGCAAGAGTAGTGTCTTCTTTATAAATTAGCTTTCAAAGCCAACTGCAATGAGTAATGCCACTTACAAGGAAACTACCCCAGGTGTACCTCACCGATTCCTTTCATTTTGTTATATGTATTAGTACTCAAAAAAATATTAGACATATGTTTTTTTCTTAAGTACTAATTTGCTGATTTAAGGGGTGAAAATCATTTTTAAAGTTCACCTCCAAAAACAGTTTTATATTATAATATCTCAAAAAGTTGATAGAGTTTTTAAATAAAACCAACGGCAAATTTTATCGTATAAGAAGGCGCTTCTAAGGGCATAACTTTTATGTCAAAGGGTTGCAACCTCTATTAAGGCTGAATGTGCAATTTTTATCCTTTTTTCCGTGTAAAATTTATAAAATCACCTGGATTAGGTTATAAATTGTCTGTAATGTAGAAAATAAAAAGATTAAGTTAACGTGTTTTAGGATTTAAAAAAAAAAAATTTTACTGGAAGTGTTTTACTTTTAAAGTAATCTTATAATTATACTGTAACAAAGATGATTATTTACTAATTAACTTTTGAATTTAACTTAAATAGTTTTATCAAAAGAAAATCACATCTAAAAAATTAATAAAAAACGAAGATGTAGCACACTCATGTAACGGGGTTTACTACTCCCAAGCTCTTAATCGTTATAAGATTAACAGTAAATTTTTCTTTTTCTTATTTAAATGCAAACTGTTTTGTTACTTTTATGTAATTACAGTCTGTCAAGTAAGAGCGTGGTCGACTTCACCGACAGGTAATAAAAGATTTTGCTCTAATTATTTTGTTAACCGATAGAGAAAAGCTTTGTCCTTAATGCATTGTCAACAAAAATTTAGTTGTCGTTGATCTTTTAGAAGAGAATCACGTTAAACGCCATGAGTGTTAAGTACGCGTTGCGCTACGAGGCTGTGTTCCTTTGCATCCACCCGAAAGGTCCCAAAATGTCGCAATCAGCGGCTGCTAAATATATGAGAAAGTCGAAGGCATTTGTACAGAAGTGAATACAGCGATATAAAGTGGCTAAAAATGTCGATGATTTACCAGAACGTGGCTCGATAGGAAAAGTGAACAAAAAAGATGAAAAAAGAATAGTGAATCTGTTTTCGCGGAATCCTGCTTTAACACTGCGGCAAGGACAAGCAAAATTAATGGCAAAAGGTTCAGATATATCCTACGAAACTATCCGAACCCATCTTCGTACTCATCATCTGAAATAGCGCAACACAATGAAGAAGCCTTTGTTGACTGAAAAACATGTGACAAAGCGACTCGCTTGGGCGCATGAGAATATTGATAGAGATTTTGAAAATGTCATTTTTACTGATGAATGTTCTATATGGGCACGTTCTGTCCTCACGCGAGCCTGGTCAACTTTCACCATTAGGCTTGTTTAGCGGACCGTAAAACATGGAATAAAGGTGCATCTTTGGGGCTGCTTCTCAAAGCAGGGATTCGGCACTTTGCACTTCTTTACTGACAACCTAAATGCCGAGAAAATGATAAAAATCTACAAAAAGGCTTTACTGCCATCTGCCAAACGATGGTTCATCACAAAAAATGTAGATTACATTCTGCAGGAGGACAACGATCCTAAACACCGCAGCAAGCTCTGTACTCAGTGGAAGACTTAATCTGGCATCGTTACATTGGATTGGCCGTCGCAGTCGCCCGATGCAAACCCTATTTAAGATGTGTAGGCATATATTGAGCGGAAGCTTCGTGGAAGACGCACATACACTTTGAAGCAGTTGTCTTACGAAATATGTCGGATCTATTAAGGCACCAGCTACACTAGTGTAGCGCTGTTTTGTGCGCGGCAATTGCGTTCGCACGGCTAGCTTACGGATAGAGCGGTCACGGGCATACAACAGCTAAACTTTCCCAAAATCGCGCGTAGCACGCGTCGCGGTCGCACGCACACAGCCACGTAGGAAACGGGAACGATTCGTTGAAGGCATGCCTTCTGGTAACAGCCACTGCATCTAGGCGCTTACCAGATGTACTCTACTCGCCTCGAATACAACAAGAACGGCAGAACGCTGTTGCGCGGACATCGTCTTCTGCAGCGTGGCTCATCTGCGTCGGTGTTCTAGCTAAAGTGTACGCGGTGTACGGGAGCACGCGGGATTACTAGGCGAACTCGAGTCTAAACGAAGAATACTAGCTTGTCGGTTATTTACGCGACTGGCTCGACCCTTGGGCAGAAATACAAAAAACAAATAAAATAAAAACTATTATCGTCCGCAACTTGTCCTCACGACGCGGTACCTTATAACCCGCTTCAACATCTAATACCACTCGTACCAAAAAAAATGAAATACTTAATATCAATACACGCATAATTTAAATAAAGAAAGAACATGTAAATAAGATAGCCAATAATTTTAATCATACCATGCTCACGTGGTGCAGTAGCGGTATTATTCGACAGCCGCATTGCTGTTTGATAAATGAAAAAAACAAATTGGTTAGCTTGGTGGCCCACTGCCAGTGGGCGATTATAGTAAACATGCTGAGTTTACTCGTGGCCTCTTCGGAGAGTGGTTCGTAGCAGGATGCGAGTGTGGCATGCAGCTGTGGCTCGTTGCTGGCACGAGTGATTCACGCCAACACGGGTAATAATAATAACAAAAGAAAGAAATAAAAAGGATGGAAGCAAAATACAAGAAATAAAAAAAAATAAAATAAAAAAAAGGCTGGCCCTAGGAATCGCGGTACCATTTTTGCCACGAATCCTTCTCTGGCAGAAGACAGGTGGTGTTGGCAGCGGCACACTAAATCGCCTACTTGATATTTAACGTCGTGTCGACGGTGATTGTAGTGCGCTGATTGTTTCGCGGTCGTTTGCTCGATGTGTCGCTTTACTAGGTCGTGTACCGCGGGTAAGCGGGTTACACGTTCGAGCCATTGTTCTGCATCAGGTGGCGGTTGTACAGGAGCAAGATGTTCGAGATGTTGGCTGAGAATCATGCAGGGTTGCGAGTTACGGCCGAAATAAAGGAACGCCGGGGAGAATTTGGTTGATGAATGCACCATACTGTTGAGCGCGAAGGCGAATTCATTAAGATGCATATTCCATTCGCGGTGGTCTTCGCTGAAAAAACTATTAATCATCGTACGCAAATTTCGATTAACGCGTTTCACGGGGTTGGCCTGCGCATGGTACAGAGGAATGGTGGAATGCGTTACTCCGTACTGCTGCAGCCGCTCGGTTACCGTTTTGTTCGCAAATTCGGTCTCGTTGTACATGAGCAGGGCCTTGGGACAGCCCCATCGGTTTATTATCAGGACGTCGATCGCTTGTATTACACTCTTCGCGTTGGCTTTTCGTAACGCGCGGATTTCAATATAGCGCGTAAAGAGATCCTTGAATACGATTGCATAGCGGCGCCCTTGTTTTGACGGTGGTTTCGGCCTGATCACGTCCGCGGTAACTACCGTCCATGGTCCATCAATGTATTGCTCCCCCATCAAACCAGCTGGTGCTTGTTGCGATACCTTGTGCACCTTGCACTCTTGGCAAGTGCGTACGTAGCAACACGTATCGCAGTAGATGCCAGGCCAAAAATAGTAGGTGGCGAGCTGCGCATACGTTTTCTCGACACCGAGATGGCCCACCTGTGGCGTATCGGGCGCTTCAAACAATGCTTTAGCGCGGTCGCCCTGCAGTAATACGAGCTCCCACGCGTTGAGATCCGGCACTAACGGGTCAATCAGCTGGCTCGGCCAGTGCACATATAACAGCTCATTGTCAATACGCCAATCCGGGAATATGTGCGGGCGGGTGCGAACAGCTGGCAAGCGTCGTTGGTACCATTTATCGTCCATGTGCGCGGGCGAAGCTACAGCGGCGGCTTCTACGTTATTTTCGAGCACACGGGAGAGTGCGTCCGGCACTTGATGCTACGCGCCTTTACGATGCACGAATTTAATGGAATATTGCTGCAGCATCGTGTTACATCGCTCTAAACGGCCTGCGGGATCCTTTAAATTATGTAACCACAAGAGGCTGTGGTGTTCGGTGATCACCGTAAATTCCTCCCCTTGGAGGTAATCTTACAGCCGTTCGACGGACCAGAGCACCGCCAAGCACTCCTTTTCCGTCACGGAATAGTTGCGCTCGGCTTTAGATAGAACACGGCTAACAAAATAGATCGGGTGCTCGTGTTCTTTAACCTCTTGCGTTAGAACGCCTGCGATGGCGTAATCACTCGCGTCCACTTGCAGCGTAATGCCAACGAATGCCTTTCCGCATTAATTATGTAAGCGGTGCTTTATATGCTGCCAGATTATCGATGAAACGCGAACACCATGCTACCATGACTAAAAATCGCCTCAGCTGGCGGGCGTTCGTAGGTGCGGGATACTCAACAATCGGCTTTATCTTATCGTCGTCAGGCTTCAAACCTTCTGCCTTTACGACGTAGCCTAAGTAGCGGACCTCAGCGCAGCAGAACTCGGATTTTTCCTAATTTAATTGTAGATTTTCTTCTTTAAACGCCGAGAGCACTCATTTCAGCCACTGCAAGTGTTCTTGGAACGTAGAAGTGACGATAATCACGTCGTCACTTATCATCCCTCATCAAGTAGGGAAAGATGTGCGGTTCCCACTGCGGCTTAATAAGGCGGCCCATTATTCGTTGAAACGTTGCGGGGGCGTTCGTTAAGCCGAACGGCATGCGCGTGAATTGATAAAGTCCGCGTTCAGGGATGCAGAAAGCGGTGATCTCTTTGCTTGTGGGGTCGAGCTGGACTTGGTGGCACGCTTGACTGAGATCGAGCTTAGAAATATAGCGAGCCGATCTAAGCTTGTCTGGAATATCGTCCATGTTGCGGAGGGGATAAGCAGAGCGTTTAGTGACAGCATTCATGCGCCGGTAGTCAATGCAAAAGCGCCACTTTCCATTAGCCTCCAGAGCTATTACCGGACAGCTGCACCACGGGCTGTCAGACGGCTCAATGATCCCTTTGGTAAGCATGCGATCGATCTCATCGTACGCAACTTGTAGCATTTTTGGCGAATATCTGCGCACATGCTGCCGAATGGGCTCAGCTCCTTGCACGTCAATGGTATGCACTGCTACGTTGGTTAATCCTAGCTATGCGGGTGTTGGCGGGATTAAGCGGTCGAGCAGAGCATTTAGCTGCGTGTGCTCGTCGTCTGTTGCCACAACGAGTCCGCCGACGGTCGCGACGGCCGAAAGGGTCGCCGGATCGGACCCGTACGGATAGAACTGGTGCACCACGCTTCGTGGTGTCTACCAGGTATCCGTGCCATAACCGATCTTGAATTTAAACAGCCTCATAAAGTCGATGCCCAGGATGCAATCGTATTGCAACCCATCTGCCACAAAGAAAGAAAGCGTGCACCTTTCTCCATCGATGGAGACAGTCACATCCAGCACTCCCTAGATTGCCACTGCTCCTCCATCTGGCACGTTAATTGTATTAGCCGCAGGGTTGAGCTTGTCTTGCAACAACTTGCTCAAACCCTTTCCCAGGAACGAATGGACGGCGCTATCGTCCAGTAAGCCTCTGAGCTTCAAACCGTTGAGCTCAATATTAAAAAATAGCCGTATCTCGCGGAGGTGCAGTTTACCTTGGATCAGCGACGGCAGCCGATCCAATGATGCTGATGTCGGAGATTCTGCTGCGGCGGAAATCTCAACTGCTTCGCGCGGCAGTGACAGGCGTGGTAGGTCATGATGAAGCTGCCCGCGGTGTAGAGCTGCCTTTCGGCTACGCGAGGACCCGCGAGCTCCTAACGAGTCCCCTGCGGTGCGTTTCCCGCTCGTGGAGACGCTCTTCATCGATTGCAGTCCTTGCGTAATACATTTGGCTGCTTGCATCCATAACATTTCGGAGTCTTTGGGCATTTCGCAGCCTAGTGCGCAAGCTGGTTACAGCGGCGACACGGCTCTCTCTGCTTACGAGCTTGCGGCGAGTTATTATGGTGGTTATTGACGGCATATACTACCGCGCGTGGCGGCGCGGTGCTGCTGTTTGCGTAATAATAAGAATTACGCTGCCGCTGCGGGGGCACGTCGGCGGGTTGAAGAAGCGGCTGTATTTAAGTCTACGTCCCTGCCGATGACTTGGAGGCTGCTGTGCACGTAATTGCTAATGGACGCGGCTTTTTAGGCAGAGTTTGAGCCTGCGGCGTAGCCACAGGCTTAAATTGCGACTGCTGATGCGGAGGGCGATTCTCCAAAGCGCCCGCAGCAGCGACGAAGTCCGTGCTATGACTCGTGTCGTTGATATCTATCAGGCGCGTAGTTTCTACGGGAGTAGCTTTAGCCGAACATACCGGTTGCAGCGGCACGTACGCGTCCTTGGGGAAAAACGACTCTTTGGGTGGGGGAGGAGGACTATAAGCCTTGTCCTGCAACTTCTTCGTCTCGAACTTCTTTCCCAGACGCTGCAGCTCTACAAAATCACGATCACGGTCGCGCGACACAGCTTGTCTATATGCTGAATGGACGTTGTGGCACGTGCAATCTAATTGCTCGGACCGCGATATCGGCGGTCGCACTTGATCGAGCAGCTTGCAAAATTTAAGCAGGAACATAGATATATCCTCCTGCGGGCCTTGTGTCCACCTGCCAATCTCCTGGCACAAGCGGTCTTGCAGATTGTCTGCGCAATACAGCAACCGAAACGCGTCGATGAAATAAGCGTATGTCTGCTAGCGATTATGTTTGCAGCGAAATCAATACCATGCCTCTTCATCGAGACCCGCCGGCAAAGCCTTAACAATATCCTTCAGGGTTAGACCATATGACTCCCGACACTGATCCAAGTTGGTCAAAAATCCCTCGAGGTCTTGTTTTTGCACGCCCTTGAAGAAAATGCGCCACTTTTCTAGTATATTGCTCGTTTACTTTTCGCGCAGAAACGTGGAATTATCAAAAATGAATTGCGTGGCGTTAGTCTGTGCATGCCAAGGTGCTGAAGCTTCAAACGGAGGTATCAAAGAAGCGTAGTGTCTCTCCGCTCTGTGCGACTGCTGCAGATTGACGTCTGCGGGCGCTCGGGTGGTGGCGGTGCTAATCGATTTGGCCGTCGGACCTCCGGTGATTGTGGGTGCCGTGCGTAAGCTTCTTTGTCAGGAAATACTCCACAATGCATAGCGAGACGCCGAGAGGCGGGTGGCAACGGCTGCGCAGCTGAATCGCTGAACGGGGCGGTTGCGTGCGCTGCTTCGAAGTGCTGTGCTTCGGGCCTTTGCCGTTCTAACGAAACGTCCGCTGCTGGTTCCAGTCACGTTGCAGCGGTCCGTCGGTCGTCCGTCGGCCCCTGACTCTTAACCACGTACGTCCAGAACGGGTCGAATTCTTTGAAGGCAGCTATAGGGCCTACCACGGGTGGTATGCGGTAGCTGGTGGTTGCTCCTGGTGACGTACGCTTGACGGGGTCCGTCAACTCCATCGGCGAGTCTCTGCTGAGCCGGCCAACCGTCTGGTGTAACCGCGTGGTCTGTGCGAGGGGCGGCGGAGGGGTCTCTGTCGCACGAGCTCTCTCCGGCTCGGTCTCGACGATACGCACTTACGGTGCGCGGGTATCAGGCTCGCCCTGCGGCGTCCGTGCCGCTTCCGACGATGTGCTATCTCATGCGCGTGCGGCCAGCTGCGAGAAAACTGAAACATTAGGCGCTTGCGGACGCGCAGGGGAATCAAAGTTCAGACTTGAACTGCGCGGTATAATTGGTTCCGCGGCGAGCGGCGGAAGACGGCTGTGAGTCGCGCGCTCATCTTGCGCGAGGTTCCATGAAGCGGCATCAGCTCCTAGCAGGTGACGGAACTCGTACCTCTCCAGCTGCTGTCACACTACGCAGGTATCGCAATCGATGTTGAGTCCGCATCGTTGCACGTTTTCGAACTCGCGTCCATCAGTTGCGGTGTAAATAGTATACCGTATGGAACTCCTCAGAATCTCAGGTTTAAGCAAGATCATTTCACGATTATCGGCGCGATCCGACTCCATTCTGCATCGCTTCGAAAAATATTAGACTACGAGAAATAAATAAGAGAAAGGTCGCAACGACAAAGACGATGGCGTACAACAAAGACACTTGACGGATCGATGTAACGGCGCAGAGAGCAGATATCACGCTTAGTATAGTTAGCTCAACGCCAATTCCAAAACTGGGACGAATAGCTCGAGTGCGTGCACAGTTAGCTCTGCTAAGAAAGTTGGCTTCAACCTAAACAGCTGCTGCTACGCAAACGTAAAAAAACGAACACGAACAACTCGAGTACACTCGCTCGCAAACCGTTGCTGAAATTTACGTTGAACTGCTTCCTGACTGCTACAGCCGAATCCACTAACTCAAGCGAAGTTGAAAACTAGAAAAAAAACTAATAGTTCGCTTGCATGCGTCGGCGAGGAATGCGTAATGCAACGTACTTAAGCCGGTAAATGCGCTATAATATGGTGCTAGGTGGGAGAAGGTTAGACTAGCGGGAGACAGTCGTGGTCCGCGACAAGTTATGCAAAAACAAACGGGAGAAAGTAGCGGAGAAATGCGCGCGAGGCGAAGTCCGATTGCAGAGAAATGGCCACCGTGTAAGCAAATGGTGCAATAACCGAAAATAATTCTGAAGGATACTAAGCAAAATAGATTTTGCGCCAAAATGTGAAAAAAATATATGTATAAATTATATAAAATTTGAATTCACAACATGCAACATTATCATAAATACAATTAAAAATCCGCCACTGCCATTTGCAGCGCGGTGCGGGGTCAGCGAACGGCGAGTCCGAGAATGCGGTATTTGCTTGCGACAGCGACTACAAATCATATACTTTACACTTCACACTTCACTGTCTCTGCTTTTATTATACAAAAATTTTTTTCTGTCCTCACTTATACACACGATGCGCGATCATGAAAATTTTCACAAATCGGTGATTTGTGTCGGCGTCAATTTGTAACGCTACTAGGGATCAGGATGGCGTACAAATGTAGGGGGGAGTGGGCGGGTTGCTTACTAGTCAAGAGTAAGTTAAAAATCACGAATTTGGAAATGAACAAAACGAACACCTTTATTTGAACTTAATATTAATAAAATACACACTGATCGCGTTTTTACGCGAGCCTAGGGCGCCAGCTACACTCGTGTAGCGCGGTTTTGTGCGCGGCAATTGCGTTCGTACGGCTAGCTTACAGATAAAGCGGTCGCGGGCATACAACAGCTAAACTTTCCCAAAATGGCGCGTAGCACACGTCGCGGTCGCACACACAAAGCCGGGTAGGAAACGGAGACGATTCGTTGAAGGGACGAATACAACAAGAACAGTTTCCCTGCTCTAACACGCTCATTTCGTTTTCAATGTAAAAGATACGGATGCGGAGTCGAACTACTAAGGCTAATGATCGCGACTATGGCACTGGACGAAGTGTCTACTGCTCGCTAATATCGTGACTTTTTGCTCAAACGGACCCGAACAGAGTGAACGAGAAGCTTCTGCGTGGCACTTTCGCAAGCGCGGATTTTAGATAATCGTTCTGGGCCGGCGCAACGTACGTGTAAAATACGTTAGGCGACGCAGCCGCCGCGTGCGCTCCGCTCTGTCGGCAGTTGACATTACCGCGCGCCAGCAGCGTGCGTTTAGGTTATCCGCTCGCGAGTGCCAGTGTTGTTATATTTCTTCTCTGGAGCGGCGAGAATCTACCCCCGATGTCCAAGGAGTCCAGGTAAGTCGACGTGTTCCATGGCTGGTAGGCGTCGACTAATTTGCTTCTTCTTTCTCCTTTCCATGTGCGGCACTGCAACGGATCAACAGCGGGCAAATTGAACGGTGAGCGGCGTAGAAAGAGAAGCGGTGGTGTCGAGGACAGCGATGGCTTGCTAGCAACGGCAGCGAGGCAACGCTCCTAGACAATTCTAGGTACGTAATTACTTGCACGTAGTTGCGGTGCTTAAGTGTCTTTGCTCACCTCCTAACCTCCTCTTCGAATTTCCTATGGTGTTATGTGGCAGCCTGTGCTCTCCTTCCAAGGTGCAGCTGCTATTATTGCTTCCTTCTTCTTTTAACTACTGTCTGGGAGGTTACAGGTACGAAAACCACGACAAGGACAGAAAGGAGCTTGAAAAGGAATCCCTGCTGCAGTGTGTGCGAGCACTGCCATCAAGTAGCCATGGGCTTCTGAGAATGGCTTATCGCTGGAGCCTTACTTGAGCTCCAAGCCCATGTATCTGAGGAAGGTAAAGTATGTACAGTCCTGCGTGGCTGTTAGTTAGGGTCAAGCGTGGCAGTCCTGCGAGACTGCTAAGATTGTAAAGGGTACTGTGGTCTACGAGGAGGCGTACCAGCTGTGTTTTAGCCTACTCATGTGACTGGTGCAAAACACTACGTCACGAAGTATACGGAAATCTTTAATTATTTTATAGTTGTGAACTTTTATATATACATTACAATCCTTTTAAACTTTTGGTAAGTACAAGCATAGGTCGTTTATGAAATATTCTTTAGGAATTTAAGGGGACATTCGCCTTTGAAATTTTTAAAAAATCGATTCAGAGATTTTTACATATTTCGATTCTATATACGTTCAAAAGTTGCCTATTAAAATTTCATCAAGAAATTCGTAATAGAAAAAAAGTTGCAGCTATATTTGTAACAGCGTATGCCCGTGAGTAAAAACCGGTTTCTATTCATGCGTGTAGCGCGGCGCGCCAGCTGCTTCTTCTCCTGGTGTAAACATCTTTAGTATACATATGTGTGATATTATACTGTTTGGCAGTTGCTCTGTGTTATTCTTTGAGTAAGCGCGTGTTTTATTTTTTTTAAATTCGTTAAAAATTGGCTAAAAAATGTCTAAACCTGGTGGTCATTTCAAAGGTAATCAGAGTACTCCTCGTTTTAGACGTAAAAACAAAAAAAGAACATTTACTGGCAATCAGTTGACTGCCAAAAAAAAGCCTGATTTACCAAGTTCATCTGCTAAAAAATTAAAAACAAGTAGTGAATTGCAACCTCCTACGGACAGCTCTATCCAGTATGTGATTTTGTGCTTTAATTTAGCCTTTTCGTTTCTTTCTCAATATATAAAGTGCAAAGAATGTAATGGTGAAATTTCATGTACCCAACAAAAAGGTAGAGGCCTTGGATTTGAAATCTGTGTGGAATGTTCGTGTGGTAGAAAATTTATTGAATTTTTCCCATCTACATCTCGAAATTTGTACGAAATAAATCAGAGAAAGTTACAACAATTTGATTTGGAACCTTTCTCCGAAAAGCAAGTTTTCTGGCAAAGATGTGACTGAAATTGCAGCGTGGATCGCAGCATCCATTTTCAACGGAGGCTCGAGAACTTACCTAGCTATTATGGATCTTATGGGCGTCAAAATTGGCGAGACTGCAACGGCTTTTGCGCAAGAAGTTGTCGAGGACCGTATCTTTCAAGCCAATAGGAGGAGCAGTGAGCAGTCAAAAGAAGGTCGAATTAAGAAGAAAAAAGCTTTGGCAAGCCACTTAAAGCAATTACTAGATAACGAGGGTCCTCGGTATTCACCAGGAATGGCCGATTAAAGGTAAAAAAAAAGTTTTCGACCTTCTATTCAATAAAATTATGGTAAAAAAACTTTAAACGCGTTTTTCTCGAAACTACCTTTTTCAAACTGGTAGGACATTTTTCTCCAAATCTACTTAACCGATTTCAAAAAACCAAAAAGCATTCAATTACTTATTAAGAATAGTAAACAATAAGCCTCTAAAAGTTTAAAAGAATACCCCTCCTTTTTTTTACGGGGGTGACTTACCCCCAAAAAATGCCGTTTTTTCGCATTTTTCAGAAATATACATAGAAAAACTTTAAAATATAAAAAAGTATAGGCTTTAGAGGCTTATTGTATAGTTTTGAGTCTTAAGAATAGAATCCATTTTGAATTTTTCAAAAATCTGTTACAGGAGGTCCACAATATGTCCTACCGTTTGAAAAGTAACTTTTGGATGACGCCCTCTACAGCAGCCAAGGGAAACTAAAAATGGAAAAAAATTTTTTCATATTCTTTAGAGACTGTTTAACAATGTCCAAAAGAAATTTTGTCAAAAAATATTATAGTTTTTTCATAATAAAATTTTTAAAAAGTATTTTATTTTTCAATTTCAAAGGTGAATGTCCCCTTAAGCCAATTGTGAAACTTGTTAAAAATTTCCTAAAAAAAGGCAAAACTTTAATACAATATGGGTATATCAGAAAAAAAAGTTTAGTTTACTGATTTAGTTAATTGATTTTAGTATATAGTTTTTTTAATATTGTAGATTATTGTGTTGTTCGCCCATGTTCACTGTATAGGGCGAACTATACGAATATTGTACGAGGGTAGTCCCAAAAGTACCCGACCTGACTTATGAATACAGGTAGTTTTAAAAAAACAATTACTGCGATTGACAATACCACCTTTCAACAACTTAATGTGAAAAATACATAACGGTACGTTTATTATTATTTCTTTTACAGACATCCAAAGTGAACGCTCTCAGTGAATTTGTAAATATTGAAAAAATCGGGCATCGTTATGTGATACAATACTTTTATTTGAAAGGTGTAAGTCCAACCGATATCAAAGCCAAGTTGGATTCTATTTTGGGGAAGTCTGCTCCTTCGTTTACAATGGTCAAATATTGGGTAGCTGAGTTTAAGCGAGGTCGTACGAGCTGCCAAGATGAACACCGCAGTGGTCGACCAAGTGAGGTCACTACGTCAGAAAATGTGAAGAAAATCCACAAAATAGTATTGGATGACCGTCGACTAAAAGTGCGCGAGATAGCAGAATGGCAGGCATTTCAAAAAGTGCTGTGTATCGCATTTTGACCGAAAATTTGGACATGAGAAAGCTGTGCGCAAGATGGGTGCCGCGTTTGCTTACAATGGAGCACAAACAGCAACGTGAGGATGTTTCCATCGAGTGTTTGACAATGTTTTGCAGCAATAAAGCCGAGTTTTTGCGTCGATTCATAACCATAGACAAAACATGGGTCCATCATTTTACACCTGAGACCAAGGGGCAGTCAAAGCCAAAGAAAGCAAAGACATTTCAGTCAGCTGGCAAGGTCATGGCATCCGTTTTCTGGGATGCGCGTGGAATAATATTTATTGATTAGCTCGAAAAAGGAAAAGCAATCAACGGCGCATATTATGCAGCCTTATTGCAGCGTTTGAGTGATGAAATAAAAAAAAAACGGCCCTATCTAACGAAAAAAAAGTGTTGTTTCATCACGATAACGCACCAGTCCACAGTGCGTCATTGCGATGGCTAAGATCAATGAGTTGAAGTTCGAATTGCTTCCTCACGCACCCTATTTGCCAGATCTGACTCCCTCAGATTATTTTCTTTTTCCGAATTTAAAAAAATGGCTTGGCGGCAAAAGATTTGCCAACAATGAAGAGGTAGAGTCTGCGGTTAATAGGTATTTTGAGGAGCTTGACGGTTCCTACTATAAAGCGGGTATCAAAGCTATTGAACATCGTTAGGAAAAGTGTATCGAACTAAAGGGAGAATATGTTGAAAAATAAAAAACATTTTTGCAATTTTTTTACTGGTTTCTTTGTCGGGTCGGGTACTCTTAGGACTGCCCTCGTACAAATTTAAATAAATTAATGTGTTATGTATTTATTTATAACATGCTGTAAACAACTAAATCACAAAAAAAATTAAAAAAACAAAATAAATTTAGTTGTTCTCTATTGAAAAAACCCAGGTTTACCTACCCAGGTACTTTACCCAGGTCTTTAATAATTTTTGTGCACACAATTTAGGACTAGTTCCATAGCATATATAAAACTCTCAAAGAGTTTAATATTCATTCATAGGTAGTGAAAATATTTGATTAACTGTTTTAGATAAAATAATTTATCCTATGTATATAAGTTTTCGTTTTACGATTAGTGCATGAATAATTTATGTACACTAATAACAAAAGCTAGATTATTTATTAAAGTTTCATTTTATCTAATATAAATTATGTTTTAGGCTCTTAAAATAATTTCCAATTCCATTGACGTAATTAATATGCTCCTGACAACATCCAAGATCTCAAGTTAGATAATACGCCAATCACACAGCAAGAGATTGACCTAAAAAAAAACTTTTTCTTTTTTGTCGTTGAAGCAGCTGTTCATACATGACAAGACGCCGTTCGACGTCTCTCGGCTTCAGTTTGTAAGGCATCCAAGATACTTCCTTTTGTATCATTCCTAATGCTGTCAGACATTTCGAAACTGTTGTTCGATCAACTCCTAATGATTTTGCAACATCGGATTGGGTCCGACATGGATCTTCAGCAAGTAATGTTTCCGATTCTTCGTCTTGAAACTTTTTTGGTGTACCACTACGTTTTCTATCTTGGACATCAAAATCACCATTTTTAAATCGGTTAAACTAATCTCCGCATGTTCTTTCCGATAGAGCATGATCACCATAGGTTTCTACAAGAATGCTGTGTGCTTCGGCTGCAGATTTCTTCTGAATAAAATAGTGCAGTAAAATTTTCCGCTAAAACGGTTCATTTGGCACTAAATTTGACATGTTTTACGCTAAAAAAAGAAAATGTCCTTTATAGTTTAATGAGAAGACACGCTCTGATTTTAAACATAGGTTATAGAACTTCAATATACATGCATCATCATCTTGAATTATCCACAAAAAATTTTCGTACCGCTACCTGACGGTGAAACGGCGAGAACTTATTCACACTCCCAATACAATATAAATTGATAAGATGTAAAGATAGTAAAATATTTCAAAATATATAAAATATTTAAACTTTTTATTTATCTTTTAATTCCCTCACCTTTAGATTAACAATTACCTGGTATAACTTCTTATAAAATAATTGTCTAGTTAAGTGAAATAACGATCGAAATTCTCTGATTGTACACAAATGTTAAACCATCATCCCGCCTATTTCTTAATAATATTTGAAGGCCAAGAATACATTTTTTGTCATTTCAAGTTTCAAACTTCCAATTTATTTTATTTCAAATTTTGAAAAATTTAAAAGTTAAAAGTACTTTAGGTACACTCCTGAACTCAAAGTCACGTTAGGTATAACAGACAAAATATAATCTCAAACTGTTATTATTTCAGTCAAACGGCATTATCCATGAATAAAAATAAATGTTACACAAGCACAGTAAGATAAGGACCAAATCTTATCTGTTGTTTTATAATAATGAATGAAATTCATAAATAATAGATGCAACAAAAACACGTGAGAAAAACAATATCGAACTTGTCCTTATTAAAATTTGCATACAATAATATTTACACATAAAAGAAAAGTTTAAGTACTAAATCATGAGACATGTAAGCTTTGATATTTGATTTCGTCGTTGTAGAACAATTTTTTATTACATTAAGCTTATTAAAAATTTTAACATTAAAATTTTATTAAACATTATCGTCACGAGTGTATTGGAATAATTTACAAAAGCTTTTAGCCCAAAAAAATGAAGAAAAAACCAGTTTTACCCTTACAAAAAATGGGGGATGCTACTCCTGAGCACAAAAATAATGCTCGCTGGCACGTCTTTTTTTAATAAATTAAATGACGTTTGTTTTATTAAAAAATTCCAATTCGCTCTTGAGATAATAAAAAAAGAATAATTTTTGGTGGTGAACTACAAGGGTGGCTTATGAGTTTAAGATTAATGGATTTGAAGTTTCTGGATTTAGATTTTAGAAGCTTATAATTATATAATAGTGACAAAAGAGTTTGCATCTGAATACGAAAAAAAAAAATTTACTGCTAATCTTATAACGATCAAGAGCTAGGGAGTAGTAAACCCCGTTACATAAGTGTGCTATATCTTCGTTTTTCATTTATTTTTTAGATGAGATTTCTTTTTAATAAAACTATTCATGTTACATTCAAAAGTTAATTAGTAAATAATCATCTTTGTTACAGTATAATAATAAAATCACTTTAATGGTAAAACACTTACAGAAAAAATTTTTTTTCAAAAATCCTGAGACACGTTAACTTAATCTTCTTATTTTCTACATTACAGGCAATTTATAACCTAATCTAGATGATTTAATAAATTTTACACGAAAAAAAGGATAAAAATTGCACATTCAGCCCTAAAAATAGGGGTTGCAACCCTGTGGTTTAAAAGTTATGCCCATAGAAGCGCCTTCTTATAAGAAACAATTTGCCGCAGGTTTTCTTTAAAAACTCTAATAACTTTTTGAGATATTACAATAAAAAACTGTTTTTGGAGGTGATCTTTAAGGGTGATTTTTACCCCTTAAGGCTGTCACTCCGTGTAACGGCCAATTTTTTTCAGCTTTTTTTGGGATTTTTTTGAGGAACAATAAAAATATAGAAGTTTAAACTTTTTACTATAGATTTATTAACATTTCAACAGTAAGTCAGACAATTTTCAGGCCAAAATCTTTATCAAAATCTGTGTTGCACTACTCCAAAGGCACCTCCACGATATTTCGATTCGATTGATTGCTTTAAAATTTTAATGGTAGATTCGGCACATGTATAGTCGTTGATTAAACTAACATAATGCAAAAATTCTGAGCCATTTTTTTTTTCGTAACAAAATGATCCAAAAAAATCATGAAATTTTAAAATTAATTTTTAAAACATGTCAATTATTTAATTTTCAATATGTTTAGATGATCCTAGTTCATTTGCTAGCAACAGTTTTACAGATTGAAATGCCGTGGATTTTTTAATTTCAGATAAGCCTATCAGCCGGAATCATGCAGGCCGTTGATGCAATTTTTTTCTAGATGGGTACCTTTAGAGTAGTGCAACTCAGATTCTGATGACGATTTTGGCCTGAAAATTGTCTGTCTAACTGTTAAAATGTTAATAAATCTATAGTGAAAAGTAAAATTTTTATATTTTTATTGTTTTGAAAAAAAAAATCCCAAAAGCAGCTAAAAAAATTGACCGTTACACGGGGCGACTACCTTAATAGTCAATTTACACCTTTATATTTGATAAAACTCAAATTAGCGATCATTATAAGCCAATTTGTATTACTTTTATACAATACATACATAACGAAAACTTGTGTTTTCGTTAGTAATCGCAGAATATTTTAGTTTATCGTTCTTTGAAATAAAAGTGTATAATTTTGATATTTGTGATATATGTTATATTTAAATAAAAAGGCTACGTCATTTTAACAAATTTCAACTTGTAAAGATGAGTCTTCTTTTAAATTAAAAAGTATTAAATATCTTGTGAGGTATTTACAATTTTTCAGATTAGTGAAACATATTTTTAAATTTTATTTTATAATGATAGTTTCTTCAAGAAAAATCGAATTTTTCTTTTAATTTTTACAAATAAATTTTGGGTACTTTATTTTGCAAGATTACATACTTTAAACATTATTTTGATTTTTGTTTAGGCTGTCTTCTATAACTATGACAGCTTCAATGAGCTGTACTACCGCCATATCAGGAGATTTAATTATGAATGATAAAATTAATTTTTTTTATTCGTTAAATTTCATTTAATAAAAGCCATTTTATTTTAATTGTATAGCGTATATTGCCTAATAATTAATTTATATTTTTGCAATACTTTTGCACTCATTTTTATACAGAAAACAATATATTTTTAAAAATTAATAATCTATGTTTTAATTTTATTTAAATCAATAATAAATTATGTTTCACATTAGTCAGGCGTTCCACGACGGCTGCATTTTTTTTTTAAATTACGAGGATTTGTGTAGTTATGATTTCTTATAGGTATTATTTGCTACCTGTTTATATGAAAAAAATATACAATGATGAAATTGCATGTGCGTTGATAGTGATTTTCATTGAATTTCCGAAAATTCAATTTTACATCAATACATCAATCATACAATTTCAATGCGAGTGGATTAACGATGAAAATCTGTAAATAGTAGAGACAATTTGTATGTATTACTTAATGCTTTTGTATAATAAAAATTTTTTTTTCATAAATTTTTTTTTTTTTTTATTTCAGTGCGCATTTGCTGAGATCAGGTAGCTGTATATAGATGTTATGTGACGTAACAATTAAAGTACAGATTTAAATTAATATATGTATATATATATATAGCAAATATAATGAAAATCGAAATTAAAATCAAAATTATATCTAGCAGAATAAATGCAACATATAAACGTTTAATGTGTGAAAATGCTGAGCGGGCTATTCAGTGAAACGCCTCTATATGACAGTGTGTTAATATACGAGGGCGGTTTAATAAGTACCCGTGTTAGAAATAAAGGCACCATTTTTTCAAAAAATTTTTTTTATTTTTCAACAGAGTCCCCTTTTAGAAAGATACACTTCTCCCAACGTTCCTGCCATTTTTTAACCCCTCCAAAAAACAGGATTTGATGAACTCTCCAAAGTACACCTCTGTCTCGGCGATGACTTCCTCGTTTGAGCTAAATTTTTTTCCCGCGAGCCATTTCTTCATGTAAGGGAACAAGGAAAAGTCGCAGGGAGCCAGATCGGGTGAATACGGGAGGTGCGGCAGCAATTCATAACGCAATTCATGCAGTTTGGCGGCGACAACTCCGGATGAATGTGCTGGTGCGTTATCATGGTGAAACAGCACCGTATTTCCCGCTAAATGCGGCCATGTCTCCTTCAATTTTTTGTCGAAGCGGTCCAATAACTCACTGTTGTATTGTCCAGTGATCGTTTTTCCTTTTTTTAAAAAATCCACGAGGATGACGCCGTTCGCATCCCAAAAAATCGTCGCCATGACCTTTCCGGCCGATGGGACCGTCTTCGCCGTCTTTGGAGCAGATTCACCGGGAGAAATCCATTGTTTTGATTGTTGCTTAGTGTCTGGTGTGTAATGATGAATCCAGGTTTCATCAACGGTGACAACTCGACGCAAAAACTCCTTCGGATCTCGCTTAAACTGCTTCAAACACTGCTTTGAAGTTAACAACCGTATCCGCTTGTTGTCCACCGTGAGCAATCGCGGCACCCATCGGGCCGACAATTTTTTCATCGTCAACTTATCATGTGAAATATTAATTGCCGTTCCGGTGGACACACCTACGGCCTCTGCTACTTCGCACGTCTGCCGGGCGTCCTGGTCGCTCCTCATTAAAAACGGATGTTCTCCGACGTTTAAATTCGTTGAACCAATATCTAACTGTGGTCATAGATGGCGAAGTGCCCCCATAAATAGCATCGAACTTTGCTTTTATCTCCTCGCATTTTTTTCCATCTAAAAACAAAAAGTGAATTACCAAACGATACTGCTCTTTTTCCATCTTAGCGAAAATCACGAAACACGTCTTACTCAAATGGCTGCCAAATCCAAACCAACCTAACAATCAGTCTGAAATTTGTTTTACCGTCGTTTGATAGATGACAGCACACGATGATAATACCAACTTCCCTTAGGAACGCCCTTTGTCGTTAAACACGAGTACTTATTGAACCGCCCTCGTATAAAATGTGTAATGCTCGCAGTCACACTGCAAGTTGACTCCAGTGGAAAATATCGAAAGGCATAAAGAATAAACTTATTCTTATGATTAGAGAATAGCATTCCTTCAACACATGTGTAAAGAGACGAGTAACCCAACTCTTTCGGCACACACACTTAGACAAAACTAAAATAATGAACTAGAGTTACATTTTAGTTAGAAGGCGTGGGGAAGGCATGCAAGTCTATAGAGGCTTATGCTGATGCCTAATAAGCAGAAATCCCCACAATGCCTCAGTAACCAAGTTTTTAAATAATGGGGAAGAACGGGCCGCGAGGGCATAAAGAGATTTGGTTCCGATTTTTTCTGTAGTCAAGGAGTAAGAGTGAGATTTTCGATTTGCGAGAGGATCGCGAGTTTATTCTTTCTTCTTGTGTAAATAAAAATAAGTTAAGGTTTTTTCTCTGTTTTTCATTTCGCTAGAGACTGATTTTGACATTTTTCTTAAAAAAAATATAATAGTATACACAGCACGTCGGAAAAGTTCCCGAACTTTTGAAATAAAAAATCGAAAATTACATCTAAAGAAATTTATTTTAGTTAACTTTCAACATAGTCCCCTTCCCAAGATATACACTCATTTGAGCGCTCCATGAGTGATTCGAAGGCTCTCTGGTACTCCTCTGAAGTTATCGCTGTGAGACGCTCGGTGCAAGCCGCTTAAATGCTCGGTACATCTTCAAAAAATTGTCCTTTCAGGCCATTTTTAGCTTGGCAAATAGGAAAAAGTCGGCTGGAGCCAGATCTGGCGAGTATGGGGCGTGATTGATGCATGGGATCTGATTTTCGGCGAGATAACGCTTCACAATGTTTGAAGAATAAGCAGGCGAAAAAAATAATAGCATTTTATTACTTATTTTATTTTCTTCCCCTTACTTTTCGTTTCGGTTCTCGGTGTGTGTCGTGTTGTGTGGTCGGTTTGCAGTAAAGAACGCGAGTTGTACTACACTAAGCCGTATCCGTAAGCGTAAGTGTGAAAAACAAATAAAATGATTTCTAAGAAAATTAATATTGTTGGTGATTCGATCCGTCCGTCAATTCCTTTCTCCATTCAGTGATCCAAGGCAGAACTCAAAGGTCCAGGACACCAGTTATTTCCAAGTAAGATTTCAATTATATTTATCAATGAATAAATAATTATTCAATTATAATGGGGCAGAGGCGTCGACTTCCCCGATCCCCGTGGTTAGTGGCAGTAAGGACTATTTTCAGTTCGAGATGCGTAAGTGGGCCCGTACCAGACGGGTTGGTGGGTCCCGCATTAAAATAAATATTAAAATTTCACTACGTGCGTGTTCCCCCACACGTAACAGTAAAATTTTCGGTGGAGGCGCCGGGTAACTGCTAACACTGAAAGCTTCTTTATTGCCTATACGCGATAAGGAAATTCTCAAAATTGATAAAGTAGATTTAATTGTTCAAAATGAATCAAACATTATAATTTTTAATAACCATAAATGAAAATTGATATTTTAGAGGATATAGTCTTATAAACAATGCTTCATCTAGCTGTAATAATAGTCGCCTTAGAAATGATTTACGCGACTAATCATAGAATTAAATACAATGTTATCTGCTACTTGCATTTTAAAAATTCACGTATCTTTTTAAGAAAACCTCCAAAGTTTTGTAAAGTTCGTTAGCATTGTTTCATGCTCCGTAAAAGAGGCAACGCAAACAATAAAAATCAAAGTATGAAAATAATGTCATATATACTTATATTGCCTTTTATAAATATGACTCGTTTATTTTAAGTTAACAAACAAAATCTTTTTCTAATACTCTTCAGTTTTGCTTCTGTATTAAATTGTTTATCTCTTCAACTTAAGACTTAAATTGTACCTTAAATTCACAGTTCTAAAAATAAGATGTTTATATTTTCTCTTACCGATATTTCATTATTATAACTCGATAAACTGTTTTAAAGTACTTGCATAAGCTTAAGAAAATTAATTGGAATAATCAACTTCTAGATTTAACTTCAATTATATACAATAATATTACGCAAAAAATATAGTTATCCTTATTATTATTTTGAGTACATCAAATGTTCAAAATTCGAAATCAGATCTGTGTTCGTTTTTATCAATGTTTTTTATCTTATTTTGTAACAAAGTATCGCAAATCAAAGCTGTAAAATAAATTCGTTTTAACAATTAGGGACTTGTACATATAAAAAGAAAATATATATTGGGCTTACAACTTTGCTTCCGCCGTTTTTTTCCGAAATTCGAGGCTTTATTGTAAAAAACTGGTTATACATTTATGATTCAAAGTATTGTCCATCGCTGGCCACTACTTTCTCCCATCTTTCGGGCAGCATAAGAATCCCGCGTTGAAAAAACTGGTCATCTTTTGAATTGATCCACGAATCGATCGAATTTTTTACTTCTTCATAAGACCGGAAGTGCTGGTCAACTGAAAGTTTAAAAGATGTTGAAAGCGAATATAAAGATAATTAAAAAATTGACATTGAAACTAAATATATTGAAAATATTCAAGAAGAAAATGAATTTAATTTAAATAAAAACAATAAAACTGAAAATTTAAAAGTACAAAGAAAGTCCGAAAGAAAGAGAAGCCCTGTAAATAGATACGGTAATCCTATAACGCATGTTATTTATGTTTATTTATGTAAATACAAATGTACCGGATGCATATGAAAAAGCGTTAAACTCAAATGAATCAAAAGAATGGCAAAAAGCTATGAATAAAGAAATGGAATGTCTAAAGAAAAATAAAACTAGGATAGTTGTTGATAAACCAAAAGATAAAAAAATAATTGATCTAAAATGGATTTATAAAAGAAAAAGCAATGATATATATAAAGCTAGATTAGTTGTACGAAATTTTCAACAAAAGGAGTATTTGGAAAATGTTTATTCGCCAGTCGGTAAAATGCAAACATTAAAAATCTTAATAAATTACTACTGCGTAAATAATTTATTTATTGAAAAAATGGATGTTGAATTAGCATTTTTAAATGGTAAAATGAAATCTGAAGTTTATATTCATGAGCCACAAGGTTATGAAACTAGTGAAAACAAAGTATACAAATTATAAAAGGCGTTATATGGTTTAAGGGGACTCCCACTTGCGACTTTGAAAGAATCGATTTTTTGTCAATTGTATTTTTTTGAAGTATAAGTATCTGAGAATATGACCTGGAAATTTCACGTCGATCCGAACAAAATTGACTGAGATATGAGCGTTGAAAGAGAAAAATCCGTTGTGTAAACAACTGGCTAGTCTGACACCTGGCACGCTCGACCCTCTCGACGGTTTTAGTCGATTGTTCGATGACAATGGTCGTATACCTGGCATTTACAACGTTTATATAATAGACTGGAATTTGTAGAAACGAATTTTCTACCCCGGACCCGGAATAGATGACTCTATGTAAGTTTACAAAAAAAATTATTTTCTTCGTGTAAACTGAAATTAAAACTTTAAACGCGTTTTTCTCGAAATGGCGTTTCTGAAGTCAGTGACCAAGATTACTCAAACACTAATGAACCGATCTTTTTGAAATTTCGCAGGCTTATTTAATACACGAAAATGTAGTCTTTTATCGTTTGATTTTTTGTTTAAAAAAAAATGGCTGTTTTATAGCCAAAAAACGGCCGTTTTTTTTCGTTAAAATCAAACCATTAACTTTGACTGTCCGCCATTTTGTGAAAAATAAATATTTTTTCAAATCCTTTCATTAAAGACTAGTTTATATTTATATTTAACTAAATCTATCTACATTTTTCGTTTCAGATGATCCACTTCACCGCAATGTTAGTCACTGCAAACCGTATAAATAAAAACACTATTTCATTGGCGGCCATTTGCCACTTAACAATGTAATATTTTGCAACAAAAACATTACTGAAAGTTCTTCAAGATGTATTCTTGAAGATGATATAATAATCGTTATTAAAAGTTTTGTAGTTTTTTTTTTAAAAATTCATGAAAAAAGGCCTTTTTGTTGAGCTACAAGTGGGGGTAACCCCTTAAGAGAAAGCCCACGAGCTTCGTATAAAATCTTTGATAATTATATTAAAAAACTAGGTTTTGTAAGCAGTAATTATGATTATTGTTTATATGTAAATAATGAAAGTAGAGATTCTTTATATATTTTGATATTTGTAGATGATTTATTAATATGCAGCAAAAGCCTAGAAAAAATAAACGAAGTCAAAGTTAAATTAATGAAACAATTTGTAATGAAAGATTTAGGTAATATAAAAAATTATTTTGGCATTGATATAGAATATAATAAAAGAAAAAATATTATGACATTAAGTCAGCAAAATTAGATTGAATCACTGGCTTAAAAATATAATCTAGAACAAGCAAAACTATACGAAACTCCTATGGAAATTAATTTAAAATTAGAAAGAGCTGAAAACTGTAATGAAAATATTAAATATCAAAATTAAATAGGAAAACTTTTATAATATATCAGTATAGGCACAAGGCCAGATATAATATATAGTGTAAATTATCTAAGTAGATTCCAAAACTGTTTCGATGAATCACATTATAAATATGCAATGCGAATCTTAAAATACTTGTATAAAACAAAAGATTTAAAACTTATATATAATAGAGATAAGAAAAATGAGATATTAGATTGTATAATAGACTGTGATTATGCTGGTGACAATATAAATAAAAAGTCCACAACAGGATTTGTAATAAGAATGTATAATAATGTAATTTTTTGGAAGACACGCAAGCAAAGTAATGTAACAATATTTTCTACATTTGCAGAGTACACAACATTATCAGAAGCTACAACAGAAATATTATTTATTAAAAATCTATTGAAAGAAACATTTAAAATAAATTTTGATAAGCCAATAAGCGTGTAAGAAGATAACTTAGGAGCAGTAGCTATAGCAAAACTTGGTAATTTTCCAAAAAATTCAAAGCACATCGAAGTGCAATACCATTATGTAAATGAAAATTATGAAAAAGGAACTATTGATATAATCAAAATTGATTCAAAAAATAATTTGGCTGATATACTAACTAAAAGTCTATGTAAAGAAAAGTTCCAGAAGCATGTTAGGATTAAGAAACTAAAAGAAGTAAAAAATTGAAATTTAAGTTAGGCAATTAAATGAATTAATGAAATGATAATAAAATTGTAAACAACCAAGACTTTAAATTCGAGGAGGCGTGTTGTAATATAGTGAATGTAAAGTCTTACCTGTACAAATGATTAGAAAAAAATACTTGTAACGACATATCTTAGCGTGTGCAAGCAGAAAGCTTTAAAAAGCAATTATTTGTAAAGAGTGGAAAACACACACTTGTAGTAAAGAGAGACTATAGTTAAGCGTAGAGAAGCCTGTCGCTTTTCGCCGCGTACTCACTAAACATCGCTGTACTTACAATTTACATATCCGACTACTTATGAAATATATTAATTATATATTAAAACACTAATCCACTGTCTAATTATTTCACGACCTCAATAATTTTAAGTTATTGCGTAATGCAGATAATTTTATTTTCCGGTGCCTTTCCATGAATATACGTTTCTTTCAATTCTCGAAGCTTTTTGCATTTTAAATGTTATTGTAGCAATCTCTGACAATTTTGTAGTATGTAATATATCAATCATATATAAGACGTTAGCTGTGAAAATTTAACGTAAGAATTTAACATATATTCTATTATCATCGTTTAGATCTTTAGTTGCTTTTCCTTTGCAACTATGCCAAACGAAATGCCGATCATTAAGGTGGCTACAACACAGTCACGATATAATGTGTTTGTTATAATTTTTAATAAATGAGGCAGACCGGACGCAATGATGAAATAACTAAAAATAATTATTTTTACGGCTAATCCGATGCTTTTAATCAAGCTATAAATGATCGAATAGATCGTACCGATTCTATACTTAGTTAATAAGAAAAAAAATAAATAAATAAATAAAAAAAAAAATTTATCTTATGCAATTTTTAAAAAACAATAATGTAGTTCTCTCCACGGGAATCTCTGTCGTCGGATCGCCGTGGTACACGAGTGATTGTGTTACAGACAAGGTGACGAGTTTTACGTCAGCGCGATAAGATAATGCGGGAATTTTTTCTCTTTTCTCTCTCTCTCTCTCTTTATATTCTAATTTGATTAATGAAAATTGATTAAATAAATAATAATAATGATGATAACTTGAGCGCAGGACGAAGATAAAAAATGAATGATATATATAAGTAATATATAGATAAAAATAATTAACAAAACGAAAAGAAATAATACTAAAATCAAAAAAAATAAATAAATGTGCAAATAAATATGAGCCAAAATAAATGTGAACCTGCGATCGTCATCCACTCCCTTTTATGACAGTTGTTCGTGATTGTCGTGTGAGTGTCAGTGATTTGGAAAATGAATAAAAGCTAATGCTAGTAAAAGTGAAGTCTAAAAAAAAATGATAAAAAGAAAAGAATATCGCGAAATAAATAAATGAATGAATACTACATGAAATTAAAAAAAAAAGAATAATAAATAATTAAAAAGGAAAAATAATATATAAAAATAATATAAAGAAAGAAAATAAAAGAATACATAAATGTATAAAATAAAAGAAAAATATAAAAGGATAATTAAATAAAAGAAAAGAAAAATGCGTTAAAATAAAGTAAAATGAAGCGAAATGAAATATATATATAAATGCGAATAAATAAACGAAAAGAAGATAAAAGATAAAAGAAAAAGCATAAATAAATAAATAAAGTGAAACAAAGATAAAGAAAATGATAAAATATGCGAATAAATAAAAGAGAAGAAAATGAATAAAAGAATAATAAACATAGTTAAATAAAGTAGAAAAAAAAGAAAGTGAAATGAAATGTATATAAATTCGAATAAAATAGAAAGAAATAAATAAATAATAAAGAAATAATGTGATATAAATGAAAACGCGATAATAATAAAAAATGAACATTACGGAAAGTAAATTAAATAAAGTGATGAGTAACAAGTGAGAAATGAGTGACAAGTGGAATTATGGCCGGGATATCCCCATAATTTTCTGCGCTTGGGATTATCGTAGTGAACCCATTTTCCGTCCCCAGTCACAATGCGATGCAGAAATCCCTTCCGTCTTTGCCTTGCAAGCAGCTGTTTACAAACACACAAACGCCGTTCAACATCTTTCGACTTTAACTCGTACGGCACCCAATTTCCTTGTCTCTGAATCATTCCCATGACTCTCAGGCGTTTTGAAATGGCTTGTTGCGTCACTCCCAATGATCCTGCCAATTTTTGTTGCGTTTGACACAAGTCTTGATCAAGTAATGCCACCAATTCTGCATCTTCGAAAACCTTCTTTCTTCCACCGCCATGCTGGTCTTCGACGTTAAAATCGCCGTTCTTGAAGCGTTGAAACCACTCTCGGCACGTTCTTTCACTAATAGCGGCCTTACCATAGGTATTTGAGAGCATTCGATGAGCCTCAGTCGCAGATTTCTTTATATTAAAGCAGAAAATTAACACCTCCCGCAAATGACAAGAATTTGGCTCGTAAGCTGACATGTTTAATCGAGAATAACTTTATGATGCAGACACAAATCGACTAATATTTCGATGGCGTTATGTTTACGAGTACCTAAGCTTATTGTATGACATCTATGATCTATTTATTTTAACTACCACTTACCGCCACAGCCGTCTATTGCAAAACTGCGGAAGCAAAGTTGTACACCCAATCATTCATTTATCTAAAATATGTCTCAAATAAAATTGAATTAATTAATTTAATTTGTTTTAACCGCAATTGCTGGGACAAAAATTGTCAAGTTATGATTATTACTATTATATAATTATATTTCTATTAAATTAATAAATTTATACAATAATTAATAATTGATATATTTAAAATATTTTTTATTTTTACTAAAAGTTATATATAGATTTGAATTATATTGATTTCTAAATCCAAATTTAAAAATTTTTATTAAAATTTAACAGGAAATTATCTATTTATTAAAAAATCTAAATTATTTATTTAATATAATATTTATTAAATATGTTTTTGGATTATAAGTCTGAGGACTCAAAGTTAGCCGATTTTTGCATTAAGGAATGTATGAGTCATGCCGTGTCGTTACGACGGATAGCGTTGGACTTATCGTCTAGAGATAGTCGGTCCGGTCTTATCAGCGACATATGGTTTTATGTTCATGCCGAGTTACAGTTCTTTTAATAGCCCCCTAGCGGAAATAATCACGTGTATATAAATGTTATTAACAAAAAGTAATTCTTCATAATGATTCTTAGCTTTTATTAGGTAATATTAGAATCTTATAATGTGTGGATTTTGGACTCTAATAATAGTCAATAATGTATATTAATGTTTTGAAGTTTTTATCGTCATTTTATAAATTTAATAAATGTTTATAAGATTTTATTGGATTTTCACAGATATTTATTTTTAGGAAATGTCCTTACAAACAAAGATGCAATAAAAGCGAGAATATAAATAGTTATTAGCTTTTAAAACGGTAACATATTTCTTTTTCGTGTAAAAACCAAAAGGCTAATCATTATAATGATTGTAAGTAGTTGATGAAACCTTTTAAAGTACTTTAAAAACTTTATAAAAACTTTAGTTAAGTATTTAATATATTTTAGAATTCTATTTTTTATTATGATTATACATATTTTTAACATACGCATTATATTTAATCGTTTATTCGCATTGTAGCACATGTTATTTTACACATTATTTTACGGAAAAAAACACAGAAAAATGTTTGACCTACGGTGGGATCGAACCCGGGTTCTTCGCATTATAAAGCAGACGCCCTAACCATTACGCTATGCAATGCTTGTAGAACAAAGATTTAAATTAGAATCATAAGTTGCATGGCAATCCATATACACTTGTAATAATTTTACATTTAAAATTTCTTCTATAGTGTAAAGTATTTTTTTTAATTAAGAAATAATTAAAAATTCAATATATGTAAATACATAATTTCGCTCTTGAGATTTTACTACATATGTAGTAAAATCTCAAGAGCGAGATTATGTATTTGAATATATTTAAATTGTAATTATATCTTGGTCTTCTCGGTCTTGCTTTACCTTTCGCATGATAATCGCTTGATTGGTCGGTGGTTTCAGGGTCGTATGCGTAAATCCAAGTCTCGTCTCTAGTAATGATGCATTTCAAGTGGTCCTGATAGTCAAACAGCAAAGTTACACACACATCAACGCGACGCTTTTTTTTCCAAAAAATTAAGCGATTTTGGCATCAATCGAGACTTAACGCGTTTGAGACGCAAAACATCCTTCAAAATGGTTCGGGCTGAGCCAAATGATATTCCAACACTATCAGCGAGGTCTATAATTGTCAATCGACGATTTTCAAGCACCAAATCTTTGATTTTTTGGACGTGGCCCTCGTCGGTAGACGTTGATGGTCGTCCAGAGCGCGGTTCGTCTTCAACGCGTTCTCGGCCCGCTTTGAACTCGTTGTACTACTTATAAACGTTTTGTGCCATAGTTTGATCACCAAAGGCCTTCCACAACATTTTCAACGTGTCCGCACAAGAATATTCGTTCGGCAAACAAAATTTGATGCAAGTTCTTTGCTCAACAAAATGACTTGTTGTAAAAATCGAAAAATTCACTTTTGGTTGTTTACAAAAACACGTGTTACTCGGAGATAATTGAACCTTTTAAGAAAAAGACGCTTGGCAAGTGTTATAGACAGTCCTACCAACCTAGGAAAAAAAATTTACCTGCCTTCCTAATGCCCGGGAGTCTTAAATGACAATTTTACCTCACTTCTTAATCACAGTAGTATATACCAGGCTGTTGAAAAAGTTTTGCGGTTCGATAAGAGAAGGTGTTGCTACTAGCCTAAATTTTTTGTTGTTATGTTGGTACACTCTTCATATAAACATATGTAAAGTTTCATTTCAATTTGTCAATTTATTCATTGTTTACAAGCCATTCAGTATCGACGTGTCACAGTATTTTTTTACTATGGAAAAAATCAAGTATCGTGCAATGATTGAATTTTTATTTTTGGAAGATTTAAAAGCAAAGGAAATTTATGAACTAATGTTGAAAGTGTATAACGACTCTTCACCTTTAATTAGTACAGCAGAAAGATGGGTTGCTCAATTTAAACGTGGTCGTACAAGCCTTGAAGACGATCTACGTCAAAGACGTCCAAAAACAGCAACAACACCAGAAATCGTAGAAACAATACAGGATATCGTATTGGAAAATCGTTGAGTGACTGGAAGAGATTTAGTAAAAGCCCTAGTCATCTCATTGGGCAGTTAAAGCAATATTTTGACTGAAGTATTGGATTTCAGAAAGCTGTTTGCACAATGGGTGCCGCATTCGCTAATAATGAAACAAAAACACATTTGAATGCGACTTTCTTAGCAACACTTAGAGCTTTTTCGATAGGATAAAGTGGATTTTGTGCGTCGATTCATCACCATGGATGAGAATTGGATCTATCACCATGATCCTGAATCAAAACAAGAGGCTAAAGAGTGGTGTGAACCTGTTTCTTCGGCTCCAAAACGAGTTCGTGTCTAGAAATCGACCAAGAAGGTGTTAGCATCAGTTTTTTGGGATGCGAAGGGAATTTTGTTTGTAGATTACTTGCAGACTGGTAAAACAATAAATTTTAAATATTATTGTAACCTTTTAGACCAGCTGAAGGAAGAAATTCGTTAAAAAAGATCCGGTTTGCAGAAGAAAAAAATCCTTTTTCATCAGGACAATGCACCGTGTCACAAGAGCATTTTGACAATGGCTAAAATCCATGAACTAAAATTTGAATTGTTGGAGCATCTACCGTATTCACCAGATTTGGCCCCTAGCGACTTCCATCTGTTTCCAGACCTAAAAAAATTTATGCGTGGAAAGCGTTTTTCATCAAATGATGAGATCATAATAGATGTGAAAGCGTATTTTGCAGCCCTTTTAGATTCTTACTTCAAGGATAGAATTCACAAATTGGAATCTCGTCAGAACAAGTGTATTGATGTTCAGGGAGACTATACTGAAAAATAAAGTGTATTTCAAACCATAAAATTGTGTTTTTCTTATCGAACCGCTAAACTTATTGAACAGCCTGATATATGTGAGAATAGAAAATGAGGAGGGTGTGAGGGATTGGCCTGATTAAAAAAGAAATAACACAAGCATTCGCGTTAACATAAAGAAACTTGCTTTGGCGTAAAAACCCTCATGATTTAGAGGGAAAAGCCTAAGCATGGTGACTCTTTGTAATTCTATTTATTAAAAGAAAACAATTAATAATACAAAAAAACTGCATGATCAGATTAACTGAAATCGCGCGCAAATAAAATGACGTAAAAATAGACGACGTGTATACGCAAACTTAAGACTAACGCTTACAATGGGTCACGTGACCTGTGCAACTCGCACACCAACAAAAATCAAGTTCTCTGGCCGCTATAGTACACCAAATTCACCTGGTGAAGCCGGGCTGGGGGTGCGTAAAATGGTCCTCGACCCGCACACAACGCGCCCTGATGTCTCAAGGAGACCAGCGCTGTGGTACCGGGCAACAAGCTTAGTTGCCGCAAAATACGCATGCCCTGGAACACGTCACTTCAAAAATATCGCACGTGGCCAGCATTCCAAAATCAATCAATCCTATGCTGAGGTGCACCTCCTTCACTCGCACTCACACACTGCATGCATGCAATCACGAAATCCAGCCTCAACGACCATGCACAATTCACGCACTGAACCCGAACGCGAGGTTAACAAAAGCCAAAAAGACGCACTAAGAACTCGCACGGACACGCAGAGACTCGTCACCGCCGCGAGCTACGATGAAGTAAAAAGTCTTCTTCCAGCGCGCCGCACTCGCCAAAGGAAAAAGAGGGCGCGCGAGGCTCGGGACCGCAGCGTAGACGCCGATTGGTTCGCAATAACACTACTAGCGACATTGTATAATATCATAGAACTCAGGCACAATAACAAAGAGAAAATCTACACTAACAACAATCTAATTACTATCACTGTAGCTAGCTTGTTTTTTTTCTATTCGCTATGGTCTTTGCTTGCTAATAACTAACTTCTGGGTAACCCATGTAGCTTAATAAGACTTAAAAATTTTTATTATAACACAATATAAAAAAAAAATAATATAATATAATGTTTACACACAGTCTGTCGGAAAAGTTCCCGAACTTTTGAAATAAAAAATCGAAAATTACATCTAAAGAAATTTATTTCAGTTAACTTTCAACATAGTCCCCTTCCCTAGATATATGTTACACTCATTTGAGCGCTCTATGAGTGATTCGAAGGCTCTCTGGTACTCCTCTGAAGTTATCGCTGTGAGACGCTCGGTGCAAGCCGCTTGAATGCTCGGTACATCTTCAAAAAATCGTCCTTTCAAGGCCATTTTTAGCTTGAAAAATAGGAAAAAGTCGGCCGAAGCCAGATCTGGCCAATATGGGGCGTGATTGATGCGTGGGATCTGATTTTCGGCGAGATAACGCTTCACAATGTTCGAAGAATGAGCAGGCGCATTGTCATCGAGCAAATTCCACGCTCCCGGTTCCTTGTACTCGGGCCTGATGCGCTATTTTTTCTTTCAAAATCAACGCGACCCTATCCTTACTCATGTTTAGTTCGTCTGCCAACATTCTGAGAGACATGCGGCAATCCTGCTTCAGTAGTGCGCGCACGCGAACCTCGTTTTCGTCAGTAACAGCTATTGACGGCCGGCCGCTTCTCTCGTCATCTTCTAGCGACTCTCTACATTTCTTGAACCGACTGAACCACGTGTAAACAGTTGTACGCGACACTACACCTTCACCGTAAGCCGAATCGATCATTTTTTTCGTCTCCGCGAAAGTTTTTTTAAGTTTATAGCAGAATTTAATTGCGCCACGATGTTCAAATTTCTCATTCATCGTAGAGCTTGCACCGGGGTACTAAACACACGTTCACTAAAGCACGTCTATCTCGGCAACTAATGAACGGATACTGGTGAAAAAATTCGCAGACACTCCAGAGGGATGTAGCAACATAGTACCGGTGTCGTCCAAGAGGTGGCGCCACTCGTACAAGCGCTACAAAATAAGTTCGGGAACTTTTTCGACATACTGTGTATAATATAAATAAACTAATAATCATAAAATAAAGTTGAATATAATATGAATTAAATAAAACAAAGAAATACGGTACTCGCGAAATAATTCGAAACCAATAAAAAAAAAATAAAAAATAAAAAAAAGACCAAAGCCAGAGAAAAGAAAAGCGTTGAAGGGTCAATTAAAATGAATTTCCTTTCTCCACTTGCGAGAACCTTCCTGTCACTAATCAGATACATTTATTTCTTTTAGAAATGTGTATGACAATGCTCTTGTTCTGTGACTATGAAATTTTATATACATTATTATTTCCTATCTGTCTACTACAGGTCGGCAGGAAACGAACAAGGAGTCAGATAGTAAGAACAATGATGGTGGAAAGACTGGTGATTTTAGTTGGCCTGTGCATAATCAAAGAGGTCGCGAAATACCATAAGACGAAGAAAAGCAAGCGAACTAGGAGCCAAAGACAAAGTGAATATCTGTCAATGGACGGAACTCTACTCGAAGAAATATATTTATGGGTGATCAAGGATATACAGGGCCAGGCCATTAGACCGGAAGCACAATTTCTCCTAGATCTTTTAGAGTAGGAAGGAATAAATCTAGTCTCCTTTATAGGAAAAGATATCAAGCAACGGCAATTCTCGAGGTATGAGTTACAGACGGGCAACCAGATAAACCAATACCCCGATTTCATCCCAATCTCTGAAGAAATAAGTCCCAAAGACTGGAGTGAGGAACTTCAGTTTCGAGAAGCGCTGGAATACGAACGCTACGTAATTGACAACGTATACACCATTCACCTCGATTATAGAGCAGTCTACTTGAGGTCCGTCATCTTTGAGGGTGCCTGCACCGCTTGTCACCAGCCGCTACCTGTCTGGCGGAACTGCGAAACGAGTCTGATAAATTGGTTAGCGGGCAACGTCAAGGACGTCTACCCAGTTGGGAATGTAGGGACTCCCAGTATCAGCAAGAGTTGATCTCGTGAACCTTATGTAGAGAGTGCCGGAGGACGCCGCCAATCATCATCTCTCGGGAGGAATCCTGGGATGACGCTTATGTTAAGCAGCGCCAAGCAGCGTTGGAGAGCAGTCCTTTGGAGTAGGCCGATAGCACGCCGCTATTCTTATATTCGAAAGGACAGTGTGGTAAGAGCAAATGGCCACTGCCTCTCTGGAGGAGTTGTTTCAAATCTATGGTAGCCATAGCCAACGGAAATCTGAAGGTGGAACAAGTGGTGGAACAATGCGAAGACCAGGAACGTAAACGTGAGCTGAAAGAACCAATCCTTTGCAATCTGGTTGCAATTATGGTGGACCGTGGAATAAAACTCCGGTAGGGCAACCGTGGCCGAACGAATCCTGGAGAAGACCTGCTAGTAACCTCTTTTAGAGAGCAAGATCAACAGAGGATAATTTAAAATCGATAGGGGCTCGTCACAAGACCCTGCTGACGAGCCAAAGCCCATACAACCCCGAACTAGCCCCGTATACAAGGAGGGAAGAGCCCCCGATAACGAGAGACGAGTTTAGAGGACAGATCCTACTGGTCCAAAACAAAATACAGAAACCATTAGGCAAATTTGTACGTGTACAAGACTTTGAACAGAGGATTCAAAGCTCAGTTCCTTTAATCTTGATCTCCAAATTAATGTAAATGATGTAGGTACATTAGGCAGCATCACGGATAAGACCATAAAAACCTTAGGTACCACCTTTTCAACTATACAGGGGCCACTGGCAAAATTTCATGTTGTGACGGATAAATTCGAAATCAACCAAGATTTTTCAAGTGACCCCGACCAATTGGTCAGGGATACTTAAAAAAGAAAAAAGCCGTTATATCATATAATAAGGCCCTTAAGATAAGCGGGGATGTTATGCTTCCCATTTCTTTTTAATCACTTAATGACCAACATAAGCAAAAGACCCGAAAAATACTATATAAATAGTGTATAAAACTATATAAATACTATTAAGTTGCTGCACATGTAATGACTGATTTAGCAATGACATAAAGTTGGCTGCAATTTTAGTATATTATGTTGGCACAAGGCAACGCAAATGATATGACATATTGAAGTATAAATACTGCTACCTTGGTTTATGGAGTCATTTCGGTTTTGCACTTAATAGTGATCGTAAAAACAAAAAGAGGAAGTGAACACGGAAGTGAATCAAAAACGGCTACTTTTACTATACGAATTTAAATTAGAGCACAACGCAACAAAAGCAACGAGGAATATTAACAGCGCATTTAGGCATGACACAGTTAGTGAACGAACCACTCGGCGGTGGTTCAAAAAATTTCGATCTGGAGATATGGACGTTGGAAATGAGCCACGTGAACACCCAGGACCGTCGATCGATAACAACGAGCTGCGTGCATTAGTGGAGTCTGACCCCGGCCAAACCATAAGGGATCTTGCCGAGAAATTAGGCGTTCACACTTCGACAGTTTGCCGCCACTTGCAACAACTTGGAAAAGTGAAAAAGCTTGACAAATGGGTTCCGCGTGATCTTACCGAGCAAAACATGACGTGTCGAATGGGAATCTCAAGTTCTCTTCTCTCCCGCAACGAAAAGGAACCGTTCTTGCACCGAATTGTGACCTGCGATAAAAAGTGGATTTTATACGATAATCGTCGCCGATCGGCCCAATGGCTAGATGCCGATAAAGCGCCAAGACACATGCCGAAACCAAGCCTTCATCCAAAGAAAATACTAGGTTGTTCAAAAAGTTTTGAAAGCGACATCTATAGAGCAGTAGAAGAACCAAAATTTTTACACCATTTTAATATTTTATCTTTTATATAAACATACCCAAAGTTTTATCCCACTCTGTCAATTCATTGTTTGTTTACAAGCCATTCGAAGTTGACGTGTCAGTGTATTTTTTTTACAATGAAAAAAACCGAATATCGTGCAGTGATAAAATTCTTTGTTTTGGAAGGTTTATCAGCAACGGAAATTCATACAAAAATGGTGGAAGTGTTTAAGGAATCTGCTCCTTCATTTCCAACTGTGCACCGATAGGTTTTAGAGTTTAGACGGGGTCGAAAAAGCGTTGAAGACGATCCACGCTCAGGACGTCCAAAAAGTGCATTAACACCAGCATTCATAGCAAAAGTACAGGATATGGTTTTGGAAAATCGTTGATTGACCGAAAGAGATTTAGCAGAGGCCCTAAATATCTCATTAGGCAGCGTGAGTCATATTTTAAATGAAGTTTTGGGTTTTAGAAAGCTCTGTGCACAATGGGTGCCGCATTCGCTTACAATGGAACAAAAACACGTGCTAATGCGACTTTCTGAGCAACATTTGGAGCGTTTTCGAAAGGATAAAAAGGATTTTTTGCATTGATTCATCACTATTAATGAGACTTGGGTCTACCATCATGACCCTGAATCAAAACAAGAGGCTAAAGAGTGGTGTCAACCAGGCACTTCGGCACAGAAGCGAGTTCGTGTCCAGAAATCGGCGAAGAAGGTGTTAGCGTCAGTTTTTTGGGATGCGAAAGGGATTTTGTTGGTGCATTATCTCCAAACTGGCAAAACAATCAATTCTGAATATTATTGTAACCTTTTGGACCAATTGGATGAAAAAATTAGTAAAAAAAGACTCGGTTTGCACAAAAAAAAAATCATTTTTCATCAAGACAATGCACCCGCTCACACAGCTCAAAAAACCATTACTAAAATAACCGAATTAAAGTACGAATTGTTGCAGCATCTACCTTATTCGCCTGATTTAGCTCCCTCTAACTTCTGGCTGTTTCCACACCTCAAGAAATTTCTTCGTGGGAAGCATTTTTCATCAAACGAAGAGGTTATAGCCGTTGTAGAGGAGTATTTTGCAGGCCTTGCAGAAAGTCACTTCCATGATGGGATAAACAAGTTGGAATACCGTTGGACCAAGTGTATTGAACTTATGGGAGATTATACTAAGCAATAAAAGTGATTTCACCATCAAAAAAAAGTATCTTTACTACCGCTTTCAAAACTTTTTAAACAACCTAGTAATGGTAACTGTTTGGTGGTCTGTAGCTAGAGTTATCCACTATTCGTTCCTGCAACCTGGCGAAACCATCAATGCTGAGAAATACTGTGCTCAGCTAGATGAAATGCATCAGAAATTAATAGTCCAACGACCCAGGCTTGTCAACAGGCATGGAGTGATACTGCTTCATGATAACGCCCGCCCTCATGTTTTGAGATCAACGGTCCAAAAATTAAACGAGTTGTGCTATAAGACTCTTCCTCGCCCTCCATATTCACCAGACCTCTCACCAACAGATTACCATTTCTTTAAACATTTAGATCACTTTTTGACAGAAAAAAGATTTAATAATGAAGCTGCTGTCAAAAATGCCTTCGAGGAGTTTCTTCGAACCAGAAACTCGGACTTCTACAAAACTGGAATGAATGTATTTGTATCTAGTTTAGAAAAGTGTGTTGTATCTATTGGTACCTATTCTGATTAAATAAATTGTCTTTATAAAAAGTTACAGCTGTTTAGGAATTTATTACTAAATCGGCCATTTCATCTGCAGTGACCTGATATATAAATAGTATATAAAAATAGTATATAAAACAAGAGACTCTTGCAAGGAGCACAGTGAATTATCGAAAACGTTTATGAGTAAATTATTCATGGAAAATCAGGAAGATCAAGACAATCGGCCCTCAACCTAGAGAAATCCGAACATAAATATGTACTTAAAAAGAGAACTAGGCAAGTACTCTAGATAAGTATTAAACCCATTAAGTTAAAGGAAAAATATTTGCCTAAGATAGAACTCAACAACAATCGAGTATATATAGGGGAGGAAATAGTACGAAATGACCATAATACTTGCCGGGTGATGGCAATAAACACGCAAGAAGAAGACATCTGTGTAAATATAGACCTCGTAGAAATTCTGCCTTTTGAATATGTTACCCCTGAATTTGACCCTGACACCGATACTAAGCCAGAAACTCCTCCCAATAGAATAGGTCAGCAATGGGAATGAGCTCAACAACTCCGAAGTTTAATTCGGGTTGGTCATCTTAACCAAGAGAAAAAGGAAAGCACGAATTAAATAATAGATGAGTACTGTGATGTATTCTTACTGCCAGGGGACCTCCTCCATTGTATCAATAAGGTAGTGCACGAAATATCTTTAGAAAATCATGTACCCATACACACTAAACAATATCGACACCCCCCAAAACATAGAGAAGTCATAGTAGATCAGATTAAAAAAATAACCAAGGGATGGCATAATAGAATCCTCCAATTCACCCTGGTCCTTCTCAATTTGGGTGGTCCCGAAACGACCAGACAGTCATGGTAAACCCCGTTGGCGAATAATTATTGACTTTAGGGAGTTAAATAAGAAGACTATAGGGGATGTATATCCTCCACCTAATATAGCAGATATTATTGATAAATTAGGAGAAGCAACTTATTTTGCGTGCTTTGATTTGGCTAGTGGATTGCAACAAATACCCATGAAACCGGAAAAAAAATACAAGACTGCTTTCACTACCCCGAATGGACACTACCAATACGTGGATATGCCAGAGGGATCAAAGAACGCACCCAATATGTTTCAGAGACTAATGGATAACGTATTGACAGGGCTTCAAAACACCGAGATGTTGGTATACCTCGATGATGTTATAGTATACGCAAGGGATCTGCAGGACCACAATAGAAAAGTAAAACAACTCCTAGATCGGCTAAGAAACGCTAGACTGGTTCTACAACCAGACAAGATCGAATTTTTACGACGTGAAGTTCCCTTCCTAAAGCATGTGATCAGTGAAAAAGGGGTTGAGCCAGATCTTAACAAGATTTCGGCAGTAAAAGAATTTCCAAAGCCAACTACGATAAAAAATATTTGACAGTTCTTGGGACTAGTAGGATTTAATCGGAGATTCGTAGGAAACTTTTCAAAAATAGGAAAGCCACTAACCAACCATTTAAAAAAAGGCCAACAGTGCAGTAACTGGGGACCACAACAGGATGAAAGCTTTGAGTTGTTAAAAAAGCGTTTATAGGAAGCCCTATCTTAATTTTTCCGGACTTTAAGAAGGAATTTACACTAACAACTTATGCCTCTGACCATGCAATCGCAGCGGTATAAACACATTGCTGACCGGTCACTTTTCTGAAAATTTACCTTATGTGCCCGGATATTGCTTTTAAAGCGGATGTGGAAGTAAAAAAATATAAATAAACTTTAAAAATTTTTCTTTTACAACTAAGAACGAAACTTGGCCGGTCTTATAAGCGAGACACAACTCGAGGTATGCAGACCAAATAATTACACTACAAGATTTCAAACAGTGCGCCGTAAAAACAATAAAGATGCGAAAAAAAGCTTATTACGAGTTAACTCGTAACCGGTCAGCAACGCTTGGCCACGAAAACATGAGTTAACTCGTGACCGGTCAGCAATGTGTTAAGCCAGGGACTAAACGGATTCAATCATGCTGTGGCATATTAATCAAGAACTCTAAATAAGACCGAGAGAAACTATAGTACTACAGTAAAGGAATGCTTAGCCGCGTTATATGCCATGCACCAATTTCGACCATATCTACTGGGAAGAAAGTTTGTCTTGCGAGCAGATAATGAACCTTTAAATTAGATGCATAATAGAATTGACCCTGGGCAGCGACTGATGCGATGGATGTTCAAATTTACCGGGTATCAATATACTTTCAAGTACAAACCTGGACGCTTAAATGGTAATGAGGACGCTCTTTCTCTCTTTCTCTTGCGATCCAGTAATAGACGTCATTGAATAAGAGATCAATGATAAATTACCTTAACTCAGAATACTAGTATTAAATAAGGTAGCATTTCAGCCAAGGAAAGAAAAAAAGCCAAAGGCTCCTGAATTAAGAAATCTTTCTGCCGGAGACGTGCCTGGCCCGGCAACAACAAGCCGAGAGCAAGGAAGGCTGCCTGGTTCAAAGACTGTTAAAGCACCTCCCGCAAGCTAAAAGTACTCCACTAACAGGGAAAGTTAAGAAACAATTGCGATTTAGCGAGGCAATTTGCGTTTCCAGAAGCCCTTAAGAACCCTCACGACAGGCCTTACTCAAAAATCTACCAATTATAAATATAAACTATGACGAAACACCCAAAAATACCTTCGATGAATTATTACCTCTAATATCACTATGCATATCTTCAACCGAATCGCATGAGACTATTACCACAGATCATAGTGATCAAAGTTCTAGCGACACAGAGTCAGAGAGCTCAGAAGAACAAAAACCCCTGCCCCTACTAAATTTAAGCACATCACGACAAAGCCTTACCTATAAGAGAGACAACCCAGTACATTTCATATCTAGCGATATCAAGAGCATAACAAGTACAACAAGGTTATTGATCGACATCGGAACAATAAATCTAATGAATTTGAAGAAAACAAAACCAAGGGTGGGCCAAATCTTGCTTACACCTTATAAAAACCATAATGTATTGTCAGTAGTTATGAAAAATAAATACTTCGATAGTCTCACAATCCCGAAGTTAAGAATTGCTCTAGCGAATCTTAAAACTACAATGATTCAAAGAAACCTTACCAGCTTTCGCATTGCGCGGTAGGGAGACATGTTAGAGTCTCTAAAAGCAGGATTATTAGCCCAGCTTCTGACAGAAACATTTGAGGGTATTCCAATTACCATGACTCCACGCTACGGAAATGTGGATTGTTCTGCAGCAGAGGAAAGAAGTGTTATAATCCGAAACTTACATAAGAGCCTGATAGGAGGACACAAAGGGGTAAACTAGATATATCGGAAGATCAGAGAGAGACACTATTGGCCACGTATGAGAAATGACTTTTGGACTAAGTTTTGGACTACATCCGAAAATGCCGAGAATGCAGTATGAAAAAGTTGGACTGAATTAAGACAAGGGAACCCATGATTATCTCGGACACACTGATATAACTATTTGAGAAGGTGTCCATCGACAGCGTAGGCAAATTGAGAGTGATCCCTTGAGGCAATAGCCATGTACTTACCATGCAATGTAATCTAACAAAATAATTGATAGTAGTACCAATACCTAATGTACAATCTACCACTATAGCCAACGCATTATCTAAACACCTCTTATGTCAATATGGTGCTCCTAAAGCAATATTATCAGATAGAGGAACAAGTTTCCTGCCGGATCTGACGAAAACACTTATGAAAACGTTCGAAATATGACATCTTGCCACTTCGGGATATAGACCCCAGACCAATGGGTCATTAGAAAGAAGCCATACGGCATTACCTGATTTTATAAGAATGTATTTAGAGTCTTATAACGATTGGGATAAACTAATACCTTTCGTAGTATTCACTTACAAAACCAGTTTACATTCAGCCACTAAACGCACCCCCTATGAATTGGTTTTCGGAAGAATCGCAAGGTTTCTTTAAAAATACCTGACAAGGAAAAATTGAGTACATATAACACGTACCTACGGGACTCGCTTTTTTGCTTGGATGAAATGAATCACATCGCCAGGGATAATCAGATAAAGGCTAAGCTACAGTCTAAAGCTCGATATGATAGTTAAGGTACAAGACGAAAAGCCAAGGTTGAAGACTATGTATATGTACTCAAGAAAATAAGGGCATCTAAATTCGATAAATATTATGATAAACCATTAAAAATCGTTGAAACAGTGGGTAGAAATAATGATCTATTAGAATCACCTGATGTCAGACGTATTAGAAAACACATGGATAAATTAAAGTTAGCCCTTGAATGAAAGAAATAACCGTTTTAGGAAACAATGATCAAGCCTCTCTGCTTCAACTACGCGATAATCGTAAACGCAGGAATTTCTTTTGTCCTTGCGAAAAAGAATTTCGAAATAGAACCAATCAAAGAAAACCTAGGAATGTACTACGAGCGTCTAAAAGTAGTACGATTTAAAAGGGCTGATTGGCAAGTAACAATCATTGTGAACACAAAAGATTTTCTAGAAAGTCATGGGCCAATTGATAGCTGCCAAACCTTACTCGCTAACTGCACTGCACTCATGGAAGAAAATACCTGTCGGTTTATGCTTGATACAGATTTAGTAGTAGTAAGACAAAACACCCGAGCTCAAATACAGACGGAAATAAGAACCACACTTTATGACATGGAACAATCCTCAGAAGACCCTATAAAAGTTCCAGGAAGCATAAGGTACAGAAGAATGGTGCCGTTAGGATTCATTGGAAGCCTCAGTAAAAGCATATTTGGACTAGTCACGGCAGAAGAAGTCAAAAAGATAAATACCAACATAGATCAATTATTCAGACACCAAAAATAGGTAGTGCAGCTAGTGAATGAAAGAGAACACATAATAGCCAAGTCTCTAGATGATCTGTACAATACCACAAAGACCCATGCCGAGGTGATAAACCAAATGGAAAAGAACATGAGCCGGGAATTCTAATTCATAGTTAGTGGGGAAAATGAATTGCGATATCTTATTACTTTAACCATCTATGCCCGCAAGATAGATGTCGCAATGCGGCATCTAATTGAAGGTAATTGACGGATGTTGCAAATTATACAGCGACTAAAGGAACGAAATGTGGAACCTTCTTTCTTAAATAAAAATATATTCAAGTGCTTGAGGAACAATAAAGAAAAGGCAAGCGGAGCATTAGAATTTCCAATACCGCTTTAACATTTAAAAGCAGAAGAGGTCACCAAAATTGCACAAGTAGATGCAGTGTACAGCAGCGGGAGGTTACTCATTGTAATGCATCTTCCCTGAGTAGAACAAGTACCGTACAATCTCTACAGATTACATCCGTTAGTTGTACTGCAACTTAATAATAACCATTCAATAGGAACAGGATTTATAAAGCCAAGTCACATATACCTAGTTATTGGAGCTAATCAAAGGCAGTACATGAAAATGAACCACAAAGACTTACAGAATTGCCGCTATACCCATTACGCCTACATATGTTTGGCCAATGGAATCTTGTTTGAAACCACTATTCAAAAAAATTTTAAGGTATCAATGATGTTAAAACCCAAAGTACAGGTATTGAAAACCTGTGATGTAACCATTATCTCCACCTATGTTACCCAATGGATTTATTTAAATGTCGATAAATCCTGGCTCTATTCCTTAAGACAAAAGGAAGTTCTGTGCCTAATCTGCCCCGGGCAACCTGACCAAACTATACACCTTCATGATGCAGGAATTTTACAAATGGCAAGACCGACGAATATCTCCTCATAAGTGAGGGAAAGCATTCATAGCGGAAGCAGTATATCCTGACTTTTTAAACTGACACCAAGATATAAATATTGCACCTGAAACAGGGATATCGAGTGTCCCTGCACTAGACATTAAAGGATAGAGAAACCGTGAGGAATCGGTACATTATATTACCCATCGCTTAAAACAAATAGGAGATCACCAGAGAAGCATCTCTAACATGCACTACTTAATATACGATGGAGCTCTGGGCCAAATCCTAATCACTGTAGGGCTCATCTTCACCGCCTGGAAATTCTATCCTAGAAGAATGCTGCAGTATCATAGCCAGACCATCCGTAAAGTCGATGTAATCTCTGAGATAACCCATACACACCCATTGCAGGAAATATCACTGCGCCCAATTGGATTGCAAAACCAATCTACAATCCAAGACCAATCCTGCATAATGCAGAAAACACCGACCAAAAAGACCATGGCTGACCGATGCTGAATCAACGTGACCGAAAATCCAGAGGGTGAAGGCAGCTTAGTATTTTATAATCCTCGCACTACCTCCCTATCAGCCGCTGCAGCAAGATCCGCAGAAAAAGGACCAATAAAAAGCATAACACATTCGAATGCGACTATCTCAGCAACGTTTAGAGCGTTTTAAAAAGGATAACGTGGATTTTGTGCGTCGATTCATCACTATGGATAAGACTTGGGTCTATCACCATGATCCTGAACTAACCTTTGACTGGTGACATGGTTTTTGTGTAACGTAACTGGTGACGCGCGGCCTGAGAAGCCGCTGCTGTTAAATGGTCTGTAGCATCGAAAGTATTTATGCTAGCTTACCTCAGTTTTTAAACTCAGAACCCAAACAACAACCCAACAAGAACCCAAACAAAAAGACAAAAAATCAGAACCCAAAATACGTGCTAAGTTGACGCGTATATCGCACCGTCTGACACCGCTCGGCCTGTGAGACCGCTTATCACCAGTTAAAGGTTAAAACAAGAGGCTAAAGAGTGGTGTGAACCTGGTTCTTCGGTTCCGAAACGAGTTCGTGTCTAGAAATCGACCAAGAAGGTGTTAGCATCAGTTTTTTGGGATGCGAAAGGAATTTTGTTTGTAGATTACTTGCAAACTGGTAAAACAATAAATTTTGAGTATTATTGTAACCTTTTAGACCAGCTAAAGGAAGAAATTCGTGATAAAGACCCGGTTTACAGAAGAAAAAAATCCTTTTTTATCAGGACAATGCACCGTGTCACAAGAGCATTTTGGCTAAAATCCATGAACTAAAATTCGAATTGTTGGAGCATCCACCGTATTCACCAGATTTGGCCCCTAGCGACTACCATCTGTTTCCAGAACTAAAAAAATTCATTCGTGGGAAACGTTTTTCATCAAATAATAAAGTCATAACAGATGTGGAAGCGTATTTTGCAGCCCTCCCAGATTCTCACTTCAGGGATGGAATTCACAAATTGGAATCTCGTTGGAACAAGTGTATTCATGTTCAGGGAGACTATACATAATAATACATTGTATTTCAAACCATAAAATTGTGTTTTGCCTATCTAACCACAAAACTTATTGAACAGCATTGTATGTTGCACGTTTTTTAATATTTTGTCATAAAAGGATTATAAGATATAGTTGAAATATATATCTCTTATATGAAAAATTTGTTTTAATATATTTGAATTTGCCGTCGTCCAACATTTTCGTTATTTCTTTGCGTGCTTCTACAAAGAGAATTGGGACTTGCAAAAAGCTGTCTTGGAATTGAAATTGAACAAAAAGACGGCGAAATACGACTAAATCAAAAATCATATATAAAAAATGTGTTAAAAAAGTTTAATATGAAAGAATCAAATCCAGTCAAAACACCAGCAGAGTTAAAAGGACAGGCATTGACGCAAGCTGAAAGCGAAGAAAGAGGTCTGAGAGAGAAACCGTATACAAAATTAATAGGATCGCTAATGTATCTTGCAGTTGCTTTAAGGCCAGACATAACATTTATTGTAAACAGACTCGCTCAGTTTAATTAAAACCATAATGAAAAACATTGGTCGGCTGCGAAACGGATTTTAAGATATTTACAAGGAACGCAAAATCAAGGGCTTGTATACAGACAAAGTTTGTCGGGAATATCTGGCTATTCTGATGCAGATCATGCGAACGACGTAATAGATAGAGTGTCGTATACAGGATACATATTTGTGTTGAGTGGCGCGGCTATAACGTGGTGTTCGTGTAAACAAAAATCTGTGGCGATTTCTACTACAAAAGCAGAGTACGTAGCGCTGTCGGAAGCTTCTAGAGAGGCTATGTATCTGCGAAATTTGATGTTAGAAATGAAAATTCCTGAGTTTGCAGATGTAACGATTGGAACTGACAATCGCGGTGCAAAATGTATTGCTGAAAATGCAGTTTGTCATTCGTGTACCAAACATATTGCGACGCGTTATTACTTTGTTCGACACACATTAAAGAATAGCGAGTTAAGCTAAATACATGTACCTACGGAGACAATGCCGGCAGATTTACTCACAAAGCTATTGCCGGCAATACTGCATTATAGACATATGGCAAGTGTTGGACTAAACATTTGTTGAAGTGAAATTTGTTAGGAGCATGTTGAGTGCGATCAAATTTACCTTCACAAATACATATAAAGCCAATGAATTGTTTACAACACATTCAAGACAGATTTAGATGTTCGTAACGACTGCTCGTCGTTTACTTTCGTTCCAGTTTGTTTTGTGTAGCCCGAGCAAGTACACGTATCAAAGACTGTTACCGTGTAGCGTCGCTTATTATTAAATTCAAAACACTGTATATTATAATAAAGTGTATTTCATTGCTTTCAATCAAATTCGAATCTCTCCGTTTTCTTTATCATTATCCACAAAACTCATCATTAATTAAATAATGTTTAATTTTAAAATAATGCAGCCGCCTTTTTTTTTTTAGTACATTCTGTCAAAAACGTACCAAGAATTGTCGATTTAAATCTGACGGGGCAATTTAGGCAGGTGAAATTTTTTTTCTAGGTTGGTACAACTGTCTTTAATGACTATGTCAAGTTTGAGCGGAATCTGTCAACGAGTGTGTTTACAGTAGCTGGTTACAGTTTGTCAAGTAAGAGCGTGGTCGACTTCACCAACAGGTAATAAAAGATTTTGCTCTAATTTTTTTCGCAAGCCGATAAAAGAAAACTTTTTCCTTAATGCATTGTCAACAAAAATTCAGTTGTCGTTGATCTTTTGAAAGAGAATCACGTTAAACGCCATGAGTGCTAAGTACGCATCGCGCTACGAGGCTGTGTTCCTTTGCATCCACCCGAAAGATCCCAAAATGTCGCAATCAGCGGCTGCTAAATATATGAGAAAGTCAAAGGCATTTGTACAGAAGTGGATACAGCAATATAAAGTGGCTAAAAATGTCGATGATTTACCAGAACGTGGCTCGATAGGAAAAGTGAACAAAAAAGATAAAAAAAGATTAGTGAATCTGTTTTCGCGGAATCCTGCTTTAACACTGCGGCAAGGACAAGCAAAATTAATGGCAAAAGGTTTAGATATATCTTACGAAACTATCCGAACCCATCTTCGTACTCATCATCTGAAACGGCGCAACACAATGAAGAAGCCTCTGTTGACTGAAAACATGTGACAAAGCGACTCGCTTGGGCGCATGAGAATATTGATAGAGATTTTGAAAATGTCATTTTTACTGATGAATGTTCTATATAGGCACGTTCTGTCCTCACGCTAGCCTGGTCAACTTCCACCAATAGGCACGTTCAGCGGACCGTAAAACATGGAATAAGGGTGCATCTTTGGGGCTGCTTCTCAAAGCAGGGATTCGGCACTTGGCACCTCTTTACTGACAACCTAAATGCCGAGAAAAAGATAAAAATCTACAAAAAAGCTTTACTGCCATCTGCCAAACGATGGTTTATCACAAAAAATTAAGATTAGATTCTGCAGGAGAACAACGATCCTAAACACCGCAGCAAGCTCTGTACTCAGTGGAAGACTCAATCTGGCATCGTTACATTGGATTGGCCGTCGCAGTCGCCCGATGCAAACCCTATTGAAAATGTGTGGGCATATATTAAACGGAAGCTTCGTGGAAAACGCACATACACTTTGAAGCAGTTGTCTTACGAAATTCGTCGGATCTGGAGATCCTTGCCACTAGAATACGCCGTCAAATCAGTAGAAAGCATGCCTTGGAGATGCCAGGCAATTATCGACGCCGGTGGTGACTGGACACATTATTGACCAAATTGCATCATTGTTTGTAATGTATACAATGTATAAATAAATATAAAAGTTTTATCAAATAAATTTTTTTATAAATTAACACGACCACGCTCTTACTTGACAGACTTTAAGTCAGTGGCCTTCAGCTCGCGCGCCGAATTTTGTTTTATGGCTTTAATCGACTGAAAACGGGTGTTATGGAGCGGCAATTTTAGTTTTGAGAAAAGGAAAAAGTCATTGGGAGCCAAATCCGGCGAATACGGCGGTTGTTCAAGCGTGTTCGTTGAATTTTTGGTGTGAAAATCGGTCACAATTGTAGCTCGGTAAGACGGCGCGTTATCGTCGTGCAAAATCCACGAGTTGTTCGCCCAAAATATCAATTAAAATCGTACGTGTGGACTTGTGGGATATCTCAAGTTCATGTGCTATCTCTCTTAAGCTGGTATGACAGTATTTAAGCACCATTTCCTTAATTGTATCGACGTTATCTGCGGTCAAAGCCACCGATGGACGTCCGGAACGAGGCAAGTCTTCGACGACTTCACGGCCCTCCTTGGAGGCTTTGTACCACTTATACGCACGAGTTTTTGATTGTGCCTGATCACCAAAAGCCTTTTGTAACATTTTCAATGCATCGGCACACGAAATTTCATTCGCAACACAAAATTTTAGACAAATTCTTTGTTCAACGTAATCACCCATTATAAAAAATCGGCACGCACTATTGACATCGACTGACTTAACCAGCTACTGGAAACACACTCGTTGACAGATTCTGCTCAAACTTGGCATAGTCGTAAAGTACAGTTGTACCAACCTTGAAAAAAAAAATTTACTTGCCTAAATTACCCCGCCAGATTTAAATTGACAATTCCCGGTACTTTTTTGACAGAATGTATGTATAATTAAAAGCAGAAATAAAAAGAATTTTATAAAAAAATATCTGCAATAATCTTTCGCAATAACAAATATTTTTCCAAACGGCCTGACTATGTTCTTTTACAATTAAAATATTAAATAAAATGACAAAATACATATTGAATTTTTCTAATTTCTCTCGTAATAAAAAGATAAAAGAACATGTAATAATTTTTGCTGCATTTCTTTATTAATTTCATTTATAAACATTTACTATAATTTAAGTTACAATAAATCGTTTTACCTTTTTATTAACTGAGACGACGTTTAATACAAAACAAATAATTTTAGTTTAATCTAACACAAGCATTAGAATTTGAGCTAATGATTTCACTTTTCACACGACCAATATTTTCAACACTTAAATAAAGTATATGCGAACGAAAAACATGCATAAATGTATATGTATTCATACGTTTAAGTTAAAACTAGTATCAACATTATATACATTGAATAATGCGTCTTTTTCAAGATCATTATATTAAAAAACGCTCTAGAATTTTGAGAATAAAATTAAGAAAATATCTTATTTTACAATCATGCATAACAATTATCAGGTTTACTAACAACTAGCTTTATTTTTACGTTTCTCGCGTATTTTTGTTTTTCAAACTAAAAATTATAATATCGTTAGAATTAATTATTTTTAAATTATTTTAAGCTTATATTTTAGCATTCAATTTTATATATAAAATTAATTAGGTTAAAGACTATTTTAAATTATATTTTAAAAATTATTAATTAAGATTATGTTTTTAATCTAAACAAGTTAAAATACTATATGTGTTCTAGAATCAAAATTTAAAAACTTATAACAAATAAGATTTAAGTTGTAAGTCGTTTTATAATTGTCTGAATTTTATGAAAGAATAATGCGAATTTAAAAACAAATTATATCTAAACTTTAAGTAAAATTATTTAAATGCAATACATCAAATAAATTATGAATTTGCCTAAAACTTATTTTATATTAATTCTACAAAAAAAAATAACAATAAGCATTATTATTTATTACACTGCAGGCAATTATAAAAACGTATATTTAAGTTGATATTCTTTATAAAAAAATATATAGAAATGATAAATAGTAATAACCTAATAATAACGAGGAAAATTTTAAACATTGTAATGCAGAACAATAAACAAAAAAACTATACTACTAAATAATATAAAAGACAAAATTGATTATATTTTAATTATAGTTAGAATTAAGCTACGAAATTGATTCTTTTTCGTAGCCTAGTTCAAATTTTACATAAATTATTATTAAAAACAAAAATTTTATAAAAAATTAAAATTAATATTAGTTTTAAGCTTATCAATTATTTTTGTAAAATTAGACAGTCCCCTCTCAATCTCTCTCTCTCCAACTTCAAGACGACACACTCTCGCAGAGGCTTTCCACGCCCTCTCAGAGAGGCCCGCCGAGGAGAAGGGGGCTCGAAAAACTTACCCTCTCCATAATTTTCCCGGAAAGAATATTCGTTTGGCGCTACTACGGGAAAGCGCATAAATATCACGCAAAAGTTTTCGACAGTCAGCAGACCTCAGGCAGCACTCGAGGAAACAAGTTGCATTACTTCGCATACAACGGCAGCCACAGTCAATTTTTTTTCGATATCTTTTTACTATATATACATATATACATATATATCAAAAACTGTTCTTTTGAGAACACCTTTTACACTATTCATTTTTCAAATTTGAAGACAGATGAAGAAGACACCGGAGACCACTCCAGCGATCTACAGAGAGAGAGAGAGAGAGAGAGAGAGGACTTGACAACCAATTAAAACCACAATAAAGAGTTAGTCTCAATTTTAAATTTTATATCTTTTTCTTCCTTCTATCTCTAAAAATCTTTCCACAGAATTATTGGCCGAAAAGCGGCCGACTATTCTGTTTCCAACGTCACTATTGTAGGTCCTTATCCAGAGCACCGCTTGAGCCTGATTCTCATTTCGAAACCGAGGCTCTTGCATCTGCTCAATCCTGGTTTTCACACCACTCCTAAAACTCTTACGATTATCCTCTGCCAACCCGAGCCCATAAGCTTGACTGCTTAGGCTCAAAACGGCAAAATTGCAGTTTTAGTTGAAATCCAGCTAAAAAGTAGCGCAACCGACGTTACATATGCATACAAAAAAAGAAGAGAACTACATGTCTACTTCTAAAACTTAAGATTAAGTCTCTGATTTGATACGTAGTTTATTCCCCGATTCTGATTACGATTCTTGTTGAATATCATATGTACAATATGGGAGATCAATTTTTCGAATATTAGAATCATTCTTGCTTGAATATGAAATTTCTTATTTACTAATTCATGGAATAAATTTTTTTTCTGGTTACTGATCTATAAATCAGATTTAAAAAGTGCAAGATTGCAGACTCAATAAAGGTGGATAAAATTATCAATCGACCTGAGCTGGTGAATGAGCAGATATCAGTTCTGCACAATCTACGACCCTAAAATGCACCGTGTGAAGGTTGTCGAAAAATACATTACTTTTTTGTATATTCTTTTTTTGTTTTAAATTTTTAAATTATCCTTAATTTTTAATATTTTAATTTTTTATTTTCTTTTAAATTTATTTTAATTTTCAAACATCATTTGAGTAATATATAAAATACAGAGTGCCGGAAACAAAAGAAGTCACGTTATTCAAACTATGTTTATTACTGACTTCTATTTGTAATATTCTTTGGAACACGGAACAATGCATAAAAGTTTACACAAGTTCGGCACATAATAGTATTATTAAATCTTCTAAATTTGGTATAACACAAACTATATTATTTTCTTCTGACTTTTCGATCTGATGTTTCTGCAATTTTATCTAAAAAATGATGTCTAGAAGATTTTGTCGTGTTTATGCAGCATCTTACCGCCTTTGTCGCAAAATTGTCCGTCCGAGGCCACAAAATAGACTATATTGTCGTTTCTTGTATGCAGTGGTTCTTTCAACTCCACTATGAGGCTGCGGCTTGTTACTTCCTTGTCCTCGAATTCAACGGGGAATTCTGATTCTGTATCTAACTATGATATGGGCCTTGTATACGTAGCGAAAGGTTTAGGTTTCGCTGGTTTGTCAGTGTCGTAATCATCGCTTTCTTCGTAGTCGACCCATTTTATGGGTTGTGGTGTTTTTTTTCCACAGTCGGGGTGATCTCCTGGATCTTTCTAGGTCGTCCCCAAAGTTTTTTTGGTGTTTGTATCGTCTGGTTGGCTTACGGTTGTTTCTTTTTGCCTACGTCGGCAACCAGGGCAGACTTTTTATGTTGCGCGCTATTTATTATAATAATGGCACTCTATTTGACTAGGTTACGCGATAAAGTGTTAGCATTTGCGTTTAACTTTTCGAGCCTATATACTTTCTGGCAATTATATTCAGATAGTTTAAATCTCCATTTCTGGACTCTAGTATTAAGGTCGGCTGTTTTAAACCATAATAGCGGTTGGTGGTCTGTTATTATTGTAAATTCTCGCCCTTATACGTATGATCTGAACGTTGTTACGCTGTGAACTACGGCTCACGCTTCTTTCTCATGTACTTCATCATTACTTTCGGCACCGCGCAACACGTGCGAAGTACAAGCTATTGGTCTGTCTTTCCCTATTTCACCTTGCGACAACACTCCTCCCACCGCATACCCGAAGGCATCGGTAGTGATTATAAAGGGTTGCATCAGGTTTGGAAATTGTAATACAGGTGCTTTGCATAACATTTCCTTTAACGATTCAAGCGACTCTTCTGATTTTCAGATTCATTCAAAAGATGTGTCCTTTTTGAGTAATTTTGTCAGGGGTCTGGAGATATACGCAAATCCCTTGATGAAGCGGCGATAATACCCGGCTAATCCTAGGAATTGACAAACATTCTTCATATTCTAAGGGCGAGGAAAGTTTCTTATGGCCTCCAGTTTCTTAGGATCGGGTCGCAGTCCCTCTGCGCTAAGCATGTGCCCAAGGTAGATGACTTCTTGCTTTAGGAACTCACACTTATATATTTGCAGTTTTAGTCCGGCTCCCCTTAAGTTCTTTCCATAAGTTCTTTTATTTTTCTATCGTGTTCTTTGATACTGTTAGAATAAATCACGATATCATCTAAATATACAAAAAGACTCGCGCCCTGTAGCTCTTTTAAAAGTTTGTCCATTAGTCATTAGAAAGTGGCGGGCACGTTTTTCAACCCAAAAGGCATTTGTACAAATTCTTAATGGCCAAAGGGAGTACTAAATAAAAGCCGTTTTATGGGCATCTTTAGGATATAATTTTATCTGGCTCCCTCGGATTATTTCCTTTTTCCGAAATTGAAAAAATTGCTCGGCGGCAAAAGATTTGCCAACAATAAAGAGGTAGAGTCTGCGGTTGATAGGTATTTTGAGGAGCTTGACGGTTCCTACTATAAAGCAAATATCCAAGCTATTGAACATCGTTGGGTAAAGTGTATCGAACTAAAAGGAGAATATGTTGAAAAATAAAAAACATTTTCGCAATTTTTTTACTGTTTTCTTTATCGGGCAGGGTACTTTTGGGACTGCCCTCGTAAATTGTCTTTATAAAAAAATACAGCTGTTTGAAAATTTATTACTAAATCGGCCATTTCATATGCAGCAACCTAATATTTAGCGTGTACTACTTCATGGTGAGTCGTTGGAATTTGATGCATGATAAGGCATTCGGTGACTGTGTGTCTCTTTATTTTATAATAACTGCATTCTGAGGCAGGAGGTAAATTAGATGCCCTTTGTTGGCAGCAGACCACTGCCGTGTGTCTAAACATGTTGCATTTGTAACATCGTATCACGGCTGGAGGCGCATTGCTTGCTCGTGTAAAGCAGTTGGGTGCTGAGTGTCCTGGCTTGCTGCACAGTTGGCATATATCGACTTCGCGCTTGTTTCTATTACATCTCATTGCGGTGTGTCCTTTCTGCCCGCACATTTGGCATTCGATATTATTTTTGCAAGAGTTAGCTTTGGGTCCCGTTTTCCTGCATAATTGACACGCTTTTGTCTTGAGGAAACAGGTTTCTTCTGAATGTCCAAGTCTTTTGCAAAAACGGCACGTGATCGGCCTACTGGCGTGAGGTTTGTACCTTGTCCCTTCAGTCCTTTTTGGTTCTGGCTTTTCCAGGTCCTCAACTGCGTAAAACAAGCTTTTCCTTTGGGCCTCTTGCCTGTCATTAAGGGCATTTTTAGAGGCGATCTGTCTTCTGGCGAGTATCGTATTTTTTACAATAACCGAAATGTCGTCAGTAGTTCTTATTTTATTCTCTATTTTCAGTTTTATTCCTTGTTTGGAACATTCTATTATGTGAGCTTTAGTTTGTGCTTCAAAGGTGGGGTCGAGGGTACCGGCGCTTTCTCTATGAGCTTCGTTAATTTGAGCTCTCAAGTCTCTCATGCGGTTGGCGAATGCAAGGACACTCTCGTTGTCCCGTTGATATTCATTACCAAGTTCCCTGTAATAGTTGTTGCTCTGTTTTATTCGACGCATAAATGTCCTTTAGAAGGTCTTTGAAAGACTCGATAGTTAGGAAAGTGGATCCGATAATGGCAGCACGTGCTTCTTCTTTTACCCTACTCTGGATCAGCCTTACTAAGTTTGCTTCATTATAAGGTCCTATTATTTTCTTAGCTTCATTACAACCTTCCAGGAATTCGCTCAACGAAATATTCTTTTCATTGAATTCAGGCACCATGTTAAGGGCATCTTTCAACAAGGCTTGAAAAATGGGGTTTTAATCTCCTGCATTTACTGCGTCGCTACTGCAACCGGCTCTGTTAGGTTGAGCCATTGTCGGGTAATCTTGATCTAGGATGTTTAGATTGATTGGAGATTTGTGTATGGGTGGATTGGAAATAATGTCTTCAGTTACCCCCAGAGAAGAGTTGCCGGAAGAGTCAAGACTTCTTTTTTGGGGAGAACAGGATACACATGGTTTACTAGAGAAGGGATCGGCAACTTCGTCCTTACCGTTTTCTGATTTCAACGCCTTGGCGACTTGTTGTCTACTATGTCTCTTATCGGTCATTTGTTGTTCGGTGACCCGTAAACTACGCAGCTCTTCGGTTAGCTAATCAAGTTGTTCCTTGAAGATTTCGAGGCGGATGGCAACTGCCTCGCTCCTGCGGGTAGAATCTGTGATTTTCCTTGTAGAGTCTCTTGCATCCAATTTGCTCTACCCTTCTCTATATATTATATATTTTTAACTTCTTTCCCTTTTGTTTTATATAAAATTTTGTTATCTCGATATTGCAATGCGGCTTGACTATATTTTTCCTTTTGAAATTTTTTTATTCTTCTGTGTATATATTATTTTTTTTTGCTTCTTTTTCAAAGTCTATGTTATTTGAAAGGGAAGAAAGGATAAAAAAAAGAAAGAAGAAAAAGTGTTGTCAGAAGCAAAATAACTTCGTGTATAAAAAACGAAAATTAATTGTTAATTATAGAAAGAAATTGATTTTAATCGAAAATTTTAGTCGTTGTAAAGACTTATGGATAAATAGGGGAAGTTGGTCACGAAATAATTAAAGACATTTATTGGGTGTACAACTTTGCTTCCGCCGTTTGGCAATAGATGGCTGTAGTGGTAAGTGGTAGTTAAAATAAATGGATCATAGATGTCATACAATAAGCTGTGGTATTTGTAAACATAACGCAATCAAAATATTAGTCGATTTGTGTCTGCATCATAAAGTTATTCTCGATTAAACATGTCAGCTTACGAGCCAAATTCTCGTCATTTGCGGGAGGTTTTAATTTTCTGCTTTAATATGAAGAAATCTGCGACTAAGGCTCATCGAATGCTCTCAAATACCTATAGTGAGGCCACTATTAGTGAAAGAACGTGCCAAGAGTGGTTTCAACGCTTCAAGAACGGCGATTTTAACGTCGAAGACCAGCATAGCGGTGGAAGAAAGAAGGTTTCCAAAGATGCAGAATTGCAGGCATTACTCGATCAATACTCGTGTTAAACGCAACAAGAATTGGCAGGATCATTGAGAGTGACGCAACAAGCCATTTCAAAACGTCTGAGAGTCATGGAAATAATTTAGAAACAAGGAAATTGGGTGTTATACGAGTTGAAGCCGAGAGATGTTGAACGGCGTTTGTGTGTTTGTGAGCAGCTGCTTGCAAGGCAAAAACGGAAGGGATTTCTGCATCGCATTGTGACTAGGGACAAAAAATGGGTTTAGTACGATAATCCCAAGCGCAGAAAATCATGGGGATATTCCGGCCATGCTTCCACGTCGACGGCCAAACCGAATATTTACGGTTCCAAGTTCATGCTCAGTATTTGGTGGGACCAGCTCGGCGTAGTGTTTTATGAGTAGTTAAAACCGACTAAAACAATCACAGGCGATCGTCATCGAACGCAATTAATGCGTTCGAGCCAAACATTAGAAGACAAACGGCCGCAATACAACGAGAGACGTGATAAAGTGATTTTTCAGCATTACAGTGCTCGACCCCATGTTGCTAAAGTGGTCAAGACATACTTGGAAACTTTGAAATGGGAAGTCCTACCCCACCCGCTGTATTCTCCAGACGTTGCTCCCTCCGACTATCACTTGTTTCGATCAATGGCACACGGCCTGGCTGACCAGCACTTCCGGTCTTATGAAGATATAAAAAATTGGATCGATTCAAAAGATGACTAGTTTTTTCAACGCGGGATTCGTATGCTGCCCGAAAGATGGAAGAAAGTAGTGGCCAGCGATGGACAATACTTTGAATCATAAACGTGAAACCAGTTTTTCACAATAAAGTCTCGAATTTCGGTAAAAAACGGCAGAAGCAAAGTTGTACACCCAATATTATGATGAAAAAAGTTTAATTTATGTAAGAAAATTAAATTACATTTCCTCTATGTATTTTCTCATGACATATTCTCTCTAAAGGCTCAATTTTTTTTATTTTCTTCTCGAGACTTGACTCTTTATATTTGCTATCCCGCTTCCTTTCGAGGATTTTATAATTTTGGGTTAAGCCCGAAATACAATTCAAGCAGTGCGCTGGGAATCCTTCATGCACGCACGAAAGCCTCTTTATTCTTTCGTCGAGAGATGGCCTTTCTTTTCGGGGGCTATTATCGGTAGCGGTTTGCCTTGCCTCGATTTCTCTCAGTTTCTCGGTCTCTCAGGTTTTTCTCGTATTCTTTTCCGGGAATCCATTTTTGCCCTGTGGCCTCTCTAGGAGCCTTTAGGTATCTCCTCCTCTGTCTCTGGTTGGAATTCTTCTTGATGGGAGGTAGGTTCTTCAGGGCCGTTTCCAGGTCTGTCGACGTATAATACCCTGGATGGTTTTCGGTGGGGTTCACTGGTAGGGAGAAAAGAAAGATATGTAAAAATAATAATAATAAAAATCTATAATAGGCAATAAAGAAAATTAAAAAATCAGAGAAATTAATAAAATAATAAAATAACAAGAAAACACAAAACACAAAAAAAATATTAATAATAATAAAAAAACAATATAAAGGAAGGAAAAAAAAAAGAAAAGAAGTGAGAAAGAAAAAAAATATTCGAATAGTGAAATTACTTTCTATCAGCTGTACAAGTATGAAATGCGGATTTTAGACAACAGATAGTGTACCAATGCAGTTTAAGCTGTTATGATATGACACCGCGCCATTTTGTTGTGTCATCAACAAGTTCAGACGCGCATTAGTGATAGACTAAAAAAGTGTGTGCATCGTGTTGTATTATTGTGTTTAATATGTCAAAATTTATACTGAACAAAGAGCATTCGCGGATAGCATAAATTTTTTGTTTTTATTTGAAGAAAACTGCTGCTGAATTCTTTCGGTTACTACGAGAAGCTTATGGTGAACATGCTTCATCGCAAGATACGTGTAAACGATGGTTTCAGCGTTTTAAAAAAGGTGACTTCGACGTTGCAGACAAGGAACATGGAAAACCGCCAAAACAATTTGAAGATATGGGTTTGCAAGCATTGTTGAAAAAAGATGATTTGCAAACACAAAAACAACTCTCACAGCAATTACGAGTGTCCCAAAAAGCTGTTTCCAATCGCCTACGAGCGATGGGGAAAATCCAGAAGAGCGGTAGATGGGTACCACATGAGTTGAATGACAGGCAACTGGAAAATCGCCAAATCACATGTGAAATTTTGCTCGCTTGGTACAAAAGGAAGTCGTTTTTGCATCAAATAGTAACAGAGGATGAAAAATGGATTTATTTTGAAAATCCCGAACGCGAAATATCATGGGTAGACCCAGGAGCACCATCCATATCGACCGCAAGACGAAATTGATTTAGCCGAAAGATGCTCCGTGTTTGGTGGGACCAGAGGGGCGTGGTCTATTATGAGCTATTAAACCCTGAGAAAACGGTTAATACTACACGTTACCAACAACAATTAACCGATTTAAACCGTTTGCTGCTTAAAAGAAGGCCAGAATACCAAAAGAGGCAAGACAAAGTAATTTTTCTCAATGACAATGCTCCATCACATACAGCAAAACCGGTTCGCGACACATTGGAAGCACTCAACTGGGAAGTTCTGTGTCATACGACTTACTTATTAGATTTGGCTCCTTCTGATTACCACTTGTCTGCATCAATGGGTCACGCACTTAGTGAGCAGCGCTTTGATTTCTATCAAGATGTCAAAAAATGGCTGGATAAATGGTTCGCGGCAAAAGGGGAAGATTTCTACTAGCGTGGTGTTCACAAATTGCCCGAAAGATGTGAAAAATGTATAAAAAGCGATGGAGCATACTTTGAATAATGCACTTTTTATTATTCTTCCAAATTTAACGTGTTATTTTTTCTTCTAAAATCCGCATCTCATACTTGTACACCTGGTTTTCTTCGATGCGTAGTTTGGACACGCGTTCGGCTAACGCCTCTATATCTTCTCGGTTTTTTACGACTACGGAGCTTGTTAGCGCTAGTGCCTTATTAAATCTTCTGTGGGCTTCGTGAGTCGTTCGAAACTTTTTTTGATAATTTTCCTGTCTCTGAGGTACCTTTTAACTAGGTGCCCCACATATTTTCCAATCTGTCGAGTTTGTCTTTGCATCCAAGCTGTTCTTTGGTAGAGCGCACAACCCAGCTCGAGGTCGTCCTTAATCTGTCGCCGATGTTAGAGGGTTTTCATGACCAAACTGTTTACTACCGCGATGGTCTCTCTCAAGGTGCTTTCTAAGAATAGCACCCTATTGGTTAGTGTAGAAATTAATTGTTAAATGTTGTCACTGCTAAGCTCTCCGTAATTGTGTGGAATCATCTAAGAGAATTGTGTCTTGTATTAGATGCGTTTTTTTTTACTACTATGTTTTAAATTATTGTATGTATTTGTCCTTTTCCCCGTTTTTTTAATCTATACTTAGTTTTTTCATTGCTTTTTCTAGTTTATCGATAACCTTGTCGTCTGCTGGTTTGTTGTTTCTGACTTGCAAGAGCCCTCAGTGCACTGCTTTAGTCGTACTGATTTGTATTCCCACTAGCTTCTTCACCCTCTGATTTAGGTGGTCTACCCGATCGGATTGGAGTGAGCAATCGCAAGAGTACTTGCACAGAATTCGTAACTTTCTCTCGTTTATATTGTGACGTAGGCACCTCGTCATAGCTGATTTAGCTACGTGCGCCCTGTGTGCCTTGCACAAAAATAATATTATAATTAAACCATGTTTTAATCTCTCTCACTCTCTCTCTCTCGCTCTCTATGACGCAATGTTATGCAGGCCGGCCGCCCGCGACTGTCTCTCCAGCCGATGGGAGCCTATCGCTTCCCCAGAGCAGGAAAGTGGCAATCCCTCGCCACCCTCACCGCAAAACCCGCTAACACACACACTCGCTCTCTCTCTTGCTATTTCATGCGGCTTAGTGTAGACACTCACCGTTGTTGCTTACGAGGCTCGTCCGCAGGCCGTTGAACTCCCGGCTGTTGCCTTCTGTGTTGCTGCACCTGGCTCCTGCGGCTCTCTCTCCAGAGAAGAGCTGCTGGACCTCAATGTGAATTTGCCTGAACGCTGACTGCCTCTGTCCCACCCTCGGCTTCAGATGTCGCGGTAGCAACCTCAAGTCGCCTCCTGCTGACACATGGTATCCTCGTCCCCCGGCTCACTGCTACGCTGGGCTTCTTCGTCGTCGCTCTTCTCCTCCCTCGCCCTGCTCACTCAATTTCTTCGTCGCTCTTTGACTCACTTACTTCTACACACCTTCACCCCTGGCTTCACTCGCTCGCAACGCTTACTCTCCTCTCTACAATAACCAACAACTCTCTCTTAATTTACCGCGGGAATTTTCTCGAACGTCTTTACGGGAGCGCACAGTGTAACTAAACGGTTCTGCTCGCTCTACTCTCCCCTTCCCTCGCGGCTTCTAAGATTCCTCGCCGATCGTCGCCGCAAGTTCGAAAATCTCGTGATTTTCGAACGTTGCCGGCTTTTGGAAAAATCCGCATTTTTGCGGCTAAACAGGCTTACACAAGCTGGCAACCTGGAGACGGTCGCGCAAGAATGTAAACTCTTACATTCTTCGACGACGACCTATGACAGACTCTCCGTCACAATATTGCTCTTCTCTTTAATAAAAGTTAGGTCTTTGATGAGAGAGAGAATTACGTTTTCTTGCAACCTTATGGCTTCTATCAGAGCTTCTAAGCGATTTCCCAGGGCTTGTTCCCTGTTACTTGCTGCTAGCGGGTTAAAATTTTGATAAATGATTGGAATCATTTATGTACGGCAGTGCATGGAGATGCTCATTTCTATTATTTATACTTATTGTTATTGTTATTATTATTATTTTATTCATTTTAATTAAACGCGGGATCTATGTTTATTTTTTTTTATCCTAAACTTTTATTCAATATTTATTTTATTATTCCTATTAGTCTGTAACTTTCATCCTAGCTAACGAGCTTTCTTAGTGTTTTGGGTCATAATGCAGGCTCCAATGAGTCACGTAGTCTACGTGTTGCTTATCTAGGTAATAGCTGTGCACGTCTTTTCCTAAGTGGAGGCTTGTTTGGAAAGCTTCTACAACCTCGTTCGCAGTCTCGGTGAGGTGCCTATTTAAAACCTCGGGAAGGTGACAATATACTGCGGGACAGATGCATTTGTCTTCGAGTTTAAGGTATTAGTGGCCTCCTTGTGACTTGTGGGCCTTTACAACACCGGACAAGTAAGCACCGCAGGGCGTGAAATAGATTTTTGTCTTATTAGGCAATAGGTCGAGCCCGAGTTTTAACGCCTCGATACAAAGGCGATCAAATGCAAACTCTGCTAGGTTCATATATACGCGAAAAAAAAAGATCTAATTATTTATTAGAAAAAATAATTTTATTTTGTTTAGGAAGAATTAATATCCCAGACAGCACGCAAGCTTTATGTAAGCTTCTTGTAAGATTCCAAGAAAGGTTCGGAAGCTTTCAGAAAGCTTTCATGAAATCTTGCTGTAATGCCAAAATATCCGCTACAAAATACTGCTAGTTGTCTTCGATGAAAAATTATCATAACTTTTTGCCCAATTTTTCTAAAAGATTACTTGCAACCTTTATAAAATATTTTATATATTTTAGAATTTCATTATTCATACTGATTATACATATTTTTCAACATCAGCATTACATTTAATCGTTTATTTGCATTGTCGCAAATGTTATTTTACATATTATTTTACGGAAAAAAACGCAGAAATATTTTCGACCTGTAGTGGGGTTAAGCCCAGGTCCTTCGCATTATGAAGCAGACGCCTTAACCATTAGGCTGCGCAATGCCTGTAGAACTAAGATTTGAATTTGAGTCTTACGTTGCATGGTGATTTTTTACAGTGTATTTCTTGATACATTTTTACAGTGTAAAGTATTTTTTAAAATTAAGAAATAATTAAAAAATTAATAAATTTTTGTATTTCAATTAATAATTTTATTCTTAAGATTTTATTATCTCTACAAGCATTATAAATTTTAAATGCCAATGTATGTTTACCCAAAACAAAAAATATGTTTTTTTATGTAAGATAACAAATAGACTTGCTGGAAGATTACGATCAATATTCTATACACTTTTTAAAAAAGTTTGCAACAAGCTTATAGAAAAGTTTCTTAGAACCTTCTAAATAAAGTTTTCCGAAAGCTTACTGAAATCTTTCCATGAAGATTATGTAAAGGTTCCTATTCAACATTAATGTTGAAGATTATAATAAGCATAATGTAACCTTCCAAATGGTTTACAAGGAACCTTTTAGGTAGTCTTTTCTTAAAGGTTGCAGGAAGCTTCCCGGGAACTTTCAAGAAATATTCACGTAAGGTTCTTATACTTTGCTATCGGAACATTCATGTTTCATTACGGGAATCTTACAGAAGCTTACAAAAAATATTTGTTAATTTTTTTTATATAAGATAACAACTAGCCTTGCTGCAAGATTACGATCAATATTTCATGCGGTTCTTAAGGAACCTTACAACAAGCTTTACGAAAGTTTCTTAAAACCTTCCACTGAAACTTTCGTGGAAGCTTACGTCAATCTTTTCTGCAAGATTACGTTAAGATTTCTTTCTAATATTAATGGGGAAGATTAAAAAAAGGTTACAGTTATCTTCCGGGAAGCTTACAAGAAAACTTTCCGCTTGCATATTTTGAAAGTTTAATGTAAGATTAATTTAATCTTACATGAAGCTTGCACGAAATATTGCACGTTTACTTTCGTTAATCTTTCATGCTATCTTACGTTTAAATTGAACAAGTAGAAAGCTTACTCTGAATCTTTTCGAGTAATATTATTAAAAGTTTCATTTACCTTACAGGAAGGTTACGGGAAGCTTGTATTGGAATATTGACTTGAAAGTTTCAGTGAAAGCTTCCGTGCTATTTGGGTACTTATTTGTTTATTTTATTTATTTAGTTTATACTTACTTTATTTTTTATTTATCTAATTTATTTATTTCGTCCTAATTTGTTTCTTATTTACTTAATTTATTTATTCATTTCTTACTTATTCCTTTAATTTATTTATATATTCAGTTTATTTATCTAAATTATCTGATTTATTTTATTTATTTATTTACCCGATTGATTTGTTGATCTATTTATTTATTTACTTAGTCATTCTTACCGTTTAACTTAACTTATTTTATTGTTAATTTATTTATTTAGTATAACCTGGATTTATCAGAATTGTTTCTTAATCTTTATAAGCTTTAATTTAATTTATTTAAATGTGATTGTTAATTATATATATTGTGACGTGGTGTTTTGCACCAGTCATATGAGGAGGCTAATACACAGCCCGTACACCTCCTCATAGCCTGTTGTATCCCCTTTACAATCTTGACAGTCTCGCAGGCGTGATCCTAACTAACAGCCACGCAGGGCTGTACATACGTTACCTTTACCAGGTACATGAGCTTCAAGCTCAAGTAAAGGCTCCAGCGAGGAGCCAGTCTCAGGAGCCCATGAATAGTCGTGGCAGTGCTCGCACACACTGCAGCAGGTTCCATTTCCATGCTCCTTCCTGTCCTTGTGGTGATCCCCGTACCTGCAACTTCCCAGACGGTAATTAAATAAAGAAGAAAATAATAATAGTAGCTGCACCATGGAAGGAAGTACAAGCTGCCACACAACATCATAGGAAAGCGAAGAGGAGGTTAGAAGGCAGGCAAAACATAGAAGCACAGCATTTGAGTGCAAGTAAATACGCACCTGGAGGTGTCTGATAGTGTTGCCTCGCTGCCGCTGCAAGCAGGCTATAGCTGTCACCGACACCACTGCTTAGCTTTCTTAACCGCTCATCGTCTGAGCCGCAGCTGTTGACCCGCAGTATGGCCACACCTGAAACAGAAAGAAGATAGACAAATTAGTCGACGCCTACCAGCTATGGAACGCGTCGACTTACCTTGATCCTCCGTACATCTAAGGTAGATTCTCGCCGCTCCAGGGAATACACAACAACAACACTGGCACTCGCGAGCGGATAACCTCAACGCGCGCTGCTGGCGAGCAGTAATATCAACTGCCGACAGCGCTGAACGTGCGCGGCGGCTGCGTCGCGTAACGTACTTTACACGTACGTTGCGCCGGCGCAGAACGATCATCGGAAAGCCGCGCTCGCGAAAGTGCCACGCAATAAGCTTCCCGTTCACTCCGTTCGGGTCCGTTGTAGCGAAAAGTCACAATTAGCGAGCAGTCGACACTCCGGTCGGGTCCGTTTGAGAAAGAGGTCGCGATACCAGCCGTAGCTTTTAAGACGATACGAGCGTGCGAGAAAATTGTATTGTAGTCCGAAGCGTGAAAGAAAATCTGGTAAGTGCATCAAGGTGCAGCAGCTTTTACCAGGAGCAATCCCTGCAACGAATCGTCGCCGTATACTTCTCGGCTGCGTGTGTGCGACCGCGTCGCGTGTTACGCGCCATTTTCGGCCGTTGTGTATGCTGTACGCCCGCGACCGCTGTAACCGTGAGTTAGCCGTGCAAAGTATTTGCCGCGCAAGAAACCGCGCTACACGATTGTAGCTGGTGCCCTGGGATCGCGTACAAACGCGATAAATTATTGTATTTGCAATTCAGTTTAAATAAACTTATGTGTCGTGTGCTAAATTTTTAAATCAGTCGTTTAACTTGCACTAGCAAGCAATCCGCTTCCCCCCCTTTACATTTGTACGCCACCCTGATCCCCAGCGGCGTTACAATATATATATATATATATATATATATATATATATATATATATATATATATATTTTCTTTGCGTATTTGCATTATTTAGTTCTGTGCATGCATGGCGCTCTTGTTTCAATGCTGTCTTTTCGCGAGTAACGGTGTCGTTATACTTTTGTGTCAGTAGTGGTATTGCAGAATTATAATCTGGATTATTTAAAGAAGAGTTGTGAAGATTTTCCTGTTAAAAAAGTTTCCTGTTCATAAAAAGTGAAATCGTGTCTGTTATTCGTTGTATCTTATTCACTTTTTTTTTTTTCTAAAGAAGCATTAATTTTATAGTCGAAAAGATTTAAAGTATTGTGTTGAGTTGTGATTGACTGTTTTTATTTTAAATGCAAGTGTTTAATGTCGAAAAAGAAAAAAAAGGTTACTAATGACATTTGAAATAAAATTAGGGAATTTATTTATGCAGTACCAAGAGTTGAAATGATGCGATAAAGTTTTACACGAATAATAACGTTATTATAGTTCTGTCTTAAAAATTGTTCCTATTATTAGTGATGTAAAAGAATATTTTGTGAATGCTTTTGTTTTTAAATGAATCAGGAAATTTATTGGAACTTAAAGCGTTCCTTGTACATAAACAAAAATTAATAAAAGTATGTGCAATTTAGAGAAAAGGAAAGAAAAAAAAATGGTTAGATTTATTTGTGCAACAATGGTGCTAAGTAATAAGAGTGTGAAAAAATAATCATTTTATTTTAGAGTTATAAGTGTGGGTTCGATATACGTTTTGAGGAAAAAAAAGTATGTAGATATTTGTGTGGGTACTAGTGAAAACGTATGAGTGGAAAATAAAACTGTTTCTTATATTTTTTGAAAATTCATAAATGTGATATAATGTGTGTAAGTGAAGTTTTCATTGTTTATAGAAAATAAAACGGTATGTGAATCTGAGTGTTTATTTGTTTCCAAACGTCTAGAAAATTTCCTTTATTTATATTTTTATTTTTATTTTATTATTCACCTATTTAATTAGTCATTAATTTGTTTTTATGAATAGATTGTTTGAATTTCTTTTTTTGGTTGCCTTACTTGTGCTTAATATGACTTTCCTAGTTTACTATAATATATATTTATTTATTTTTAGTAAGCGATTGAGTCGTCGCTCGCGAATTAGTTGACTTAGCTTCTTAACGTTTCGATTTTCGTGTAGACATTCCTTCGGTCTCGGATATGAAATCCTACATGCGACCCTAAAAACCTGCGATTTCTTGCTGTTTCTGGAAAATTCAGACTTGGTTTTGGTTCAACGTTTGGATGTCTTTTGAGAGATTGGTTAAACGCGCGTGTAATCTCGAATTCTTGTATGCCAATCGTTCGATCAGCTGTTCCTTGTGTTGGTCTGCGAATTCAAGTTCTTGCACGTGGTTACTGATTTTCCGGATCAGCGTATATAAATGTGCCTCAGTGAGTCTTTCTTGAAAAATTGGTATCATTTGTATTAAACTTTATATAAGTTTGTAAATAGTTATTTGATTAGTTATATGGTTTATTTGAAAAAGAATATTTATTCACTAAAAATTTATTTGGACATTGATTTATTGTTTAATAGTTTATCTAGTTTTTTGATTGATTGTTATGTTATTTATAAGGGTAAATAAATAAAAAAACTATTATTAAATTGGAATAAAATGGTTATTGGTTGTTATTTATTTGAATCTTGTTATTAATATTCCGGTTATCTATAAAAATTAAATAATTGAATATTTGATTATAACAAGTTTTAATATTATAATGTAACAGATACTACGTTGTTCAAAAAGTTTTAAAAGCGGAAATAAAGATACTTTTTTTTGTTGGTAAAATCACTTTTATTGCTCAGTATAATCTCCCATAAGTTCAATACACTTGGTCTAACTTGTTTATCCCATCATGAAAGTGACTTTCTGCAAGGCCTGCAAAGTACTCCTCTACGACGGCTATAACCTCTTCGTTTGATGAAAAATGCTTCCCACGAAGGAATTTTTTGAGGTGTGGAAACAGCCAGAAGTCAGAGGGAGCTAAATCAGGCGAATAAGATGGATGCTGCAACAATTCGTACTTTAATTCGGTTATTTTAGTGATGGTTTTTTGAGCTGTGTGAGCGGGTGCATTGTCTTAATAAAAAACGATTTTTTTCTTGTGCAAGGCGGGTTTTTTTTCACTAATTTTTTCATCCAATTAGTCCAAAAGGTTACAATAATATTCAGAATTTATTGTTTTGCCAGTTTGGAGATAATCCACCAACAAAATCCCTTTTGCATCCCAAAAAACTGACGCTAACACCTTCTTCGCCGATTTCTGGACACGAACTCGCTTCGGTGCCGAAGTGCCTGGTTGACACCACTCTTTAGCCTCTTGTTTTGATTCAGGGTCATGATGGTAGACCCAAGTCTCATCCATAGTAATAAATTGACGCAAAAAATCCTTTTTATCCTTTTGAAAACGCTCCAAATGTTGCTCAGAAAGTCGCATTCGAACGTGTTTTTGTTCCATTGTAAGCGAATGCGGCACCCATTGTGCACAGAGCTTTCTGAAACCCAAAACTTCATTTAAAATATGACTCACACTGCCTAATAAGATGTCTAGGGCCTCTGCTAAATCTCTCTCGGTCAATCGACGATTTTCCAACACCATATCCTGTACTTTTGCTATGAATGCTGGTGTTGATGAACTTTTTGGACGTTCTGAGCGTGGATCGTCTTCAACGCTTTTTCAACCACGTCTAAACTCTAAAACCCATCGATGCACAGTTGGAAATTAAGGAGCAGATTTCTTTAACACTTTAACTATTTTTGTATGAATTTTCGTTGCTGATAAACCTTCTAAAACAAAGAATTTCATCACTGCACGATATTCGGTTTTTTCTATTGTAAAAAAAATACACTGCCACGTCAACTTCAAATGGCTTGTAAACAAACAATGAATTGACAGAGTGGGATAAAACTTTGGGTATGTTTATATGAAAGATAAAATATTAAAATGGCGTAAAAATTTTGGTTCTTCTACCGCTCTATAGATGTCGCTTTCAAAACTTTTTGAATAACCTAGTATATGTTCAGAACCGAAAGGAATTTGTTTTATTTTCGATTGGTTTTCTTTATATGTTGTTCACTTATGGGATTTTTATATATTTACTTAATTAACTAATTATTTATTAAATTATTCATCTAGTTATTTATTTATTTATTTAAGGAAGAAAAATATTTATTGTATTTTTTTGATTCAATATTCTCTTTTGTTTGTATCTATTTATGTATAAAAAATCACTTAATTTTTGTTATATTTCAGTCGTACGTAAGTTTCGTATCTTCTGCCCGTTGGCAATCATTGTTCGCTAAAGTTTTTGTTCTCGTCGCAATTTTTTCCTCGCTTTATTTGTTATTCTCATTTTATAATTATTGTTTCTATTAGGTTGCTGCAGATGAAATGGCCGATTCAGCAATGACATAAAGTTAGCTGCAATTTTAGTGTATTATGTTGGCACAAGGCGGCGCAAATGATTTGACATATTGAAGTATAAATACTGCTATCTTGGTTTATGGAGTCATTTCTGTTTTGCACTTCATAATGATCGTAAAAACAAAAAGAGAAATTGAACATGGAAGTGAATCAAAAACGGCTACTTTTACTATACGAATTCAAATTAGAGCACAACGCAACGGAAGCAACGAGGAATATCAACAGCGCATTTGGGCCTGATACAGTTAGCGAACGAACCATTCGGTGGTGGTTCAAAAAATTTCCATCCGGAGATATGGACCTTGGAAATGAGCCACGTGTACACCAAGGACCATCGATCGATAACGACGAGCTGCGTGGATTAGTGGAGTCTGAGTTCCTTTATTTTTCTTGATGTATATTATTTATTTGTTTATTTAGTTTTCACAATTCTTCTTTTTTAATCACTTATTTTAGCACTTTAATATTATTCGATTATTCTCCGTTTTGTTTTATTCATTTATTTATCTCTCTTTTTGTCACTTTTTATTTCTTCGTTATTTCTCCATTTATTAACTGATTATCTACTTGTTTATCTTTTCCTTTTCCGTTTATTTAATTTATTTAATTTATTTATCTTTATTCACTTATTTTCATTAATCTTTAATGAACTTATTTACTCACTTATTTTCTTGCCCTTTTTTTATTCCGTTTATTTTATTTATTTATTTTTATTTTCACGATTTATTATTCATTCACTTGGTTATTTTTAATTCATTTTACTATATTTATTTATTTATTTAACTTTTATTATTTTCTTATCTTTGTTCTACTTATTTTTTATTTATTTAATTGCTTTCCGTTTATTTTTTCGTATTACTTGTCTTTATTCTATTCACTTTCTATTAATCACTTATTAATTTATTTCATTGAAACACGACTTAATTTTTGTTACTTCTTATTTATTTAATTTGTTCATCTTAATTTAAAGATAAAATTTTAATAATTCCTGTATTTTTTAATAATTTCTAATAATTTCTAATTTAATAAAAATTTTATTAATTTCTGTAAAATTTTTTTATAAATTTTAATAATTTTAAATAATTTCTGTTAAAAATTTCAAAGTTTCTCTAGTTATGCTTTGTGGTTCTTCCAAAACATTTATTTGACTTACATCTAACAGTTTAGATTATTGAAAGCTTTATTTTAATTATTTAATATTTTTTATTTATTATTCTTTTTTTTTAAATCGTTTTACTTAGCGGCGAAAACTTCTCGTTTTACTATATTTTATTATCTTGTGTAGAAATAGAATACAAGAAGAGATTAAATGGGAAAAATCTCGCCATTTGCAGTCTCTTTCAAAGTTAAGAAAATTTAATTTCTTTCTAACTTCTGCATATCCCTCCGAGGCCTCCAAAATTTTGTAACGTCGGAATGACGTTTTAATCGCGTTGAAAATAACGCGGACTGCTCTTCTCCTTATTCGAGCCTAAGTACTGAAACTTATGGGCTCGGGACGGCAGAGGATTTGTGAGATTTTTAAGAAAAGAAATGAAAGCCGAGATCGAACAAACGTATAGGCCGACGTTGACCTATATATTGCTTAAGAAAGGTCCTACTCAGTGCTTTTGGGAGAGAGATATTTAGCCGATTCTGGCTAATACTATCTCTTTGGATAGAAAGAAAAAATACACAAATTTAGATTGAAACTTACTTTTTATTTTTGTTAAATATGCGAAGACAAATCCTCTCTCTCTCTCTCTCTCTCTCTCTCTCCCTCGGTAGTCGGGTGCTGTACTTGATGTCTTCTTCTTCCTTGATGCTTTGAATTATGATGTATGTATGTGTTTAGCTTCCGAAATTGGTGCTGGTCAACTAGCGAAGTGCTGTGGCTCTAGGTGCTCAGCTTACTGAAGTGGTTTTTACCTTGAAGTCTTTCGGCACTGCAAAGTTCTGCGTCTTGACTTAATTGAAAAAAAATTGAAATCACAGCAAAAAAGTGTCCTCCGCAGGTTGATCTTCCCTTTTTATGCATTCGTGCGGAGACTACTTTGGGCCAATCCGATCGCTCGGAATTAGCGCGGGTCAGACGCTACTGCTCTATCTTGAAGGCGTTCCGATTGAGTGAGAGAGTAAGAATTGGAGAGAGATGATTCTTCTTTTTGCATAATATTTACACATGTTTATTTTCTACTGTTTATCGCAAGAATAAGTTAAATTAAATTACACAGCTATTTTTTATTTAAAATTTAGCGCCTATCATAAAAAAGAACGAGGTTATACAGTCGCATTTTACGTAATTAATTTGCACAGGCATCGTTCAATAAAAAATAATTATTTCAATAAGAAAAAAATGATCGCCACCAAGAATACGTGCGACATCCTTGGTTTAACAAAGTAATTTATAATTATAAAACGGTTGAAAAAGAAAAAAAAAGGAAATAATTGTAAAATAATGAGTTAAATAATTATCCTTTAGGAATTGCATTTTCCAATATATTGGTAGGCAATCGTCATGGATTTTTTTGGTAAAGCCGAGAGTTATTTAATTAAACATTTTTCGAGTTTTCTAAGTTGTTACGTTATTCTTAATTGGATTAATCAACTGTTGCGCATTTACCATGATTATTACAAATAGAAATTAAAATGTAATTAATAGTATAGTAATGATTAACGCAACTCTTATTATTATATTTTGTTCATAAAAATAATGCAACGTATTGCAAGAAAAAATAAAATAATAAAATTAAAAAAAAAAATAATTAATAGAGAAATAGTTTTAATAACTTGAAATATTTAGTGCCACGATTTGTCCTCGCAAAGAAGGATAGGTGCTTGAATATAAAATATATATAGTTGAAAATACATTTGCGTTAATCATTAATATAGCATTAAGCAAGTGAAATAATAATTATCATTGTTGTTGGAAAATAAGGTTACAAAGTGAAATTAATACGTCCTATCGCAAAATTAATAAGAAATTGTAATTGATACGAGTACGGTGTTAATTTTATTAATAATCTTGGTATAATCGCAAGCTTTTAGATATTATTTTATATTAATTATAAAATTTGTGCAAAGAAATTTTTGCCAAGAGTGTACCCGTAAAAATAATAATCAGCATTTTGTGTGAGAACGAAAATGCCATGATCTCGCGACGTGTCGAATCGCGGCGGGAACGCTCTTCTTCTTCTTATCTTCAGAGTGAAAAAAAGAACATGGTCAGGCTGTTTCCAATTAAGTCGTTATGGGATTTACGATAGTGAAACATAGTCATAGTAATTATGGTAAAATTCTTCCTGCAATAGTATACATATACACATACACACACACATACACACACATATATATTTCTTTTTTAAAGCAAAATGAGAAAAAAAGGTAATTGCAATATTTGGAATAGAACTTAATTAAATTATGTTTAACGATTGCACTTATTTTTATATAAATATTAATGTATTTCAAGAGACTCGCAAACTCTTGACCCGCGCTTAAGCTAGGTTTCACAATGATTTGGGTCGGTAGAGGGTGCATCACGTAGGTTGTGGAGAGAGGCTTTATCGTGGTGAAGCACTTGGGTGTGGATCGATACGGCGGTCGATATGTTTTTCTTTTTTTAATAGCGATCGGGGGCTGGAAAGGCAGGGAGCAGCCTTATCGGCTGACATAAAAAAAACGGAGGTCGTATACCGATGTTACACATGAAATACGCATACTCCTGTAATATTTGTCGTTTCTGTCATATATATATATATACATTTGTTAAGAGGATCCAAAATAACTTTTTATTTCTTTTATGCCTGTTAAAAAACTAAAATATTCCAAATGCGACACATATGAAAATATAGGTATTGAGGCTAAGTACCCATAAAAAAATTGAGCCAACAAAATGGCCTTTATGATAAGAATGCATTATTCATTTTTCATAAAAAGTGCAATATCATCTTTGTTTCTTGTAAAATAAAATAAAAGAGGGTGGAATCAAAAGAGCATCACCTATAGTATCAAACAAATATAGAGTAATTTTTAAAGGTCAGTAAAAGACGAACGGTCAAGAAAAAAGTTTTCGATTTTTGGGAATCGAAATAAATGAGTTGTTTTTCAAAAGTGCATAAAACATGCAATTTTGATCATATCAAAAAACGAAAAAATATGTAGGCGCTTATTTTCCTAGCAGAATAATATAATAAATTGAGAATTGATTCTGAGAGGTAGGTACAGTCGGCTTGCATAATTTGAGATAAAATCGGCCAGAAGCAGAGCATGTTGCTATTGATTAATGCGAGAGATTTTGAGCTCACTCCTTTGTCGCTCCCTCTATCCTGACATTTTGTAATCAATGTTTCCGGTGCTTATCTCTTTATCCTGTTTCTATCGTCGTTTGCAGTTGCTTTGTAGATTAGTTATAGTTCGTATACTAAAGCGTCATTATTACTGCCTGCATACTGATCCTTTTTTCGCATGCCAATCTTTCTTTTATCATATTCTTTCAATATATCTGATAAATTGTTCCTTTTATTACACTATTAGCTATCTCTAATTTCAGCATCACGGAAGTATTAAGAAGTTCTCTTTTACGATAATTTTTTTTCTAACTCCACTATTACATCATCTATGCATTTAAATTTTCATAAATCACTACTGGCAATTCTAAAGTCCTAGCAATGGTCGCGATAGCATTCAGACATCCTAATTCATTGATATTATTATTAGACAGAAGGTAGTAGCTGACAATTGTTACATCAGCTACTCTACCCATGTGAATTCAAGAACGCGATCAGATATTTTTTTGTTTATATAAGAACTCCCACGTATCAAGATGATCGTTTTTTGTTAGGATCCGTAAACTAGTTATTGAGTTTACCAGGATCTCGTTACTCTTCTCTGATAATCTAGTCTCTCTTCAATAATCAGTTGTAACTGAAAGATCTTAGGTTACTGTGCAATAATAAAAGTTGACTTAAATTACCATCGCTATTCTCCATGTTTAATGTTTGTACCTGCTTGTTAGTCGACGAACAGTTTACCATCTTATCACCGTCCTTACTGCATTGGTAACATATTACTGATCGATCAGTCGCACTTTTGTGATCTTACGCCTGATTCTCTATCTCGAGGCACCTGAAACAAAACAAATAGATTACGCAAATCTGTTCTCAGCAATTGACGCAGTTGATCCTGAACTTTCCACTATAAATCGATTTTCTTGCGGACGTTTGGATTATTCTATCTCCGATCGAATGTACTGCATTTCCCTATTTTTAAATCTTTTATTCTCTAAATTCACGCCTCGTTTTCCGGCGACAACACTCGTTTTGGAAAAGATACCGTGAAGCTGTTCCTGATCCGACTTGTATTGCTTTATAATGCCTCTGTTTACTAATGCGAGAAAAATGTCTTCTTCTTTGTTAAAACGTTTCGATAAATAACGCTTTTTTTAACTGTAATTGGCTACTTAACTGACGGCATGGGATACCTTTCATGGGTAAAAGAGAAGGAAAGGCGCCGACTGTTGAGCCGACTTTTTACAGTTTGGTAAAAAAATCATGTTTCCCATTAGATAGCCTGACGCATTGCCTTCAGAGATATGTTGAAGGTATGGCTTCGCCAGAACCTGTAGTATAGCGTACATGACCAACGGATGATGTTTTTCCCAGATGAAGATCTTCTGCTGTGTATGTGAGTTCAAGTGTGCACGTATGGTTTTTTTTTTCGTTGCGTTGATGAAAAATTGTATAAACAAACTTCGCTAGATGGTACCGGTGAAAATGTGGAGCTCTCAATAACAAAATCATTGCAGTAAAGGTATAACTACGCAGGGCTAGTCAACGTTGTCTGAAGCCTAACATTAATACTACCAAGCCCGTAAAAGTACGACCGTGTAAAAGACGAGACCGTGACTATACTGACCTGAGTATTCAATAAGCATTTGCCTAAATCGTCAAAAGGCTCTATTATGTGGCTCAAAAATAATCCCATTTTTCAGACAAACTTTGGGCATTATAAGAATGAATGTTCGGCTTCTTTGTTCTGCCCAGTATATAACAAAGACGTCATACTTTCGGAGACTTGGACACGATGTGAGTTGTCGCAAAAGCAGTCGTGGTCCAACAGCACCTAGTATAGATAGGAATTAAAGATTTTGTGACCTATCATCGTGCATTAGGTAACATTAGGTATGATGCGGTAAGGCCACCAATTTTTCGAAGCTGTGTCCCATCATTATTATTACTTTATTATGTTCCTTTTGGACCATATGCTACAGCCACTCACTAATGCTGTCTCACCTTTCGATGGTCCAACATTGTAAAATCGTTTCTTTTCATTCTACCAGCAAATCTATGTAAGGAACTCCTACGATCAATGATACGGAGGTTTTCGACATAATGCAGTAAGTATAGGATACTCTAAGCACGTCTATTTTTCTTGCCTTTGGCTTGTAGCTCCATAGCTTGTATGGCTTCGTATGACATTTCCCCATATCATAGCTAAGTAAATTATAATGCTGCCTACTACTGAGGAAAAAAGAACCACTTTTAAGTTTAAATTTAATAGATGCTCCTTAGATGATAATCACGCATCTACAGTAATTTCCAGTTACTTGATGCTTTCCTCTCCATGTGCTATTTGTCCATGTTTTGTAAAGTTAGTGTAATACCTCGTTTTAGTTCGGCAAATGTGCATCACCTTAAATTTCTCTACCGCCAACCATAGGTTGTGGCCAATTAAATACAATGTCAATGTTGAGTTGTATTGTAGTTAAGTAATGAGTTATATTCTATTGTTATTTGATAACTTGAGTGATTATCTTACTAATATATAAAATAATTTTATCATTTCCAGTATTTGATAAAATAATTAAATAATAATAAAGTTGAAACTCTTTTTTCAGAATGATTGGAGCAATGCCTGCAGTGGCCGTTCGTCATGAAAGACGTCGGCAGGAAAATAGAATAAAGCGGCCCAGCCAATTATATTTAGGAAGTCAATGGACACAACCTTCACAAGGATCACCTTCAACACCAAATTCATGTATTAGTAACAAAAATACGGATTCTCGACCGGAAGTATATATATGTGGAAAGGTATATTTTATTATTCATAAATAATATTTAAGATATGCATTGACTTCTAAAAAAAAAGTTTAACTAAAATTTGTAATAACCAAGAAAAAACTTGAAAGGTACTACTTTTCGTAGCAACGTGAAAATTATAAGACAATTATTATTTGAAAATTAATAAGAAAATATCTTTATAACTTAGATTGAAAAATCCTGACACATAAAACGATTCTTTGAAAAATGAAAAATAATTTTTTCAAATTATTTTTCATTTTTAAATGTATTGGGGAATCTTTAAATAAAAAGATACACCTTGGATTTTTAAAAATCGATTTTCCTTTTTTCTGCATTTTTTGAAAGTAGCGCATTTCAAAAATATTCTGTGAAAATTTCAGAAAAAACCAACTGTTATTTACGAAGATATAGAAGTTTAAATGAAGCCATCTTCAGCGCATGATAGTAGGCAGGTAGTGGCAACTGCGCGCTCAACTATCTGAGAAATTACAAAGGCCGTTAATGTAACATATATATATATATATATTGTGACGTGGTGTTTTGCACCAGTCATATGAGGAGGCTAATACACAGCCTGTACACCTCCTCATAGCCTGTTGTATCCCCTTTACAATCTTGACAGTCTCGCAGGACTGCCAGGCGTGATCCTAACTAACAGCCACGCAGGGCTGTACATACGTTACCTTTACCAGGTACATGAGCTTCAAGCTCAAGTAAAGGCTCCAGCGAGGAGCCAGTCTCAGGAGCCCATGAATAGTCGTGGCAGTGCTCGCACACACTGCAGCAGGTTCCATTTCCATGCTCCTTCCTGTCCTTGTGGTGATCCCCGTACCTGCAACTTCCCAGACGGTAATTAAATAAAGAAGAAAATAATAATAGTAGCTGCACCATGGAAGGAAGTACAAGCTGCCACACAACATCATAGGAAAGCGAAGAGGAGGTTAGAAGGCAGGCAAAACATAGAAGCACAGCATTTGAGTGCAAGTAAATACGCACCTGGAGGTGTCTGATAGTGTTGCCTCGCTGCCGCTGCAAGCAGGCTATAGCTGTCACCGACACCGCTGCTTAGCTTTCTTAACCGTTCATCGTCTGAGCCGCAGCTGTTGACCCACAGTACGGCCGCACCTGAAACAGAAAGAAGATAGACAAATTAGTCGACGCCTACCAGCTATGGAACGCGTCGACTTACCTTGATTCTCCGTACATCTAAGGTAGATTCTCGCCGCTCCAGGGAATACACAACAACAACACTGGCACTCGCGAGCGGATAACCTCAACGCGCGCTGCTGGCGAGCAGTAATATCAACTGCCGACAGCGCTGAACGCGCGTGGCGGCTGCGTCGCGTAACGTACTTTACACGTACGTTGCGCCGGCGCAGAACGATCATCGAAAAGCCGCGCTCGCGAAAGTGCCACGCAATAAGCTTCCCGTTCACTCCGTTCGGGTCCGTTGTAGCGAAAAGTCACAATTAGCGAGCAGTCGACACTCCGGTCGGGTCCGTTTGAGAAAGAGGTCGCGATACCAGCCGTAGCTTTTAAAACGATACGAGCGTGCGAGAAAATTGTAATGTAGTCCGAAGCGTGGAAGAAAATCTGGTAAGTGCATCAAGGTGCAGCAGTTTTTACCAGGAGGAATCCCTGCAACGAATCGTCCCCGTATACTTCCCGGCTGCGTGTGTGCGACCGCGTCGCGTGTTACGCGCCATTTTCGGCCGTTGTGTATGCTGTACGCCCGCGACCGCTCTAACCGTGAGTTAGCCGCGCAAATTATTTGCCTCGCAAGAAACCGCGCTACAAGATTGTAGCTGGCGCCCTGGGCTCGCGTAAAAGCGCGATAAATTATTGTATTTTGTAATCTTAGTTTAAATAAACGTATTTGTTCGTGTGCTCATTTTAAATCGGTAGTTTTAACATGCACTAGCAAGCAAGCAACCCGCTTCCCCCTCATTACATTTGTACGCCACCCTGATCCCCAGTGGCGTTACAATATATAGGGTGACAAATGGGAATTTGCTTAAAGTATATGCATCTATTTCCTCTTTTACTGTATCGTATAAGGCCGGGCCCACGTGGGTACATTCTAGAATGTTGTCAGTTTCTATTGAGACGTCATAAAGAGCAATACGTGTACTTTAAAATGAGTGACCTTATAAACGAAGAAAAGGTGTATTTTATCAAGTGCTTTTATTCTAGAGTTAAAAACTATACTGAAGCATATAGAGGTTTTCATACTAAGTTTGGAAGTAAAAGAGTAGCCATTTAAAATACTTTTAGAAGGTAAGAATGAAAAAAATCATATTAGACTTTATCGTATGACCGCATTTTTTAATAAAGTTTTCAAATTTTCTTTTTACTTTTTCTCAGAGTAATTGATAACTTCATCAATTATTATACTCTTGTCGATCGTCGTTATAATCTTTTTGAACCTTTATACACAGTTACAACAGAAGATAAGGTTGCTGAGGTCAAAGAACATTTCAAGAATAATTCAACGGATTCAATAAGAAACGCTGCAGCAGCTTTAAAACTAAATCGGGAGACAGTAAGATTAACAATAAAAGATTTCATTAAGTTACATCCTTACAAAATTTTTTCCTTTTGCTGAAAAATGTGGATTAGTCAGGAACTATTATTTTATGAAAAATGGTGCTACGCTGCATAGAACTCAAGAGGTATTTAAAGCTATTTACGAAGTTTATGGTGAACGCGTCATCGGCCTAGGATATCCCAAGTTTGCACACGCAGGTATAGAATGGCCCCCTCATTCACCGGACTTAAACCCGTGTGATTTCTTCTTATAGGGCTATCTGAAAGATTACTGTTATGTGGAAGAATCCAAGAATAAAGATGATTTGAGAGACGCTATTAGAAAAGGAATTTCTAGTATTTCTTGATCTAAAATTGAACAAGTTTTTATAGTTTTCAAAAACGGCTTGATTATTGTGCAAGTTCAGATGGGGATCACTTCGAAAATATTTTCCATGAATAGAGTTATTCCCTAGCCAGGTTTTGTCATTTTTTTAAAAACGTAATATGTGTCTGTTAAAAATGTTAGATTAAACTCAAACCTATTCCAAATGAAAATGACCACTTCATTGATTTAAAATGTATTTTTATTATTTTTTCCCTGCACTTATCTCAAAATTATGTGATTACTTTAGGCAATTTTCTATTTGTCATCCTGTATATATATAGGTCACAATAAAGGTCAATGATCAATTGTCTGAGTATTTTGGCAAGGTTATTCGTGATAACAATGAATCGGTTGAAAAAATGAAAAACGCCGTTTGGACTACGTTTTATCACAGAAGTTCAATCGGTGAGAAGCCGTAGCATGAAAAGTGTCCACCGGGTGTTGACTTATGGTGCAAATATCAAAAAGCAAAGGCGGAGAATAACTTGGCGTCATTCAAACACGATTATGCTACCTTGCCGGAAGAAGCTTTAAAAATCATAAAACCGATTAACGAAAGTTAATCTTGTAAGCGACTAATTATTATTGAAGAATTTACGCAGAATAGCAACGAAAGCTTTAATTAAAGCGTTTGGAAGATCATGCCGAAGACGTTACCTGCGAGCCTTACTACCGTCAGCATAGCCGCCTATGTTGCTACCTGCACATGCAATGAGGGTACAGGAGGGCTACGAGGTCTGGCTATTAAATAACGAGACTGCGTGCCTAGAGGGCGCCGTAGAGGGGTGGGGAAAAAAACGAGTAGTGCGTCGTGTATTTAGATATCTTGTCTATGCACGTACCAAAACACGTTCTCGTCACTATTATTGTATTTGTGCAGTAGCGGTTTGAAACAAACGTGTTTGTTTCGTGTGCCAAAAACCATGTGTGACGAAAAATAGGAGCAATGTATCAATCTCAAATTTCTTGTTAAATTGAAAAAAACTCCGACTCAGTGCTGTAAATTGTTGCAAGAGGCCTATGGGGACAATTCTCTATTTCGTGCGCGTGTTTTCGAGTGGTGTAAGCGCTTCAGTGAGGGCCGAGTGAGCACTGAAGATGACCAACGCCCAGGTCGCCCTGTCACTGTTTCAACTCCGGAAACAGTGACCAAGATCAACCAAATTGTGCGTGCAGATCGTCGTAGGAGCATCCGGATGATTGCCGAGGCTGTAAACGTCGATAAAGAAACGGTTAGACAAATTTTACACGAGGAATTACACATGATAAAAGTCTGTGCAAAGTTGGTGCCAAAAATCTGACTCCTGACCAAAAGCTCTTGCGTCAACAGGTCTGCTCAGATTTCTTTGAAAGAATAAAAAAAGATTACGGACTGATGAAAAACATTATTACTTGCGACGAAACGTGGATTTTTCAATACGATATTAAAACAAAGCGGCAATCGATGCATTGGAAGACGCCTGAATTGCCCAGAATCAAAAAAGCAAGGATATCCAAATCAAAATTTAAGGCAATGTTGATCGTTTTTTTTGACATTAACGGTATCGTGATGACTGAATGGGTTCCAGAGAGTCAGACTGTCAACCAGACTTACTATTTGTCAGTTTTGGCAACACTGCGAGAACGAGTTCGTAAGAAACGGCCCGAGTTGTGGAAGAACAACTTGTGGATTTTGCACCAGGACAACGCACCTGCCCATAACGCGCTATCTGTGAAGCAGTATTTGGCCGGTAAGCGCACTCCAGTGCTCGAACACGCGCCGTACTCGCCAGATTTGGCACCATGCGACTTTTTTTTGTTTCCGAAGATAAAATCTGCTTTGAAAGGGACCTGATTTGAGTCGATGGAAGCGGTAAAGCAAAAAACGGCATAGCTCCTAAAGGCCCTCACCAAAGAAGACTTCCAGCACTGCTTCGATTAATGGAAAAAACGTAAGGAAAAGTGTGTGGCGAGGGAAGGGAAGTATATTAAAGGGGAGCATTTAAATGTAGAATAATTTTTATAATAAAACCCTTTTTCGTAACTAGTCTTGTTATTTAATAGCCAGACCTCGTATTATCTATTTTTGACGCAATGGAGATTAAATTGGGAAAGTACGCATACAAATATACGAAGCAGAAATATTGCAATCGAGTCGGCTCGGCTAAGCGTCGTTCATTAAACAGCCCTCGGAAAGCAAGAATAGCTCGCCGACGTCGTAAAATTACTACTGAGGCCGCCAATAAAGAAAAGGATGGAACATTTTATGGTTCTAGAATAGATGATTCAGTTAGTGCTCAGTAAGTGCGTGACCCATCGATGCAGACAAGTAATAATCAGAAGGAGCCAAATCTGGTGAGTGAGCTACATGAGACAGAACTTCCTGGTTGAGTGCTTTTGAAGTGTCGCGAACTGGTTCTGCCGTATGTGATGGAGCATTGTCATGAAGAAAAATTACTTTGTGTTGCCTCTTTCGGTATTCTGGCCTTTTCTTAAGCAGCAAACGGTTTAAATCGGTTAGTTGTTGTTAGTTACGTGTAGTATTAACCATTTTCCTAGGTTTCAATAGCTCATAATAGACCACGCTCCTCTGGTCCCACCGAACACAGAGCATCGTCTTTCTGCCAAAACGATTTTGTCTTGCAGTCGATGTAGATGGTGCTCCTGGGTCTACCCATGTTTTTTTGCGTTTGAGATTTTCAAAATAAATCCACTTCTCACCATCTGTTACTATTTGATGCAAAACAACTTCCTTTTGTACCAAGCAAGCAAAATTTCACATGTGATTTTGAGATTTTCCAGTTGCCTGTCATTCAACTCATGTGGTACCCATCTACCGCTCTTCTGAATTTTCCGCATTGCTCATAGGCGATTGGAAACAGCTTGTTGGGAAACTTCTAATTGCTGTGCGAGTTGCTTTTGTGTTTGCGAATCATCTTCGTCCAACAATGCTTGCAAACCCATATCTTCGAATTTTATTAGCGGTTTTCCATGTTCCTTGTCTGCAACGTCGAAGTCACCTTTTTTGAAAAGCTGAAACGATCGTTCACACGTATCTTGCGATGAAGCATGTTCACCATAAGTTTCTCCTAGTAACTGAAAGGATTCAGCAGCAGTTTTCTTTAAATAAAAACAAAAAATTAATTCTGTCCGCGAATGCTCTTTGTTCGGTATAAATTTCGACATATTAAACACAACAATACAATACGATGCACACACTTTTCCAGTCTATCACTAATGCACGTCTGAACTTGTTTATGACACAACAAAATGACGCTGTGTCAAATCATAACAGATTAAACTGCATTGGTACACCATCTGTTGTCTGAAATCGGCATTTCATACTTGTACCTCTGGTAAATGAAACCGTATGTTACTTGATCTCGCGTCAAATACAAACATACTATCAAAATTTATTGCAATATTGTGCAGGATGTAATATTTAGTTTAAAATAATAGAGGATGTATAATATATATTTTATTTCGTCACCCAATAAAAAATGCGTAAAATTTAATTAAACCAAGAAATAATAAAGAGTGTATACACGACTAAATGAAACCGAATGTTACTTGATCTCGCGTTAAACACGTGTATATGTTAACGTGTAACTTTAATATTTGATCGAACTTGCCGTGCTTATTTTAGTCTTGGCTCTCCTGGGTGCTTCCATTGAGACGATTAGACTTCGATTTCGACGTCATAACTATATACCCATGATTCGTTACCAGGTATGAACTTTCAAAGCAAATCGGGATCATCATTGATGTCATTTGAGAGCTCCTGAGTGATGCTCATGCGACGGTCCTTCTGATTAGAATTAAGAAATTTTGGAACAAACTTCGCTAACACTTGTCTCACGGCCAAGACATGCAAAAAAATTGCATGACACGAGTCGACCAATATGCTAACATCCTCAACAACTTCTCTTATGGCAATTTGACGATTTTCGAAAACAATTTACTTCACGGCTTTGACGTTATCATCTATTGCTGATACGCTGGGGCGATCAGAGCGAGGTTCGTCATTTGCATCTTCTCGGCCATCTTGGAATAGCTTTTACCACTTGTAAACTTTTCTTTTACTTTGAGCAGGCTCACCATATGCCACTGTCAACATTTCAAGTATTTTAGAGCACTTGATATCATTTTTTACAGAAAATTTAATGCAAATTCTTTGCTCCATTTTTTATAATGTAGCGTCGGTGGTGACGTTTCAATCGCGTGGAAAATAACGTGGGCTGCTCTTTACCTTTCTCGAGCCTAAGTACTGAAACTTATGGGCTTGGGACGGCAGAGAAAATTAAATTTGCGAGATTTTTGAGAAAAGTAATAAGATTCGGGAATGGACAACTGTATAGGCCGACGTTAGCCTATATAGTATGTTGTCCTGGAAAGGACCTATGTACAAAGTGCTTTGTGAATAGAGATATTTAGCCGATTCTGGCTAATCCTATCTCTTTGAAAAAAAAAAAAAGAAAAATAAAAAAATTTTTATAAACTCACTTTTTATTGAGATTCCTGGAGTTGCGCAAAAAGAAAAATCTTATCTCTCTCTGGTAAGTAAATCTTACACTTGAATTTCCGCTCCTTTTTACGCAGTCTTTTCTGCTGTTTTCTGCCTTTGGGCGTGTTTCTGTTGTAGACTATTACATGCTCCACAAAGCAATCTACTGTTTTATTTATTATTGCACTGCTGATTGCTGTCTACAGACTGTTTATCTTAATTCTTTCTACTGCCGTGGTTTTGAGGTTAGCTTGATAGCAACCAATTTCTGGCGCGCACATAAGGAACAACTCCATACCAGTCCTACCAGCTATCATCTTAATTTGAAGATTTTATCTAAACATTTAGCTGATAAGAAAGCTGCCTGCCTAACACCTTGGATAACACCACTTTATTTATTTTCTCTATAACTAGTTAATTAGCGACATTTAGCGCATTAACCGACTATTGTATTTCTGCGGTAATTCTTGTTTTATTTTTATTTTTATCTTTTACAGTGCCTTGTTATAAATTACTTTTGTTATTGCTTGTTAATCTATAATTTCTTTATTTTAGTGGTTATTAGTTTGCGTTTTTAATTAAATTAATTACATTTAATCAATTCATTTAATTAAATTATATTAGCGTATCAGATTTATTTTATCTTTATATTTATATTTACCTTTATATTTATATTTATTTTATATTTTTTATTCATTTTTATATTTACTTTATATTTTTGTTTATTTATTGTTTATTTTTTGTTTATATATTTATAATTCAAAACCACGTTTTATCTTATATTTATACTTTGCAATGCCGTCGAAATGCGCAACATGCCTTAGGGATTTTACGGCTACATCTAAACCTCAGCAATGTTCTAAATGTGGAAACCTCTTCCATTATACTTGTGTAAAATCAATAAAAATAAAAGATGATACCGACGCTGTCATTAAGGTTTGCAACCCTTGTCTAGCGGATGCAAACTCTATGAGTGAGCAATCTAGGACTAGCTCTTTTGGCTCTACTTCCAGCACCACCAACCCTGGAACTCCAATAGATACATTGTCTCGACCTTCTACCCCCTCTACTGCAACTACTGCAACACAGCAAACACAAGATCTACTCTCAGTTTTAGTATCCAAGATGGACAAACTTGATCAGCTTGACACTATGGCTCCACAGATAAACTCGATGGCTTTGACTGTTGCAGCTCTACAATCGAAGATGGAGAATATTACTTTCACCCTTTCTCAACGTATCGATTCTAACGACCTCAGGATTACAAAACTACAACAGGATCAACAGCTACTAGTTAAAAAAGTGAATGCTCTCTCAAGTGGTATCATTAAGAGCAACACACCTGGTGACGTAAGCTCTACTGCTAACTCCGACTTAGATCGGGCTAACAATGCCCTAGCGAAGAAGCTGAATGAGCTTTCTCATTAGCAACACAGGTTGGAGCACTCGGCTGTTGTTGTCTTGACTGGTCTTGTCCCTCGCGAGTTTATAAACATCAAAGTGGCTGTTGGAGCTGTTTTTTCTGCGTTTGATCCGACTATTACTGCCGAGGACGTTATGTCTATCAGACAGCTGCGAGCACAGTACTCAGCTACTACTTCGTCCACTGGATCGACATCTGAATCTTCTTGACCAGCAAACATGCATTTTACACTTTTGGTAACTCTGAAGAGTGCTGCCCTAGCTCGTAGTGCAATAGCTTCCAAAATTCGTGCGAAAAGCTGCATACAGAGCAAATTGCTTCATCACTCTTATTCTTTATGCAACCATCAGTCACTATTACTCCGGCGCTTATCAACCTAAACAAGTTTTTCCCACCCGCTTTTTACTGGCTTAAAGTGCGCCTTCTGGAAAAGTCAAGGGATAAGAGGCTGAACTTCTCCGTCTTTGTAAGGAATGGACGTGTCTTTGCTCGTCATAAGATGAGAGGCCTCCCTGTGCCAATTGATACTGAAGAAGATGTTGTAAATTTTTTAAGTATGATTGTGCCTACTACCGCTGTGACTTAACCTGCAACGTCCAGCTAGACAACCCACGCGCCACTTCTGTACAGGTATGCTCTCTCTCCTCATCCACTTTTCTCTCTCTCCCTGGTAAGCTATCTATACGCTCTTCATATCGGCACCGCATATATTAAACATACTCATCTTTGCTTTCACTCCTTCGTCGGAGATTTCTTTCCCAGGCCTTCAGGACATCCTCCGGCTCCTACTTACACGAGCATATTCCTGGTTGGCTCGTTTTTTGGGCCGGGATGTTCCAAAAAAGCCTGGTATTTTATTCTATCAGGTTATGTCAAGCATGACTCTACAAAGATGGATATAGGCGTCTATTCACGCACACACTTTTAGTAAATAGCACACTATCTCAGAAATCGGTCTTGTAGCTGTCGCCCGCCTGCCGCTTCATTGTAAACATCAAGCAGCCGGCACTGTGTTTCGAGTGAATATTGTTGTGTATGTGCGTGCTTATGTGTGAACTGACAAACTGTTGTTTCTGATACGTGTGTGCCTGCGTGTCTCTATCGAATTTTCTGTGCGTATTTACATAGTCACAATTTCATTTAATTTAATTTACATAGGCATAATTTAATTTATTTTATTCGCTTATCTATTTTATAGATAATTGCATGAAATGATCGTATTAATTTAAACTTACGCAATTACGCAATATTGACAATATTGATTATTTTGTCCGGCTTATACAGTCTGTCAAGTAAGAGCGTGGTCGACTTCACCAACAGGTTATGAAAGATTTTGCTCTAATTTCTTCGCAAGCCGATAGAAGAAAGCTTCGTCCTTAATGCATTGTCAACAAAGATTCAGTTGTCGTTAATCTTTTAAAAGAGAATCACGTTAAACGCCATAAGTGCTAAGTACGCATCGCGCTACGACGCTGTGTTCCTTTGCATCCACCCGAAAGGTCCCAAAATGTCGCAATCAGCGGCTGCTAAATATATGAGAAAGTCAAAGGCATTTGTACAGAAGTGGATACAGCGATATAAAGTGGCTAAAAATGTCGATAATTTACCAGAACGTGGCTCGATAGGAAAAGTGAACAAAAAAGATGAAAAAAGAATAGTGAATCTGTTTTCGCGGAATCCTGCTTGAACACTGCGGCAAGGACAAGCAAAATTAATGGCAAAAGGTTTAGATATATCCTACGAAACTATCCGAACCCATCTTCGTACTTATCATCTGAAACGGCGCAACACAATGAAGAAGCCTCTGTTAACTGAAAAACATGTGACAAAGCGACTCGCTTGGGCGCATGAGAATATTGATAGAGATTTTGAAAATGTCATTTTTACTGATTAATGTTCTATATAGGCACGTTCTGTCCTCACGCTAGCCTGGTAAACTTCCACCAATAGGCACGTTCAGCGGACCGTAAAACATGGAATAAAGGTGCATCTTTGGGGCTGCTTCTCAAAGCAGGGATTCGGCACTTTGCACCTCTTTACTGACAACCTAAATGCCGAGAAAATGATAAAAATCTACAAAAAAGCTTTACTGCCATCTGCCAAACGATGGTTCATCACAAAAAATGAAGATTAGATTCTGCAGGAGAACAACGATCCTAAACACCGCAGCAAGCTCTGTACTCAGTGGAAGACTCAATCTGGCATCGTTACATTGGATTGGCCGTCGCAGTCGCCCGATGCAAACCCTATTGAAAATGTGTGGGCATATATTCAACGGAAGCTTCGTGGAAAACGCACATACACTTTGAAGCAGTTGTCTTACGAAATTCGTCGGATCTGGAGATCCTTGCCACTAGAATACGCCGTCAAATTAGTAGAAAGCATGCCTTGGAGATGCCAGGCAATTATTGACGCCGGTGGTGACTGGACACATTATTGACCAAATTGCATCATTGTTTGTAATGTATACAATGTATATATAAATATAAAAGTTTCATCAAATAAATTTTTTTATAAATTAACACGACCACGCTCTTACTTGACAGACTGTATATAAATAATAGCAAAGTACCTAACGAATTTGTTTAATATCAAATTATTATCATTTTGAATAAATGTGCCGTAGCATAGTTTCATATACTGCTATTATATTGCTATTTTATTGTACGAGGTCCGGCTATTAAATAACGAGACTGGTTACGAAAAAGGGTTTTATTATAAAAATTATTCTACATTCGAATGCTCCCCTTCAATATACTCCCCTTTCCTCGCCACACACCTCTCCATACGTTTTTTCCATTGATTGAAGCAGTGCTGGAAGTCTTCTTTGGTGAAGGCCTTTATGAGCTCTGCCGTTTTTTGCTTAACCGCTTTCATCGACTTAAATCGGATCCCTTTCAAAGCAGATTTTATCTCCGGAAACAAAAAAAAGTTGCACGGTGCCAAATCTGGCGAGTACGGCGCGTGTTCGAGCACTGGAGTGCGCTTACCGGCCAAATACTGCTTCACAGATAGCACGTTATGGGCGTTGTCCTGGTGCAAAATCCACGAGTTGTTCTTCCGCAACTCGGGCCGTTTCTTACGAACTCTTTTTCGCAGTGTTGCCAAAACTGACAAATAGAAAGTCTGGTTGACAGTCTGACCCTCTGGAACTCAGTCAGTCATCACGATACCGTTAATGTCGAATAAAACGATCAACATTGCCTTGAATTTTGATTTGGAGATCCTTGATTTTTTGATTCTGAGAGATTCAGGCGTCTTCCCATGCATCGATTGCCGCTTTGTTTCAACATCGTATTAAAAAATCCACGTTTCGTCGCAAGTAATAATGTTTTTCATCAGTCCGGAATCTTTTTTTAACCTTTTAAGGAAATCTGAGCAGACCTGTTGACACAAGAGCTTTTGGTCAGGAGTCAGGTTTTTTGGCACCAACTTTGCACAGACTTCTGTCATGTGTAATTCCTCGTGTAAAATTTGTCTTACCGTTTCTTTATCGGCGTTTACAGCCTCGGCAATCATCTGGATGCTCATTCTGAGATCTGCACGCACAATTTGGTTGATTTTCAGCTTCAGTGCTCACTCGGCTCTCACTGAAGCGCTTACACCACTCAAAAACACGCGCACGGATAGAGAATTGTCCCCATAGGTCTCTTGCAACAATTTACAGCACTCAGTCAGAGTTTTTTTCAATTTAACGAGAAATTTGAGATTGATACGGTGCTCCTGTTTTTCGTCACACATGGTTTTCGGCACGAGAAAAAAACACGTTCGTTTCAAACTGCTACTGCACAAATACAATAATAGTGACGAGAACGTGTTTTGGTACGTGCATGGACAAGATATCTAGATACCCAACGCACTACTCGTTTTTTTTCCCACCCCTCTACGGCGCCCTCTAGGCGCGCAGTCTCGTTCTTTAATAGCTAGACCTCGTATGTGCATTTCACATACTATTACTGCTCATCAGAGTACAAAGTTTTGAAACTGTATGCTACCGTGATAGTGTTAGTCGCAGATTCACGTGCACTTATTTATCTTGTGACAATATTGTATTTATATATATATATATATATATTGTACTTTATACTTTTTGCCATTTGCTTAATTTATTATATGTTATTAATTGTAATAACTTATTATGGTTTTCTAGCATAATTTCTACTTATCTATTTATAAGTTATTTAATAAGAAAACCATACTATATTTACCTGTATAACTTAATTTTTGTAAGATAGTATTTTCATGATATTTCTCAAGATTAGTTCCCAAATGGCGCATTGGTATTTTAATTGTTATTTCATCACCTTATTATTATGAATTAGTGTAAATTACTATTTTGATTGGCGGGATCATTATCAAATTGCGTTGCGTTACCATTTACTATCTACTGTTTGCGTAGTATAAATGAGCGTGTGTGTCCAGTGTGCAATCTTACTGTTGAGAGTGGTTTGTAATTAATACGCAAGTGTAAATTGTGCGGCGACGTATTCCATACGGGTTGTCTGAAAGGTTTGTGATCCTGGAACTTTTTTCTGTATCAATGCGCAGCCTGCTGCAAATCGCGCTCACTATTAGTTTCTGCAGTATCTATCGTGTCTCAAAATTGTACACAATATCCGGGTGATTCAGCGATTCTAGTTTCTTCGTCTCATGCATCTACTGTAAACAGTAAACTCAGTAGCAAGCGCTTGATTAGCACACGTTCGCCGCTATCACCCACAATCTCTCGATCGTCGAAAGCTGCGTGTTTATCATTCGATCACCGAATAAATCAGTCAGCATGGAAAATGGTATGCCCGCTTGGTTTGCGCAATGGAATGCAACTTAATTCCAGCCGTTTAGAAAGTCTGTGAACTCACAGCTTGCATCCATCTACACGAGACTTGACGCGATGGAATCAACCAACATCGAGCTACGTGAACAGCTTTCTGCCACCCAAGTCACCGTTGCACAAATTGATCGGGACATTTTGCGGACGGACTCTTGCGAGATTCGTATTTCAGGCATTCCGACTGCTCTTGCAAACGACCATTCACAAGCAATCAAGCGCGTATTCGAAGCCACTAATAACGCTGATCATTTAAACTTTGTCTCGATGATTTGTGTGTGGCCTCGTAGCACCTCATCATCGAATACCAATGGGCAAAAGAGCCACGATAGCTTCTCGCTTGTGATCAAGGTCGTCTCAGAAACAGTGCATAATAGTATTATTGCCAAAGCACACCTCTCACGGGGCAAGAAAGCCCAGATCATCTTTGGCACTGGCGGGGATCAGCAGGTGTTTATGACGCCAATCTGGTCCCAACAAGTCTACACAATTTTGCGTGCTGCCAATCAAAAATATAAGCAGCTTGGTTACCTCCACCCGGTTGTTCGAAATTTAGTTGTGTGCATGCGACCTGATGAAAAGTCTGCACTGATTCCGGTCCGTTCCCTCGAGGACCTAGATCAGCTTACCCCGCGCACAAATAATCTATGAGGACCTGTTGCTCAGCCAGTAAACTCAAAGTCTCGCGGATATTTTTCGGTTTGTCATGCGAACATTAATCATCTATCGGCTCATTTCAACGATCTTGAATTTTTTATTAAAAATAAGTGCTCATATGACATTATTGCTCTAACAGAGACATGGCTTTCAGCCGATATTTCGATACACCCTACCAATTGGCGGGTTATAAATTATTACGTCACGATCGTGTTGGCAGAATGGGTGGTGAAGTGGCTCTGTATGTCAAAGAGTGCTATCACTTTACAATTATCACTCAGTCAAATCCTCAATTCAATAATATGCCCGAATATCTTATGATAGAGGTTAAATCTGAGGCAATAAAAATTCTTGTGGTTGTTGTTTATCGCCGTCCTCACGGTGCTTATCCCACAGCCCTATTCGGAGAGCTTTCAGATATTCGCCAGGACTATTCTGATATTATCATAACAGGCAACTTCAATTTTCCCATGCACCGAAAACATCTAGATTCCGACTTTTTTCAAGAACTTCTTCGTAAGCATAGTCTTGAGCTTGTTCAATCAGATCCCACTCACCATATTTTTCACGAGGATGGCTCTTCGAACGATACATGGCTCGATCTATTTATCGTCCCATCTTGTAGACTTGTTCGAAGTTACACTAAATCTAATACACCATTTGCAGCTGGCCATGACCTAATTTCGTTGGAATATACACTTCCATCGTCTTCTGTTGTACCGAAGACGATAGCCTGTCGTGCCCTTCGGAATCGAAGTATGGACCATCTTTGTAACGAGCTCAATAGTAAAATGACAATGATCTCTCTGGCTGAGCCTCTTGTATCTACAGTCCCCTCTTCACCTATATCAGGATTGTCCCTTAGTCAATCCAAACTAAAGGACGACCCCATCTCAGCCAAAACTGAACGATCAACTAAATCGTTACTCGAGATTTTCGATAACTTGGCACCGGTGCGAAGCATATCGATTCGTGCAAATTCCAGACCTTGGGTATTTAACGACATCCGTCTTCTCATTCAAGCGAAACGGGCAGCGTACCGCCGTGCCAAAGTAACAGGTAAAGCAATTAATCGCTTACTATTTACTTTATTGAGAGCCAAAGTAAGCAATAGCATCAATGTTGCAAAAAATCGTTACATCGCGTCTGTAGTCGATTCTTCATCCGACTCCAAAACTCTGTGGAATCAACTAAAAAATATGGGTGTTATCGCACAAAATATGGCATCACCGCTTCGCTACTTCTCACTGCAGACCCTAAACATGCATTATGCGTCCGTCTCATGTTTGACAACTCTATTGAGACTTCTCGACATTTCCGACATATTGAGCAGCCCTTTGAACGCTAATCTATTAGATATATTTTCTTTTAAACCGATATCTGCAAATGATATCGATCGGGCCCTTGCTCACACTAATAAAAACAGCACTGGAGCAGATAACGTGGCACTAGATATGCTCAAGTTAGCCTACCCAGCACTTCGTCCCTATTCAATCAGACTTTTTAATGGCTCAATCCAACATGGTATTTTCCCGGATAGCTGGAAATTGGCCACAATAACCCCCCTCTCCAAAACTCATTCTCCGGAATCACCGTCTGATACACGTCTCATTGCCCTACTGCCAGTCATTGCAAAACTACTAGAACGCATAATCCATGACCAATTGTCGAGTCATGTCACTGCTCATCAAATGCTGGATGTACACCAATCTGCTTTTCAAAAACATCACTCTACTCAAACTACCCTTCTAGGCTTTACGGAAGAAGTACGTCTTGTTACGTAATGTTCGAAGTACGTAATGTTCGACTTTACCAAGGCATTTGATTTGGTCTCTCATAAACTTCTCCTCCAAAAGCTTAGGGCGCTTAACTGCTCCGACATCGTGATTAGATGGTTTGTCAGCTAATTATCGGGTAGGTGCCAAGCAGTGCGTGCTGAGAACAATGTACTCTCCGACACTGTCAAGATCTTTACGGGAGTACCACAGGGAAGTGTACCTTGTCCTCTTCTTTTTACAATCTTCATTAATGATCTTCCGCAGGTTCTTAAATATTTAAAGCACAGTATATACGCCGATGACACACGAATTTACTTACACTGTCGCCCATCCGAGCTTCATGTTTTCATGCGTAAGCTTAATGACGATGCCTTGGAGGTTTGTAACTGGGCTCGTTAAAACTCACTGAAACTGAATGCTGACAAAACTAAATTCACCATCTTTGGCAGCCAACCTTACATCTCAGCTATGGATCCCGATGCTGTTCCGCCAATCTTTATCGAAAATACTTCCATAAAATGTTCTAGCCAAGTGTCTGACCAAGGCATTTGTCTCACCTCTACACTAAACTGGAATGCGCAAGTTAGGCAAATTGCATGTCAGGCTTGGCGTACTCTTTACCCCTTGAGATTCTACAGACATGCACTCTCTCGAAATCTGAGACAACGACTGATTGAGGCACTAATCTTTCCCCATTTTGATTATGCATGTGTGGTTTACAGTCTGTCAAGTAAGAGCGTGGTCGTGTTAATTTATAAAAAAATTCATTTGATGAAACTTTCATATTTATATATACATTGTACACATTACAAACAATGATGCAATTTGGTCAATAATGTGTCTAGTCACCACCGGCGTCGATAATTGCCTGGCATCTCCGAGGCATGCTTTCTACTAATTTGACGGCGTATTCTAGTGGCAAGGATCTCCAGATCCGACGAATTTCGTAAGACAACTGCTTCAAAGTGTATGTGCGTCTTCCACGAATCTTCTGTTTAATATATGCCCACACATTTTTAAAAGGGTTTGCATCGGGCGACTGCGACGGCCAATCCAATGTAACGATGCCAGATTGAGTCTTCCACTGAGTACAGAGCTTGCTGCGGTGTTTAGGATCGTTGTCCTCCTGCAGAATCCAATCTTTATTTTTTGTGATGAACCATCGTTTGGCAGATGGCAGTAAAGTCTTTTTGTAGATTTTTATCATTTTCTCGGCATTTAGGTTGTCAGTAAAGAGGTGCAAAGTGCTGAATCCCTGCTTTGAAAAGCAGCCCCAAAGATGCACCTTTATTCCATGTTTTACGGTCCGCTGAACAAGCCTATTGGTGGAAGTTGACCAGGCTCGCGTGAGGACAGAACGTGCCCATATAGAACACTCATCAGTAAAAATGACATTTTCAAAATCTCTATCAATATTCTCATGCGCCCAAGCGAATCGCTTTGTCACATGTTTTTCAGTCAACAGAGGCTTCTTTATTGTGTTGCGCCATTTCAGATGATGAGTACGAAGATGGGTTCGGATAGTTTCGTAGGATATATCTAAACCTTTTGCCATTAATTTTGCTTGTCCTTGCCGCAGTGTTAAAGCAGGATTCCGCGAAAACAGATTCACTATTCTTTTTTCATCTTTTTTGTTCACTTTTCCTATCGAGCCAGGTTCTGGTAAATCATTGACATTTTTAGCCACTTTATATCGCTGTATCGACTTCTGTACAAATGCCTTCGACTTCCTCATATATTTAGCAGCCGCTGATTGCGACATTTTAGGACCTTTCGGGTGGATGCAAAGGAACACAGCCTCGTAGCGCGACGCGTACTTAGCACTCATGGCGTTTAACGTGATTCTCTTTCAAAAGATCAACAACAACTGAATCTTTGTTAACAATGCATCAAGTACAAAGCTTTTCTCTATCGGCTCGCGAAGGAATTAGAGCAAAATCTTTTATTACCTGTCGGTGAAGTCGACCACGCTCTTACTTGACAGACTGTATTTATGCTTTTTATAACACTGTAAAAGTTTATATCTGTATTATTTCCTTTTCAGGACTGCATGGGATCATATTCCGTAGCCTCAATAAATATTATTCTATTATATTCTATTCTATTCTGTCTCTACCTCTCTTTATACTTAATCTCCTCTCTCTATTCCTCCTTATGGTTCGAGGCATAGTCCCAGTGAGGATGCTCTTCGAGTCTGCCATTTCAATGCCAACTCGATTCGAGCGCACATTGAGCTGGTCAGGCACTTCTTGGCTTCTCGCCCTCATTTTCACGTAATTGCTGTAATTGAGACTAAACTTGGTTCTATTGTTGATGACTCTTTGGTATTACTTGAGGATTTTACGTAGTACCGTTGTGATCGTAACACTCGAGGTGGTGGTGTTGCGCTTTATATTCATAATACACTTTCAACTACATTTTTATGTTCCACGATGCATGTCTGGACCGCTCAGCCTGGACTACCTGAATACCTTTTTTGCGAGGCTAGATCGTCAACTACTCCTGCCAATTTCGTGGAAGTGGTCTATCGACCCCCACATGCTCCATTTTCAGCAAATTGTGATTTTATTCCCACACTCACCTCTGTTATACACAATTATAGCACTAAATAGTGCTTGGCGATTTCAACACTGATCTATCTGTTCATAGCGATGATGCTAATTTCCTGATGAGCCTGTTCAGTGAGAACTTGCTATACTGTGTACCTTACGGGAATACACATCATAGTGCTACATCAGATACCTGGGTTGATTTATGCATTGTGGATGCCAACGATGTTGTCCTTGATTACTGGAAGACGGTTTCACCATTCATTGACGGACATGACTTGATTGCTGCAACAGTACGTTCCTCTCTCACTAAACCACAACTACAAAATTTTACCTCTTGTGACTTCAACTTAACGGACACTACTGCATTACTGACATACTTACGCACAAACGTCTGCTCTATTTGTGCTGGTGCTGCTCCTTTGGAAGATCGCTTGACCTGCCTTTATTCACATCTTAATGACGCAATTGCATTATTCGTGCCTACTAAAACCATCCGTCAGAGGAGCACTTACCGGCCCTGGTACAATCCTGAAATATATAGACAACTAAATGACAGAGACAGACTTTACAGACGTTTCAAACGCTTTCGACTATTGTCAGACCTTTATAAATACAGGACGGCTCGTGATGCTGTTTTTTGCCTGATTACATCGGCTAAACAACGTTACTTCTATGACAGACTGTCTCATATCTCAGACTCAAGAGCCCTTTAGAAGGAGCTTTGCCATCTTGGTATTTGTGCACCGGCTACAGCGTCCCATCAGCCTTTTTCTGCTTCTGAACTGAATAAATACTTTGCGGATGTGGCCCATGATCCAAATGCTCTTTCAATTGATAAATTTGTTTCTTCTGTCAGCTCCGAACTTACCTATAAACCACTATTTAGTTTCAGCCCTGTTACCCTTGCCGAAGTACGCAGCGCAGCCTCTTATTCTGCGTCCCAAGCTAGAGGATTTGATGGCATCCCACAAGCGTTCATCATTTACACCTTCTCCGTACTTGGCCCTACTATATGCAGTGTCATAAACGATTCACTCAATGATTCTATTTTTCCATCCATCTGGAAAAATTCTCTTATAATTCCACTGAACAAGACTGCATCGCCTAAAGATATGAGTGACATTCGTCCTATCTCGTTGCTGTTGTTTCTCTCAAAAATTCTTGAGCACGTTGTCCACCAACAGCTCTACAACTATTTGGAAATCAGAAAGTTGTTTGATCCTTTTTAAACTGGTTTTCGAAAGGGACACAGCACTCAGACGGCACTTCTTAAATTGACAGATGATGTAAGGGCAGGAATGAATAAGCGCTGTGTTACTTTGCTACTCATGTTTGATTTCAGCAAAGCCTTCGATAAAGTCTGCCATGTTAAATTGCTGCGTAAGCTACATGCTCTGGACGTTTCGTCAGATGTTGTCAGATGGTTTGCCTCCTAACTGTCAGGTAGGAAACAGGCAGTATTAGACGCCAATGACTGCCCTTCCGCATTTCTGTCACTCAATACAGGAGTCCCTCAAGGTTCGGTACTCGGTCCTCTACTATTTCTTATTTACATCAATGATGTTGCTGTAGGCTTTGACTCCTCGATTAGTCATCTCGTTTATACGGATGACCTCCAGATTTATTTGACGTTTCCTCTGTCTGACATTGCTACCGTGATTCAACTAATGAGTCGACAAGCGCAGCACGTCTCTGAATGGGCCGATGCAAACAACCTTAGTCTGAATGTCCGTAAAACTAAAGCTATAGTATTCGAATCTTATTATTACATTAACTTACTCTTGCGTATGAACGTCCATGGAGTTATTATTAAAGGTTCACTTGTTAAATTTGAATCCTCTGTTGATAAACTTGGAGTGCATCTTGACTCTAAATTAAATTGGAAAGTACACATGTCACATGTGTGTCGTAAAGCCAACTCGCTGTTATATCGCCTCAATTATTTTCGTCAAAGTACGAACTTCTTATTAAGAAAATACCTCATCCAAACGCTACTGTTTCCTTTGTTGGATTACTGTAGTTTAGTCTACAGCGATATTTCTCAGGAACAAGATTTGAAACTTCAAAGGGTTATCAACTCTGGTATACGTTACATCTATGGTTTAAATAGGCGTGAGTACATCTTCTCGTATAGAGTCTCCCTTGCTTGGCTGACCACTGAAGCTCGAAAAAAATTTTGAACAGCTTCTGCTCTCTTTTTAATGTTTAGAGATTCGGCTCCCTCTTATCTTTTTGAGAAATATCATTGGTCCCAGGTGGGGAGGCCTTCACGGGGGGATTTAAGACCGTTGATCATTCCTCCCTCGGCTACAGTGTTCTACGACAAGTCATTTACTGTTTCCTCCTCTCGACTCTGGAACAGCCTCCCTTCTACCTTTTATTCCATCTCTCCTTACTCTTCCTTTAAATCTTCAGTCTTTGCTTTCCTTCTTTCACTTGAGAGAGAGCATCCTCTTGCGCCTCAGGCCAGTATGTAATATTTTTATTATATTCGATTTAAAATTTAATTTATTATATTCGATCCCTAGCTTGAGCCCTTTATAGTTTTTATAATTTTTATTGTTAGTATTATTATTAGTCTTATATTTACATATTTGCTTAGTTTATTTAATATAGTTTAGTTTTAAGTTCTAGTTTTAGTGTTATTATTTTTCATTTATTATATTGTTATATTATTATATTGTTACTGTTTAGTTTTCTCGTTATATTATTTTTTATTATTTTTAATTGTTATTTTGTTCTATATTGTTTCTGTTCTACCATGTACAACAAAATGTACACAAATAAATCATTATCTATCTACAGAGATGAAAAGGGAGATCGCTAAAGGCATTGTAAAAAAGTGTTGCAAGTCTTTCGCGCAAGAAAGTGCTGCTTCTTGCGGACGAGCGGTCGAACTATACACGAGTAGAGTGCAAGTGTACTTATTGAATTTATATACACAAGTTCGGTGCAAACGTTTCTAATAAATGATTTAAGATTGATGGAACCAAGTGTTTCAAATTTACCGACTGAAATAATTTAATGTAAAAAATTAGAATGTAAAGCATTATATATTTTATTACTTTATTACATTACATTCAAAATTTATTAACTAATAAATGTTTATAACAATATATTTGGTGTTTTAAAATTAAAACATTTATTCATATTGATTCCATATATTTTACCTTACTAAATTTCTATACAGATCTTTCTAAAAAATATATAGCTCTTATTTTATTTAAATATTGTATAATAATAGAGAATATATAAATAAAATTAAAAATTTTAATGTATACATCTATATATATATATATGTATATATATATATATATATATATATAGATGTTACAATGTGTAAAGTTTTATTCCAAAACTAATAAAAGTGTATGTTTTAAAAATATTTATATTTCATTTGATTCACATTATAATAATACTGCATCTTTATCTAAATTTTACAATCAAAAAATAGAACATAAAAATTTTTATTCATAGTCTTCTTTTTACTCAAGTTTGCCTTAGCTAGCTCTCTAAAATCAGATTCTTTTCTAAATGCACTTTTTTTTATTACTCTCCAATTTGTCTTTTTTAACTACCAATATTTTTTCAAAGATGCATCAAACTTGAAAACTACTATTTTTCAACGTAAAACATCGTCGACTGTAACTTCTTCAATATGATTATTTTCGTCAGTATTTTATTTATCGATTTAATTAATAATATCGTAATCTCTTTCTTTGTCAGCAGACTTTACTTTTCGTTCACAAAAATAATATTATCATTTTGTTTTATCAACTTCGATTCTTGATACGATTTCTTGTTTTATTATACAGCAACCCTTCGAATTTATACAATATAATAATTATAGAATATTCGTTATTAATTTATTTAATAATTTTATTTATATATACTTCATGTTTTTCATGAGAAAAAATAGTTAAGAAAAAAAAAAAAAAAAAAAAATTTCTCATGCTGCAGGATTTGAACGCTGTATCTTGCGTATAATGAAGGTAAAATACTTTCGTTACTTATGCCTTAACCGATTGAGCTAAATTCGACATTTGTTAATTGATGCAAAAACTTATATAAAACGTGTAAGCTTCAGTGAGCATCTAAATATATAATATTTTAATGAATTTTTTAAGTGTAAAAAAGATCTTTCTTTAATATTTTTTCAAGTATTATATTCAATAACATTATAACTTTCACAATTTGTAAAAGCGAAACAGAAATAAAGAAAACAACAATTATTTTTTAAAGTTGTGCTCGTTACTACACAGATATTATGCGTTTGGCGAATTTCTTTTACAAGCTTTGCGATTCCTACGTATAAGTACGTTTGTATAAGTAAACAAGTTAAAGCAAATTGATTTATTTATAAAAAACGGAGGAATCTAGTATACTTTTTGATGAATCTGTCCTTTACACGTAAATTATTATCGTAAAATATTGACAGAATAACTATTTTATTGTGGCTAAATTACTAAAAAAAGAAAAATCTGAAAGCATAGTTAATAATCTTTTTCGTAAATTAAAAAAATTATTGATATTATATGTACTTATTGATATTTCTCATTTAAATAAAGGATTTAAAATTTATGAAACCAAATCTTTAGATTGTACTGACAGACACTTAATTTTTGTATTAAAAAGAAATTTCTCATGCTATAGGACTCTAACGCTGCACCTTGCGTGTAATCAAGGCAAAATATTATTGTTACTCATGCCTTAGACGATTAAGCTAAATTTCTCATAATTATAATAAATTACGCAAAAACTTGTATGAAAATTGTAACCTTCAGTGATGATTTTAAATATAAAATAATTTCATGAATTTTTTTTATTAAAAATTTTTAATGAATAAACAAAAATTTAAATACAGTTGACTATTAATTTTGGTTTTATCATTAGTCAAATGAACGAATTTTTAGATGCACAGCGTACAATTTTTACAGGTCTACACTTTTTTGTGAATGATTATTACCTAACACATCGTTTAATAAGTCCCGAGACTAACAACGAAAACAACATTTTTTTTCAAGAATCATTTTTATTCATCAATATAATCTCTTTTTGGAGTGATACAATCTTTCCTATGCCTTTCCAACATTTCTATGTCATATTTATGAAAGGATTCATCCTTTGCTTCAAAATAGGCTTCAGTTTGGGCAATGACCTCCTCATTCAAGCCAAATTTTTTTCCCTGGAGCATTTTTTTGAGATCAGCAAAGAGCCAGTAGTCGCTGGGGGCTTAATCTGGCAAATACGGGGAGTGGGAAAGCAAATCAGCCTAATTCGTTCAATTTTGCCATTGTTTTCATGGACTTGTGGCATGGTGCATTGTCTTGGTAAAAAAAGATTGTTTTCTTCTTCATGTGCGGTCGTTTTGCTGCGATCTCCTCCTTCAAACGTACAAACAAGTCAATATCATAATCACTGTTAATCGATTTTTCTTTTTCCAGGTAGTCAATGAAAATCACGCCATGTGTATCCTAAAAAACAGACGCCATGACTTTGCTAGCAGACTGCTGCGTTTTTGGACGCTTTGGGCGGCTTTCGCCAGTCATGTGCCACTCAGATGATTGCTGATTCGACTCCGGAGTGAAATGATGTATCCATGTTTTATCCATGGTCACGTATCGACGTAGTAAATCTTTTTCATTGCAAGTAAATAGCGATAAGCAGCTCTCTAAATCGTCGACTTGTTGCTGTTTTTGTTCCACTAAAAGCAATCGCGGCAACCACATGGAAGAAACCTTTTTCATGCTCAATTTTTGATGAAGGATTCTAAATACGCTTCCAGATGATATCTGTGTCATATCTGCAATCTCACGGACCTTTACTTTGCCATTTTTCATTGCAATTTTCATCACTTCACTCACATTTTCCTGTGTAACGGTTTCCAATGGCCTACCCGAACGTTCCGCATCGTTTGTGTCCGTATGACCACGTTTAAACTCAGCATACTAACGACAAATCGTTGGTTTGGATAAAGAGGAGTCCGGGTAATGTTTAAGCCGTTGCTAGGCTTCTACGGTGTTTTTACCCATTAAAAAACAATGTTTTATCAACACGCGAAACTCGCTTTTTTCCATTTTTCAAACAAATTATAAAGTGACTATACTCTAACCTCGATAACCCTGCTGTCTGTGATCCGATCGACGTGAAATTTTTACACGTTTCATGTAAAGGTTCGCACTCTATGGAAACGTGGCCAGTTTGGTACTACTAGCACCATTTCTGGGTAAGTCTCGGGACTTATTGAACGATGTGTTATATTGTCTCATCCAAGTAGTCATTAAATGCAAACAAAAATTATGCTGCAAAATTTTTTAATAAAAAAACTAAAAAACAATGAAACGTATGAAACGTAATAATTCGAACCCTTTTTAAAAAAACAAACAGTTTGTTACGCGCGGAGCTACACGAACGATGAAATTTCAATATTTATTTTAATGCGAGACCCGACAACCCGTCCCGTACGGGCCCGCCCGCACATCGCGAACCGAAGGGACCCTTGCTGTCGCGGATCATGGATATGTCCGCCTCTGCCCCATTCTTTACTGGGAATCAGGCCCAAAGAGAAAAGAGGAAATTAATTGATTTGATATCCATGATGATTGTAAGTGAAGTCTTACCTGTATCTTAGCGTGTCCTAGACTTCCGAAGGTACTCGTGCAATGAGGAATTGAGGTCCAAATTAATAACTAAAACAGTTCTCCTTGATAATTGTATTTTATTTAATAATTCATACTAATTAAGGATACACACTGACACAGTTAGTAAATGTCACCTTTACAGCGTACACGAATACACGCAACACGCGGCAGAAACCGGGATGATAACGAGAGAAAATTATTAAAATAAAATATTATTCAAGATATATTAAATATTAAAACTCAAAAAGTTAATGCCAGTACGATGGAACTTAGACTACTATTCCTCCCCATCGGTCAGCTCCTCGCGGCTCGTTGGTACTCATATTTAAAGACCTTGAGGTGAAGGCATCGTGGGGATTTTTGCTTATTTGGCATCGGCGCGAGCCTTGGTGGACTCCCAAGCCTCCCCTGCGCCTCCCCTGCGCCTCCCAACTAAAATGCAACTTTAGATATTTTATTTGTTTAAATGTGTGTGCCAAGGCGAGTTGAGCAGCACAACTCTCTACTAGGTTGTTCAAAAAGTTTTGAAAGCGGAAATGAAGATACTTTTTTTTGTTGGTGAAATCACTTTTATTGCTCAGTATAATCTCCCATAAATTCAATACACTTGGTCCTAACGGTTTTGCAACTTGTTTATCCCATCATGGAAGTGACTTTCTGCAAGGCCTGCAAAATACTCCTCTACGACGGCTATAACCTCTTCGTTTGATGAAAAATGCTTCCCACGAAGGAATTTCTTGAGGTGTGGAAACAGCCAAAAGTCAGAGGGAGTTAAATTAGGCGAATAAGGTGGATGCTGCAACGATTCGTACCTTAATTCGGTTATTTTAGTGATGGTTTCTTGAGCTGTGTGAGTGGGTGCATTGTCTTGATGAAAAATGATTTTTTTCTGGTGCAAACCGGGTCTTTTTTCACTAATTTTTTCATCCAATTGGTCTAAAAGGTTACAATAATATTTAGAATTTATTGTTTTGCCAGTTTGGAGATAATCAACCAAAAAATCCCTTTTGCATCCCAAAAAACTGACGCTAACACCTTCTTCGCCGATTTATGGACACGAACTCGCTTCGGTGCCGAAGTGCCTGGTTGACACCACTTTTTAGCCTCTTGTTTTGATTTAGGGTCATGATGGTAGACCCAAGTCTCATCCATAGTGATGAATCGACGCAAAATATCCTTTTTATCCTTTCAAAAACGCTTTAAATGTTGCTCAGAAAGTCGCATTCGAACGTTTATTTGTTCCATTATGAGCGAATGCGGCACCCATTGTGCACAGAGCTTTCTGAAACCCAAAACTTTATTTAAAATATGACCCACACTGCTTAATGAGATGTTTAGGGCCTCTGCTTAATCTCTCTCGGTCAATCGACGATTTTCCACAACCATATCCTGTACTTTTGCTATGAATGCTGGTGTTGATGCACTTTTTGGACATCCTGAGCGTGGATCGTCTTCATCGTTTTTTCGACCACGTCTTAACTCTAAAACCCATCGATGCACAGTTGGAAATGAAGGAGCAGATTCCTTTGACACTTTCACCATTTTTGTATAAATTTCCGTTGCTGATAAACCTTCCAAAACAGAGAATCTTATCACTGCACGATATTCGGTTTTTTCCATTGTAAAAAAAATACACCGACGCGTCAACTTCAAATGGCTTGTTAACAAACAATGAATTGACAGAGTGAAATAAAACTTTGGGTATGTTTATATGAAAGATAAAATATTAAAATGGCGTAAGAAGTTTGGTTCTTTTACTGCTCTATAGGTGTCGCTTTCAAAACTTTTTGAATAACCTAGTACATTTGTATATTAATTTTAATAAATTTAACGACTTTATTTATAAAATAATTTTATTGACACTTTTTTATTAATTACAAGCAATAAAAATTTTAAAATTAATGAATTTATTAAAAATAGACAATCTATAAAATACTTATTTTTAAACGAAAGTTTTTAATTTGCGGTACAAATTGAACAAAATTAGCGTGTCCTAGACTTCCGAAAGTATTCGTGTGATGAGGAATTAAGGTTCAAATTAATTACCAAAACAGTTCTCCTTCATAATTGTCTTTTATTTAATAATTTATACTTATTAAAGATACACACTGACACAGTTAGTAAATGTCACTCTTATAGCGTACACTAATACACGCAACACGCGGCAGAAACCGGGATGATAACGAGAGAAAATTATTGAAATGAAATATTATTCAAGATATATTAAATATTAAAACTCTAAAAGTTAATGCCAGTACGACGGAACTTGGACAACTCTTCCTCCCCAACGGTCAGTTCCTTGCGGCCCGTTGGTACTTATATTTAAAGACCTTGAGGTGGAGGCATCGTGGGGATTTTCGCTTATTTGGCATCGGCGCGAGCCTCGGTGGACTCCCGAGCCTTTTCCGCGCCTCCCAACTAAAATACAACTTTAGATATTTTATTTTTTCAAATGTGTGTGTCGAGGCGAGTTAAGCAACATAACTCTCTATAGGTGTGTGGGAAAAATATTTAACTATAAGAATAAGTTTATTTTCTATGTCTTCTGGGTTTTTTTCCACAGGAGTCAATTTGCAGCGTGAGTGCCAGTATCACCCACCTTTATTCTAACACTTTGTTGTGTAGAGTTCATCGAACTGCGCGCTCAGCATTTTTATACATTAAACGTATACATTTATATGTTGCAGTTGTAGTACATTGATCTGCTTGATTTTAATTTCAATTTAATTGATTTTTTATAGGTTTTCAATTAAATTTAATTATGAATCACTCTAATCAACTCTTTTCAGCTGCTGAAAAGTTATGAGTTTTTTTCCGAATTGGCATCCGACTTTTTCCAAGGTATAGTCACTAAATCATTACGAAAATAGAGAAGAGAAAGGAAGATTAGAATGCGGAAGCAAACGCGGAAGTAAGCTCAAGAAATAGGCCAAGGTTGCAAAACCAAATATAATTTTGTAAAATATAAAATATAAAATAAAAAATATAAATTATAAAATGCGTTAGTAAAAATTTTAACTTATGTGAAATTTCAGGAGAATTTTCGTTGGTAAAAATAATTCATATAAACTTGTAACATTTAATTATAATAATTAATTTATAAGCGAAAAATTTGTTTGCGGAACGCGTTTAATGAAAGATGATTAGATATCTAATGTGTTGACAAAAAATTAAAAGGCATCGCGAGAAGATGCGAATATTTTGTTTTGGTGCACTCGAGTTGCGAGTTTTCGGAACTGCGATCGCGATGCTTATTTAATTATCTCGATTTGTTCAAGAATTTACACAATTCTGCTTAATATTGTATAATCTATATATTTAAAAATAAATAACACTTACCAGGGCGTTCAATCCATCGATGCCGTCTTTCTGTGTCAAAAGGAAAACGAAAAAGTTTAAATCCATTACATTTTCCCTTTTTACAATGGAAATATTGGTATCGGACGTAGATCGTCTCTGATTTCTTTATTTTTGTGAATAAACGTCTAAAATGAAAAAACAGTAAATGTTCAAGATCTTAAATATAAAAACTTTTATAATTCACAAAAAAAATCGCAATTTGCAATAAATTTTGGTCTCTGAAAAATCGCGCACTATGCAAACATTCGTCAGCTTGTAGCGAAGAAAATAAATACAAGATCTTTGAACAGTTATAAAAACAAAGAACACGCGCGCAATTGTGGCGCACCGATTATAACTGCGCTTCATTTCCACGTATAAGTGTAAACAAACGCTAGCCCTTTAAATAGCTGTGCAAGTAATAACATAACACATCGTTCAATAAGTCCCGAGACTAACCCAGAGATGGTGCTAGTAGTACCAAACTGGCCACGTTTCCATAGAGTGCAAACTTTTACATAAAACGTGTAAAAATTTCACGTCGATCGGATCACGGACAGCAGAGTTATCGAGGATAGAGTAAAGTCACTTTGTAATTTGTTTGAAAAATGGAAAAAAGCGAGTTTCGCGTGTTGATAAAACATTGTTTTTTAATGGGTAAAAACACCGTAGAAGCCCAGCAATGGCTTGAAAAACATTACCCGGACTTCTCTCCATCCAAACCAACGATTTGTCGTTGGTATGCTGAGTTTAAACGTGGTCGTACGGACACAAACGAAGCGCAACGTTCGGGTAGGCCATTGGAAGCCGTTACACAGGAAAATGTGAGTAAAGTGTTCAAAATTGTAATGAAAAATCGCAAAGTAATGGTCCGTGAGATTGCAGAAATGATACAGATATCATCTGAAAGCGTATTTACAATCCTTCATGAGAAATTGAGCATGAAAAAGGTTTTTTCCAAGTGGGTGCCGCGATTGCTTTCAGTGGAACAAAAACAGCAACGAGTCGACGATTCAGAGAGCTGTTTATCGCTATTTACTCGCAATAAAAATGATTCCCTGCATCAATACGTGACCATAAATGAAACATGGATACATCATTTTACTCCGGAGTCGAATCGGCAATCATCTGAGTGGCGCATGGCTGGCGAAAGCCGCCCAAAGCGTCCAAAAACGCAGCAGTATGCTGGCAAAGTCATGGCGTCTGTTTTTGGGATACACATGGCGTGATTTACATTGACTACCTGGAAAAAGGTGAATCGATCAACAGTGATTAATATATTGACTTGTTGGTATGTTTGAAGGAGGAGATCGCAGCAAAACGACCGCACATCAAGAAAAAAAAATCTTTTTTCACCAAGACAATGAACCATGCCACAAGTCTATGAAAACAATGGCAAATTTGAACGAATTGGGCTTTGATTTGCTTCCCCACTCCCCGTATTCGCCAGATTTAGCCTTCAGTGACTACTGGCTCTTTGCTGATCTTAAAGAAATACTCCAGGGAAAAAAATTTAGCTCAAATGAGGAGGTCATTGCCGAAACTGAAGCCTATTTTGAAGCAAAGGATAAATCCTTCTATAAACATGGTATGGAAATGTTGGAAAGGCGTTGGAAAGATTGTATCACTATAAGAGATGATTATATTAATGAATAAAAATGATTTTTGAAAAAAATGTTGTTTTCGTTGTTAGTCTCGAGACTTATTGAACGATGTGTTATATATATATACTAGCACAGTAGCAAAAAAATTTTAACAATATAGCCTTTTAAATAAAAATTTTAATTTAATAAATATTAAATAAAGATCTTTTTTACATTTAAAAAATTTATGAAAATATTATATATTTAGAAGCTCACAAGGTTACACCTTTTATATAAGTTTTTGCATCACATATAAAATGAAAGTTTATAAATATCAAAGTTTCATCAAGTAAATTTTTTTATAAATTAACACGATCACGCTCTTACTTGACAGACTGTATATACATTGTACACATTACAAACAATGATGCAATTTGGTCAATAATGTGTCCAGTCACCACCGGCGTTGATAATTGCCTGGCATCTCCAAGGCATGCTTTCTACTAATTTGACGGCGTATTCTAGTGGCAAGGATCTCCAGATCCGACGAACTTCATAAGACAACTGCTTCAAAGTGTATGTGCGTCTTCCACGAAGCTTTCGTTTAATATATGCCCACACATTTTCAATAGGGTTTGCATCGGGCGACTGCGACGGTCAATCCAATGTAACGATGCCAGATTGAGTCTTCCACTGAGTACAGAGCTTGCTGCGGTGTTTGGGATCGTTGTCCTCCTGCAGAATCCAATCTTCATTTTTTGTGATGAACCATCGTTTTACAGATGGCAGTAAAGCCTTTTTGTAGATTTTTATCATTTTCTCGGCATTTAGGTTGTCAGTAAAAAGGTGCAAAGTGCCGAATCCCTGCTTCAAGAAGCAGCCCCAAAGATGCACCTTTGTCTCTTCAAAAGGGATTTTATCTTATTTTGAAATAGATGTCCCAATTGTCAAAAAACTTGGACAGCCGATTTTCACAATCTTCTCCTTAGGCGAATTTTTCACCAGCAAAATCATTCGTCATAGACAGGAACAGTTGGTAATCACTTGGTGCCAGGTCCGGACTATAAGGTGGATGCATAAGAACTTCCCAACCAAGCTCCCGGAGCTTCTGGCGAGTCACTATCGATGTATACGGCCTGGCGTTGTCCCGATGGATCACAATTCCTCTCCTATTAGCCAAAGCTGGCCACTTCTGGGCGATTACTTATTTCAGACAATCCAATTGTTGACAGTACAGGTCCGAATTAAGAGTTTGGTCGTAGGGGAGCAGCTCATAGTAGATGATTTCCTGCCAGTCCCACCAAACACACAGCAAAACCTTCCTGACTGTCAATCCTGGCTTGGCCACCGTTCGCGCCATCTCATCGCGATTTGACCACGACCGTTGTCGCTTAAGGTTGTCGTAAGTGACCCACTTTTCATCACCAGTAACCATCCGCTTCAGAAATGGATCGATATTGTTGCGATTCAGCAGCGATTCGCAGATGGAAATTGGGTCCATGAGGTTTCTTTGCGATAACTCGTGTAGCACTCATACATCGAACTTCTTTTTGTATCCAGCCTTATTTAAGTGGTTCCAAACGATTTTTTGTGCAATGTTTAGCTCCTGGGTAATCGAAACAGTGCTTACGTGACGGTCGAACTCGACGATTTCCATTATTTTATCGACATTTTCGACAATTGGCCTTCTAGAGCGTGGTGCATCTTTGACGTCAAAATTACCGGAACGGAATCGACAAAACCAAAATTGCGCGTGATTGGCTGTTACAGTATTAGAACCATGAACACTATTTACATTTTCAGCTACCTGGCTTGCGTTTTAGCCTTTATCGAAGAAAAACTGTAAAATATGGCGTATTTTCTCTTTATTGGTGTCCATCTTTGACGCGTGCTGAGAAAATACTGAGTCAAGTAATCACAAAACTGTATCACAAGCTTTTTCAGTACAAAAACTTATCTTTCTAACGCCACCTGGTGTAACCCGATTGCACTTTTACAACGGGTGATACAGACTACTAAAGCCATTTATTGGCAAAATAATGGATTACTTTTTACTACACTTAATATTAAATCAAAAGAGTTCGTATAAGCTGTCGTTATCTTTCGCTGTTAAATCATACATGTGCATAGGTTCCTATTTTATTTCACTCATGATGTGAAGATCGAACACAGATACATTCACACCCGGAGTTAGGTTCTTTATTTCAATTTAACTTATTGGATTTACTATGCAAGAATATATCAATCACACCTGATTTACCGAACACAAGCAAACCAGATGTATATATGATAATTTTATCAATTTATTTTTCTTTACCTAGTTGGTAAACAGTTCCATCATCGACCACAAATATAACACAATTACTCCGTATTCCAACGGTAATAATTTGATTAGGATGATTTTCCTGGAACCTAAACGCCACCTCCTGTGTCTTTAGAAAGAGCAATAAAGACTTCTCGTCTGCGCAGACAGCATCAATAAAAATTAAGAAATTGTTATTTTATTTTGATTTATATTAATGCTACATTATTTTATTTATATTTTATTAACACTTTCACATTCGCACTTATTTTGAACATTCGCTACCATCCGCAAATCATATCATTCGCTACTGTTTGCAAATTACATCATTCGCTACTGTTCGCAAATTATATCATTCGCTACGGTTCGCAAATTATATCATTCGCTACTGTTCGCATATTGTATTATTCGCTACTGTTCGCAAATTGTATCATTCGCCACTGTTCGTAAATTATATCATTCGCTATTGTTCGCAAATTATATCATTCGCTACTGCTCGCATATTGTATCATTCGCTACTGTTCGCAAATTATATCATTCGCTACCTTTCGCATATAAAATTTTGATAATTCAATTTTAAATAAGGTATAAATAATTTTTAAAATAATATCAAATCTGATTTTCCGAACACAAGCAAATTAAACTGACAGTATTAAAATTTTAAGCTCTATTGTCTTTCTATTTATTCTCATGTATAAAATTTTAATTTGTTTTAATTTCGGAAATATATAATTTTTATTTTATTTTCAATTAAATTGACTGGAGCCATTTTGTTTCTAATCAAATTTGATTTATTGGGCACAAGCAAATCAGACTGACCAGAGCAATTAAGAATTCAATTGACTTTGATTCTATTTTAATTTAATTTAATATTGTAAGCATTAATTAATTATAATTTTATAATTTCTGTCGCTATCTCACTCGTAATTCATATAGCTATAGACTTTATTATTTTTGTATTTTGTTAGGCTAGGTTTACCGTGTTGTAGCAGAAATTCCGCGTACACACATCTAGCATTATCGCTCGTGTTTGTTAACTTTCTCTCTCGCACTCGCAACGCACAGGCTTAAATCTCTGTGCGCGTGTCTTAGACACAGTAAAGACTTTCATCCTGTCTCCGTGTATTGTCTCTCTCTCTTTCTTTCGCATCGTTCGCATGCCTTTTCTCTCTCGCCACGCTCGCATACTCTCTCGCACCGCTCGCGTTCCCTCTCTCTCGCACCGCACTCACGTGCTCTCTCTCTCGCACCGCTCGCGTTCTCTCTCTCTCGCACCGTTCGCGTTCCCTCTCTCTCGCACCGCACTCACGTGCTCTCTCTCTCTCTCGCACCGCACTCACGTGCTCTCTCTCTCTCGCACCGCACTCACGTGCTCTCTCTCTCTCTCGCACCGCTCGCGTTCTCTCTCTCTCTCGCACCGTTCGCGTTCTCTCTCTCGCACCGCACTCACGTGCTCTGTCTCTCTCTCGCGCCGCTCACGTTCCCTCTCTCTCGTACCCCACTCACGTGCTCTCTCTCTCGCACTACTCGCGTTCCCTCTCTCTTGCACCGTTCGCGTTTCCTCTCTCTCGCACTGTTCGCGTTTGTTTTTCTCGGAATAGCGCGCGCGTTCGAACTCGCCTACGGCAAAATCAAATTCCACGAATTCACCAACTATCGAAATTATGATTTTAACATTCTTCACGCCCTCGATACACATACACCCTTTCATCGCAGCAACCCACGCTTTTACGGCCCTTTACAGCATATCGTGTTTATAAGCCCATCCTAATTATCGTATCTCTTTCACGATTGCCCTACGTTAAGAGATACACAATGCACAAACTTTCAATTCACTCAACCGTCGCACTCATTTTTACTTTTACTTACTCTACAGTGATTCTTCACTGTAGCTACAGTCGCTTTCAAGCTTGATTCTTTCGTTCCAAGAAAGATATATTCTTTCTTACCTTTATTGCTGTCACCGGTGGCCTCTTCTTCATTCCAGGCTTCTCCTGGGCTCATAACCTTTTGAATATTTAAAGTTGAGGTAGTCATTCTTGATAGAATAAATAATTTGCACCAACACACTTTTGAAGTTTATTTATATCTTTATTTATTTATGAAGGTGCACATAGCGCAAACCGCGATACAAAAGAATTTCGTATTAAATAAAAAAAACGTTTACTCAATAAGAGGTACAAAAGCCGACTAACTCTGAAGCGCTTCGCGCGTCCAAAATTATTAACCAAAGGGGAGGGAGAAAGAGCGCTGCGCGCTATCTCCTCAACACAAACGTAAGTAAAAAGAAGACTATAAATAAAAATTTTTATGCTCTATTTTTTCATTTTAAAATTTAAATAAAGATGCAGTATTATTATGATATACTCGTATATTGAAAAACGATATTACGATTTGTCGAATGAGGCGGGTTACGGGAGTGCCCGAAATCTTTTACTTGTTTAGAAAAAAGAAAAATCAATTGATAAAGCTGACAAAGTTAGCATAGAACGGTTGGCTAAACAATCAAGATGCATACACGCTCCATAGTCCTGTAATAAAGAAATTTCAACAATCAGGGATACTGTTACTTACTTGCAGTAGACGACACACTCAATAAGTATGCATGAGTTGAACCGTTGTGCGATAAGAGTGCATCTCACGTTAAAAATGAATAAAAAAAGATTCGCGAGAGGGCGCAAGATCGTATGCCCTAATATTTACAAATGGATAGAGGTAAAGAATTAATTGCGTCGATCTTTTAAGACTTGTTTAAGAAATATAACAATAATATACAATTTAGAGTTGCACGAAATCCCGACAAAAAAAAAAAAACAGCCGTAGTCGAGAGATTTAATAGAATGATACTAGAACGTATGTGACGATATTTTACGCACAATAATATGAAACGCTACATTGATATCGTAAAAAAAATCATACACGCTTACAATCACTCTTTTGACTGCGGTATGAAAATGAGGCGTAGCTAAGTGACGCTATATAACTCTGCAAAAACGCGTGCAAATTTACAAAAACGTTTACTTCGACAGAGAGTAAATAAAAATGTAAATAAGAGGGCGCTAGACTCGTCTTTAGCTAAATAATGATCGGAGATTATGTGCGTATCAGTCGTACTAAAAATACCTTTAAACGCGGATATGAATAAAATTTTAGCAAAAATTTATTTAAAATAAATCGTGTATCGCTTAGGCAAAATCTCTACAAATACGTTTTGGAAGACTTATACGGCGACATCATAGTTGGATTTTTCTACACAAAGAATAAACTTCTGAAGGCTGGGAGCGTGTGAAGAGATCAAAAAATTCTGCAGACATTAGGCCATGGATCGGCGAAGCAAGTGACAGTAAAGTGTGTTAGTTATCCGGAAAAATTTTATTCTTGGATAAAAGCTTCGGAGTTTGCTTCGATATAGCTATCATCTTTAAAACAGCGAGAATATGGAAAATTTTAATGATTTTTATTTAGTACTACCTAGCAATAGCAGTATGAGGTATTATCCGGATAATACAACAAGCTGCTTCACGACTTGACGGTCGCAAGAAATACGACTGAACTTTAACTGAAATGTAGGTCTCATCGAAATCCATGTACGAGGGCAATCCCAAAAGTACCAGACCCGACAAAGAAAACAGTAAAAAAATTGCGAAAATGTTTTTTATTTTTCAACATTTTCTCCTTTCAGTTTGATACACTTTTCCCAACGATGTTCAATAGCTTCGATACCCACTTTATAGTAGGAACCGTCAAGCTCCTCAAAACACCTATTAACCGCAGACTCTACCTCTTCATTGTTGGCAAATCTTTTGCCACCGAGCAATTTTTTCAAATTCGGAAAAAGAAAAGAATCCGAGGGAGCCAGATCTGGCGAATATGGTGCGTAAGGAAGCAATTCGAACTTCAACTCATTGATTTTAGCCATCGCAATGACGCACGTGTGGACTAGTGCGTTGTCGTGATGAAACAACACTTTTTTTTTCGTCAGATGGGGCCGATTTTTCTTGATTTTTCGTTGATTGTTTTTCCTTTTTTAAGATAATCAATAAATATTATTCCACGCACATCCCAAAAACGGATGCCATGACCTTGCCAGCTGACTGAACTGTCTTTGCTTTCTTTGAAGCCGGTTCTCCCTCTTTAGTCCATTGCTTTAACTGCTCCTTGGTCTTAGGTGTAAAATGATGGACCCATGTTTCATCCATGGTTATGAATCGACGCAAAAACTCGGCTTTATTGCTGAAAAACATTGTCAAACACTCGATGGAAACATCTTCACGTTGCTGTTTGTGCTCCATTGTGAGCAAATGCGGCACCCATCTTGCGCGCAGCTTTCTTATGTCCAAATTTTCAGTCAAAAAGCGATGCACAGCACTTTTTGAAATGCCTGCCATGTCTACTATCTCGCGCACTTTTAGTCGACGATCATCCAATACCATTTTGTGGATTTTCTTCACATTTTCTGACGTAGTGACCTCACTGGGTTGACCACTGCGGTGTTCATCTTGGCAGCTCGTACGACCTCGCTTAAACTTAGCTACCCAATATTTGACCGTTGTAAACGTAAGAGCAGACTTTCCCAGAGTAGAATCCAACTCGGCTTTGATATTGGTTGGACTTAGACCTTTCAAATGAAAGTATTGTATCACATAACGATGCCCGATTTTTTCCATATTTACAAATTCACTGAGAGCGTTCACTTTGGGTGTCTGTAAAAAAAATAATAATTAACGTACCCTATGAATTTTTCACATTTAGTTGTTAAAAGGTGGTATTGTCAATCGCAGTAATTGTTTTTTAAAAACTACCTGTATTTATAAGTCAGGTCGGGTACTTTAGGGACTACCCTTGTACCATGCACCATTATGCATATTCAGGGATCCGAAGGCTATTACACTTTTAAATTAGGTAGTGAAGATGGTGAAAAAAAAGTAGATACGATGAAAGTTGTCGATTCCCCAATGGAATTCATAAAAGTATAAAGCAGTTCGCTAAACAAATAAATAAAACAAAGTATACATCAACATTAAGTACTTGATCTAACAAAATTTCAAAAAGGCTTTCACACACTACGTAGAACATGCAAATGCGAATAGCCTTATTATACTGTTTATAGCGAAAAAAATTCGACGAATATTTGGCTTTGAGGACATCGTACACTGACAACCGGGCATGTTTGTTACGATTAGCTTGGAAAGAGGTTTCACTGTAGGCAATGAACTGGCCTTTCTTGATCGAGCTATATCTATCAGATCTTTATACACGCGGATATACGCAAATCATATACAGAAGGTGACACACAGTCCAGTCCTTTACGCATCATCTCACTCGATGCATCTAAATACAAATTTGGTTCAAATACTAAGTCACTTCGCCTGTCCTGGAAATTTATTTTCACAAGCTAATACCTTGTCTGAAAGAACGGCAAAGTATCCGATTACACGCGTCGTAGTGAAATCTTTTACGATGCACGCGGGTATTCTCGGTGAAACATTAGATAACGTTATTTTCGGCCAGTTACCAAAAAGAATTATCATTGGTTTTGTTGATAACAAAACTTTTAATGGGAACCGACATCTTAAGGCTTACAGCTTTCAGCGTTTTACGCTAAATTATCTCTCTCTATACATCGATAGTGTACAAATTTCAAGCAAACCGTTACTGCCTCGATTTCTTGGTAATAATAAATTGTACGTAAACGCATTTCATATACTGTTCTTAAGCACTGGTGTTAATTTTTTCAACGAAGGATTCGGTATCAATCGTTACAAATACTCTAAAGGATATTTTCTTACAGCTTTCGATCCTACACCTGATGAGTCTGTACACTGCGCTTTGCAATGGATTCTCGTGCGCTCAGGTAGTTATACGATGTACGTATAGAGATAAAATTTGAAGAAGCACTTTAAACTATTGTACATTGCATAGCTTATACCAAATATGACAATGTATTGGAAATTGATGCAAGTAGATAAATCATATCGGATTTTAATATATGGATCATTCGTAACAATAATGGCGGAGAAGCTGTAAATACTCATATAAACTGTGAATCGTAAGTGTCCCATTCAGTTTCGAACCCAACATTTAGCTAATCTATAGAAAGAACAATGTGTAAAGAGGATTACATTACTGACATACATGGATTTTGAGATGTGAGAAAAATTTTTACCTAAAGAACTGGATTTTACTTTTTTTGTTGTATTACAAAATCGTATCTTTGCACATTGGATAGCAGTACCACCTTGTGATTCTGCTAACCAATATGACTACTTTACAGATTTACCCCGCGATATAAGACAGACAAGCAATTACTCAAACATTAAGTCCATGGCCTGCAATGGTTTGACGATTATTTTTCTTTGAATAAATTACGCAAAAATATAAAAATCATTGCAAGAAATGCTATTAAAATCTATATAAGTGGAAAAAAGCCCAATTTTTAGAAAGCGTACTGGGAGGACGCGTAATAAACGTAAAAGATTATGATACACCTTGTTTTTCAAAACTTGCAAACAATTCTCAGATGCACCAGTTTGTCTAATGCATGGAGGAAAAAAATTTACGAATAAAAAGCATTTTTGTGCCATACATAAGGCATTTCTACTTAAGAAGTGGTTCTGTACGAATCTATCTTGTAAATACCTTTTTTTGGATGATGTAAGAAGTTAAATATTTTGCTACGTACCTCGAAAACACGAGGAAAGCAAACAAATACAAAGATTTCTTCTACATTTTAAAAACGACAAGGCGCAGACGAGGTCGACACTGTCTGCTTGAAAAAGTAAAAGAAAGAAAATGAACATTAGTGAAATAAAACGATTGATTCGGGGTTCAAACGCCAACTAATTCAGTGTTTACGCAGCCGATCATATACCTCATATTTTAAGATTACCTGCAGCTGTCATTGCCAATGTAGATACAACCGATAAACCAGGTTCTCATTAGATCGCCATATACATTGCCCAAATTATATTCAGAAATTATAGTTACGGATTTCCACCTTTTAAACAACATCGTCTTTAAAGAATCAAAAGAAATTCTAAAAAATATTGTTGAAATAAGAAAAAATTACAAAGTTATAATTCACAAGTATGCGTGAATATTGCGTTATGTTTTTATATCATAAGTGTGCTGGGTTTAAGTTACAATCGTTTTTGCGCCTCTTTTTAAAAGACACACGTCACAACAATAAATTAGCTGCTAAATTTTATAACAAATTAATGAAAAAACTTAAAAATGCGAAAGTTAAACAGGTAAATTCATTTTCGCGTAAAACTTATATCGGTGCTGGTTTTTGGAATCAAATTTGTACTTCTAAAAAATTATAGATTTCTCATAATAATGTAATTTAAAACAAAATGTATTCAATAAATTGTAACATTTATCTTCTATATGTTTTGTAAATTACTTCACACAGCCACCATTATTTTATACCCCATCTACCTTATCGTTTCTCGTTTATACATACATAGTACCGTAATAAGTCATAACTTGTTCAACGCGACTCTTTCCTCTTTTTATCCATCCTTTTCAGCGTTTCTCTCTCTTTTTTACAATGTTCACACATTCTTATATATTGACTTGTATTATTATGCAATATGTAAAAATATTTATAAATGAATAATTTATAAAAATTTATAAATAATATTGTTTATTATAAAAATCAATTATTGATAGAAATTATTTATTGAAAAAATTATTAAAACAATTTGTAAATAAATAATGATGTTTATTTATAAAAATTAATTATTTATAAACATTATCTACCTTCATTTTTAAATGGCCTTGAAGGTTGTTGACCTGTGCATCTTTAAGGTCGTTTACATTTTTGAAAAAGCCTTGTGAAGATCGTTCAAATTTTCAGAAGACTTTGTGAAGGTCGTTAAAATTTTATTATAATAAATATAATTAATATAATGAAGAATAATATCGAATCCGAAGGATAAGATTCCTTGGTACATTAACCTTTATACATAAACTTAAGTTTTACTGCCCATATTTTAGATAAAAATGGTTTATTAATATTATCGTATTAACCTTTAGAGGTCCGCGATTTTATAAATTTTAAAAGCTCATAATTTGTACTGAAAAATGATCTGAGATGCTCGAGTTAAAACCAAATCAAGGTCGAATGTTAGCGAGTCAGACAATGGCACCTCAAGGCGTCATTCCGGCCTGTGACAGCCCTATGTTAAAAGTCCTTAAAAGCCTAAGTTAAATTATGAAATTATTTTAAAAAGTTAAAAAAATTTGAAAGGTCTTATCTAGGTTAGAAAATGTACAGATATAGATTTTCGAGGTTGCTGAACACAATTCTACAGTCAACATTGTACCATACAAAATGGCGGATCCAATATTGTACAAATTTGATATTTTTCACTGATTGTGGTTAAAATAATCTGTAAAAACATACTAAGGCTTAAAAAAATTCATAGTTCCTTTTTGCAATTGATAATTACAACTTCGAAATCAATTATGAAATTCATAATAGCAAATCCAATAATGCTGGTTTTTTTCAAATTGATTTGGCGATTTTTGTTTATTACGGTTGAAAATATAAATATGAGGATTTTTAGGTGTTAATAACAATTCTGGTGTTTGAATTACAAAACTCAATGTGGTAGATCCGATACAGCTACTTATCAAAACAACTTCGATGTTTTCTGTTCAATGTGTTAGAAAATGAAGATAAACGAATTCTAGAGATTTCTATCTTCCATCCTAGATAAAAGAAAATAACGCTTATCAGAATTATTATTTCTAACAAGTGCAGCTCACTCTTAGCATTACACAGAATTAACGACGTGGGCATGTCGAGATCTGATTCCATATGTATGTGTTAGTGTAAATGTGTATTTGTGTGAATGTGATTATGTGTTTATGTGAATTATGATTGGATTTGTATTTAGATGTTTAGTACGTAGAATCATGTTCAGGTGTAGAATTTTTTTATTTATTTTTTTATTTATATTTTTTTATTTATAAATTTATTTTCAATAATGGTTAATCACTTTTGGAGTAATAGATGTAGAAAAAAAGTGTTATACACAACGGAACAGAAAATTCACATTTGGATTCTGATCTTTCTTTATTCATGTTACACAAAAGATTTTTTTTTTTTTCAGTAAACACAGGTAAATGTTTTCCTACGAGACGCGTAGGTGTTTTCCGATTTATTATACGCTTATCTTTCAAATCAAGAATAGATACAATGATTTCTTGTTTAAAATCGAGAGAAGATAATCTCTCATTGTTCAGAATATACAAAGCATGAGCTTTGTATATTTACTAAAGCTATATCAAGTAAGTGAAAGAATAATTTTTTATGTAGTTTCATCGATTTCCTGATGGATTCTGTTAATAATAATTGCTTGTCAATTACATGTATTTCTCCCATATTCTCATTATAGTCAATTATGAATAAAGGTTTAATTTTATCCTTTTTGGTTATTTTTTTTTGCCAGTTTTTGCTAATTCGAATTCATGCACATATATTATCATGTATACCTCTTTTTTATCCTGCCACTTTAAGACCATCCAAATCATATTATGAGCCGTTTAAACCTTTTCTTTATTGAGTTTCTCAAAGATGGCAACCCTTTCCTATTTTTCCTGATTGCACCACGTAATACTATATCCTGTCGATGTAAAGATTCTATCAAAGTTGGAAATACCGATTATTCACGTATAGAATATGGCCTTTACCAAAATAAGGTACCATCAAGTGAGCTACAGCATCTTTTGAAACGCTTAATTCAAATGTACATCACATGTCACATTTAGTACTTGCACCCAATTCAAATGTATCACATTTAGTACTTGCACCCGTGTAAGTGATAAAATCTAAAATGATTTCGCTTTGGCAATCAACAAGCAAGTATATATATTTCTATACCAAATCGATGGCGTCTTAGAGGTAAATATTGCTTAAAACCAATTGTCCTTTCCATAAAACAAGACTTTAATCAATACATAGTTTTTCTCCTAAATCTAAAATATCTAAAAATTTAAGATTGTCAATAATACTTTTCAATTTTTTCAGGGGATGATTAGATGGAATCTCATTATTTTGTAAATGCAAAAAACATATTATCTAACAATAGTGATTACAAGTCATCGTCTAAGAAAATAAGGAGTCAATAAAATGAGAGAAATACTCCAATAATTTTTGAGATTTCCTTTTGTATTCCATAAGAATAGTAAAAGCTAAAAATTTTGCAAGTTCTTTTTTGCTAAGTCTTCCCATTTTTTCATATTAACATGCACCGATTCTAGGTTTTGACATTGATAACGATTGATTTCCTCTTAACCCATTAACGTTGGATCTGCACGTTTCCACATGCACACTTTCAACGCTATAGCAGAGTATGAAACCGTCAGAGAAAAATTATGCAACCCACTTTTTCATATAGATTGTTTCAAGATCTTTCGAAATCCGGGGTGCAAAAGTCGGAAAAATGCATCCTTCTTTTCGATTTAATCGATTTAAAAAAAAAAACCGAGAAACTCTTCAGCAATTTTTTCATAAAACCTGAATTTTGACTAAGATTCCATTTAGCAATAGGTCTAAAACCTACGCAGATCGTGCATAAAATATTTTTCCTTAAAAATCATACCTTCTTGAGTATTAAAATTCATGATAGCGGATCCATTATAGCGACCGAAAGTCGTGAAAATATTAAAAATGTAATCAATTAGGGATTTTTTTTTTTGCAATTTCTTCACCTTCTTACTGATAAATTTGAAGTGAATAGGGTATAAGAAAATACCTCCAAGTTATTTAATGTGAAAAAGATGATAGGAGACAAAATGGCGGGCACAAAAGCCGGAAAAATAGTGGAATTTCGATGTTTTCTATTGTTCAAATATTTCTTGAATCGGATAAAGAGTACTTTGGGTGGTTTTTACAGGCACTGATTATAAATCTATTGTCCGATTTTCGAAATTTTAAATGGCGAAGCCAGTATGGCGGACCGGAACCTCGAAAATTAGAAATTATCGAAAATAATAAATTTTTCCTATTTCTACTCGAAAATCTAAGCAAAAAAATTATTCTTGCAATTTTTTCTTCCAATGCAATTTTTCGGTCATACTGTGCATGCTAAAGATATACCATAAAATATCTGGATCGCCTATTTTAGATTCGCTTTAGAATGATTAAACGTTAAACATTTGATAAAGTTTTTCAAATTACTGTGCAACTTCTCAATAAGGCCGCTCGCCGTCTCTTTCACTCAAATGGTTTTTGTTTTGCGTTATAAGAAGAGAAATAGCGGCCTTATTTACAGGTTGCACTGTATTTATAGTTTTGATATAATCATACATTAGTTTTATATAAACTATATTGAATTATACATCGATTATGTATGATTTTGGAAATTTTTTCACTTAGGTGTTGTTTACCTTTTTTTGCCAATTGAGCATTTTCCATGCTGTACTGTGTTTTTTTTGGATAATATTGTTGTGAAAAAAAGATATTGGATTTTGAATTGTGGGTGGGTGGGTGCCTACCCACGGTAGGCACGCCTATAAAATGAGAAGGTTGGTGGCAAGGGTGGGAGAGGGGATGGGGGCAATTCTTTTGCTGAGATTTACGAGTAGAAATGGAAAAAATTTATTATTTTCAATAATTTCTAATTTTTGCGTTTCCGGTCCGCCATACTGGATCCGCTATTTTGAATTTCGAAAATCGAACAAAAGATTTATAAATAGTGCCCGTAAAACCATTCAAAGTACTCTTTATCCAGTTTAAAAAATATATTTGAATAATAGAAAACATCGAAATTCCACCATTTTTTTTGGCTCTTGTGTCCGCCATTTTATCTTTAATCATCCTTATCGCATTAAATCACTTGGAAGTATTTTCTTATACCCTATTCGCTTAAAATTTAAAAGTAAGAAGGTAAAGAAATCGCAAAAGAAAAAAATAATCCCTAATTGATTACATTTTTAATATTTTCACGACTTTCGGTCGCCATATTGGATACGCAATCTTCAAGAAGGTATGATTTTTAAGGAAAAATATTTTATGCACGATCTGCGTAGGTTTTAGACCCATTGCTAAATGGAATCCCAGTCAAAATTTAGGTTTTATGAAAAAATTGCTGAAGAGTTTCTCGGTTTTTTTTTTTTAAATCAATAAAATCGTAATGAAGGATGCATTTTTCCGACTTTTGCACCCCGGATTTCAAAAGATCTTAAAAAAATCTACATAAAATGGTGGGTGGCATGAACTTTCTCTAACGGTTTCATACTCTGCTATAGGGTTGAAAGTGTGCATGTCAAAACGTGCAGATACGACGTTAATGTGTTAAATAAGGTTAAGAAGAGTGTTATTGACAAATAATTTAAAATAATAAATAGGATCATTTACATTCATTCTGATATTTTTTTGCATAGCAAATCGTGGAACAAATTGTTTTACAGATAAAAAAATATTTCTTGACCTGGTACGCATTCAATATAATTAGGATCTATTTTGCTAATCTCATCATCTACACTCTGACAAAAAAGTATCCGGAAATTCTCATTTAAATTGCCCGCGTTGAGTATTTTTAAGTATTTGAAGTTTGTGTATGTTGGTAAGACTGTCCATAATTACTATGCTAAATATGAGTGCGGTCTGTCAACTAGTTTGTTTACGACAGCTGTTGAAACCAGTCGACCTCAGTGGTAGTCTGCGAATGTTACAATCGAAAAAAATATTGAACAAAGAGTTTGTCTCAAATTTTGTGTTTTAAACGAAATTTCGTGTGCTGACTCCTTGCGAATGCTGGTAAAGGCTTATGGAGACTCTGTTTTATCGAAAACCTAAGTGTACGAATGGTACAAAGCCTTTAAAAACGGTCGGGAGATCGTCGAAGATTTGCCTCGTTCAGGATGACCGTCGACCTCTTCAACCAACGATAACGTCGAAAAAATCAAGGAAATTGTGCTCGAAAATCGTCATGCCAGTGTTAGAGAGATAGCTCGTGATCTCAACATCTCTCGTGAAACCGCTCGTTTGATTTTGGTGAACCAATTGGGCATGCAGCGCGTCGCCGCTCGGCTCGTTCCGTTCGAGCTGAATTTTCTTCAAAAACAGTACCGGATGCAGGTAGCTGCAGACATGCTGGATTGTGCGAATTCTGATCCCACGTTCATGGGACGGATCATAACTGGTGACGAGACATGGGTCTATGAATACAACACACAAACGAGCCAACAATCATCGGAATGGGTGGGAAAAAATGAGCCGAAACCGAAAAAACCTCGCAAAAGTCGTTCGAAAATCAAGACGATGCTTATTGTTTTCTTCGATATTCGTGGTGTGGTTCATCATGAATTCGTTCCGCAAGGTCAAGCGGTCAATAAGGACTTCTATTTAACTGTTTTGAGACGTTTGCGTGAAAATATTCGCCGTAAACGGCCGGATTTGTGGCAAAACAATTCGTGGATTTTGCATGACGATAACGCACCATCTCATCGAGCCACGATTATTAACGATTTTAAGACCAAACACTCGATAAATACCATCGACCAGCCACCTTATTCGCCTGATCTAGCTCCGTGTGACTTTTTTTTTTCTCCAGACTGAAATTACCGCTCCGGGGAACCAGATTTGACTCCATAGACGCCATAAAAGAAAATTCGCAGAAGGAGCTGAAGGCCATCCCTGAAAGCGCCTATAAAAAATGTTTCTATGATTGGAAAAAACGTTGGCACATGTGTATCGCTTCAAATGGAGCATATTTTGAAGGAGATTCAATAAATATTGAAAAAGTTTAATATTTTTGCGTTTTATTTCAAATTTCCGGATACTTTTTTGTCAGAGTGTATATCTGTTTTACAGTCCTATTTAGACTCTCTACTGTTAATGGTCATTTCTCATATGATATTTAAATTGCAGATTAATAACTCTGAAATTCACTTTAGGCACCACAGCTGTATCGTGAATCGAGAAATTTTAGGTTCAATCAATAGCTGCAGCTTACCCTATCTTTATATGCTTTTCAAAGTCACCTTACTTATGAGTGTTTCGAGAGTGACTAGTCACCACCTAGCAGTAACTCTTATGACTAATCCTATATTTAGAATAGCAGAGTTTAAAAATCTGACCAAATAGAATCTTACTTGAAATTTTGATAAAAAAGTTGAAAATGCAACTGCCATCTGTATATATTCAGTAAAACCAACGAAACAAGTTATTTGAAACACTAAAATCAATAAAATGTAGCCGTCATTTTGAATTTTCATTTTAATTGCAGAATCGTGTTCAATGACTCCAATAACCCTAAGGAACCTCTTTTGTCCTACTTAATTATTCAGAAAAACTATGACGCCTGTAAGAGTCATCCTCGCCTTTTTAGGGTTGAAAAAATTAAAATATAATATTTATTTAATGAAAAGTAAAGTCTGGTCCGAACGACGCACCTGTCACATTAATCTTCATACTTAAAAAAATTAAGAAAAATTTATTGTAATTGTATAACTGAAATTATTAAATAACTTCAAGCGTGACTTGAAAATTTAATAAAAAGGTGCTACCACCTCAAATGCCAAATATAAAAAAAAATAAGTAAGTATTACAATGAAAAATATTCAAATATATTATATTAGGTAAAAGTCGTGAATAAAATTGTGATATAAAATTATCTTATGTATTTAATAGCTATATATTGCTAATATTAAAACAAAAGGCATTCATTTGATTAATAATTTTAACTTAACAAATAAACAAGTTTAGTATAATATTTTATTTAACAGTAAACATTAAAAAAAAAGTTACGACAAGCAAATTTTTATGTGATCAAATTTAAGGTTTTCTCGTGCTTATCATGAATTCTAAAAGTAATGCGCTCATAACACGTGAAAAGGAAAACAATAAATATTAAAAATGGTGTCAGTTATATAGATGAATTTAAATTATAACAAAGAAGGCAAAAGTAGAATATACTATCAGATTACAAAAGAGTAATATTAGCTCAGTGTTACCTGAGGAGGAGTACGTATATGTGAAATTTTAATATTTATTTTAATTCGAGTACTACTAACTTTTCCCGTATAGACTCGCTCAGATGTCATGAATCGAAATAATCGGAACTTCTATTATCGCGTATCTAATTCGAAATATTTGATTAAACGGAAAGGATACCTCTATCCTATTGCAGCATAAGATTATGTATGCAATATGATATGTCTTTTAGGGTAATATTAACATTAGTATTTAACTCGTGAAATTTGCTGTTAGTACATTTGAAATATACGCGGTGATAATTCTTGTGCAGTTGGTGCCTTATTTTGATCTTATGGTTGTTCTGATAATAATGATGAATACTCTTCTTGATACAAAATTTTTAAGCGATATCAACTAGATCTACTATATTTGCAGATTAGGGTTCAAAGAACTGAGTTTATCAAAGTTAACAGATGCTCCGTGATCTACCATAAACTTTAGCCATGTCGTTCTGTTTGAGAGGATTCATTGCTAATGACTGTCACCCGACTTCGGGCTATTATCACTTATTTAGACGCTCTTTCTTCTCTACGATTCTCGAGTCATAGACCTTTGGGTGTTGGCTCCTGATAGTCATCATTATGTATATTCCTTGATAGTTAATTTGCAATTACCTTACAGAATTTCGTTCCCATTGTCTATAGTAATTATGTTACGTGCGAAGGAATACGCATGGGAGAAATTTTAATATTTATTTTATGGTTGGACATCACTAATTTGTCTCATATGGGTTCGCTCACGTGTCACGAAACAAAATTATCCGAACATTTATTATCGCGTATCTGAATTGAGTACATAATTGTACTGAACAAGTGCGCATATCTTTACTGGAAAGGAATCCTCCTTTTTTTTGCAAAAAGGTGATTAGATTGAGAGTATGAAGTGTGTGAATTTAAAATTGACAGCATTGGAAATAATATTTTCACTCTTACCTGATTGTTCAGGATTTCAAACTAAGAAAAACCGTGACTAGCCTCTGTATCCAATAGGAGAGAGAAACAAACCCGAGAATAAACTTTGGATATTTCCCAGGTCTATTGATCTTTATACTATGATTTCTGTTAGACTACTTTATTACGAGGGTGAATCAAATATAAACGGTAATTAAGCTACGCTGCTTAGCACGTAGCTCCGAACTAGATGATATAGTATGGCGATTGCTGGTTCGTTTATAAGGAGTGGGGGAACTAGCTTAGTTAGCGGCCATGCTTGGTTCTGTTCTCAGAACAGCCATGACTGAGCAAGAGATACATTCGTCTGTCACGCAATGCGTCATCATATAGTTTTTAACCAATAAAGGATTTAAACTGTCGGAAATTTTGACTTGTTTAAAGGTGCAGTTTGGGGACACTACATTGTCTCAGAATCAAGTGTATACGTAGGCTAGGGAATTTAAAGGTGGGTGAGAACGTGTTGAAAACGAAAGTTATGATCGACGTCCAAGGACAAGTCTTATAGATGACAACATCCGTGCCGTTCGAGAGCTTATTAAATGTGATCAGCGGTAAACTGTTTCAGAAATCTCGTCAAGAGTGGGTATCAGCTATGGAAGTGCTCAATCCATTATTACCGATCATCTTGACTTTAGAAAAATTAGTGCTCAATGGGTTACGAGGTTGTATTGAGATCGATAGACACGGCGCAAAATATACTTATAACAAAAGAGTAAAACACTCGCGTCTTTACACGAAGACTTGATCACGGATCCGCCGTGGGAATTTTTGTTTGACTAGTATTGATGCGATGCTTTATGACTCATAGAGCCTTATCTGCGTGATCAAAAAAAATAATGTTAATTTTATAAACAATTATGTCTTTTTTATACAAATATTGTTGGTTGTGTATGTGCTGACAAGGGTTAGGTTACTTGGTTTTCTATACATGCGTAGGCGATCTCAATATATAGAAATTGACTCTTGTAAGCTGAGTTGATGTAGATAAGGAGTAAACTCACATCGTTATTGTAAACGTTACGTGCATTAAATAAAGAGCAATTCACTGCGTTATATAGAGACCACACATTCTAATTTGTAGAACGCGGAACGTCATGATATACTACGGTGCGCGCTTAATATCTACTTAGTGTATTGTTTTCACTCGTAAAAAATAAAATAAATTAACAATGTAAATTTATTATTTATAGTTTTAATTTTACGCCACATAACATCCTCCTTTCCCCTTTAGAAATGTTTACCGTTCAGAGAAACAGCGGTCGTGCGGAGTGGTACGTTAGTTTACAATTTGATCGGTCAAAACTAATAAATTGCATATAGTGCAATTAAATATTCCTTTTCCGAAGTACTGTAATTTCTTTCAGTCTTATTTGAGGTTCTCGATAGGTAAGCTACAGGATGATCGAATCTATCTTGTTCTTGACTTACAATTAGTACTGTTCAAATTGCATGATCAGACGCCTCGGTAAAATTTTTTCGAAGTCTGGATAGATTAAGATAAAGCCCTGATACATTCGTTTCTTTAGTGTTTCGAAACTTGAGTCTAATTGTGGCTCCCAATCGCTACAATACTGATCTTTCTCGAAGAGGTCGGTTAGAAGTGCTATCTTTGAGAAATTCTCTACGAATCTACTATAGTATCTCATGAGTCGTAAAAACTGTCGAATATTTTTTATAGTTCATAGTTTGGGAAAATTCTTTACAGTTTGTCTTTTTAGAATTTGGTTTAATGTCACTCTCACTGATGACATATCCAATGAATGGGGCTTCATGTTTCAAAAATTCTATCTTTTCAGGTTACAGAACTAATCTGGCGTCTAAGCTTAATCGGTCTAAGAGCTGTTTCACTTTCCTATCGTGTTCTTGCAGGTCGCTTGTGTAACTTAGTATATCGTCAAGGTACACTAGCATTTCGGTGTATTGGAATCCTTTTAAGACATTCTTCATGAGACTTTGGAATGTAGCAGGCACGTTCTTTAATCCCTCTGGCATACCAACATATTGGTAATGCCCATTAGGGATACTGGAAGCTATTTCCATTTATTTTCTGGCTTCGTGGGTATTTGTTGAAACCCGCTCACTAGATCTAAGCATATAAAGTAAGCAGAAATGATTAGGTAGATTGCCATAGACCGGCAAAAAAAGTGAGTTGATTCCTGCGCGTGAGAAAGTGTTGCCGCCTTGTAAGCTAGCAACCAAAGTAGACGCATGTTAAATAGAAAGGGAAGATACACACGTTTCGTGTAAACGCACAATAATGTGCGCAAACTCCAAAAAGCGCTTTTAAAGATTTGCCTAAAGAAATGAAATATTTTGTTACAAAATCAAAATTAGTGGCATGAAAACTTATATTTGTGACTTGAATAAAATTTATATATTTAAAAAAGTAAAATTTTAAATTTTAAATTAAATAAATAAAAATTAATATAATAATTGAGACCAAAATTTAAAATTTATAAAAAAAATTAACTCAGCACATAATATAACATATAAGCAAATTATATAAACAATAAGTTATTATTATTTTAAAATTTAACAGGTGTTTTTCGGAAGGCACGTGCGAGACTCTTCTTCACACGTGCGCATGGCGTAGGCGCAGGTTTCGGGCCTGCCTGGCCTCTTCATCCCTTGATACGGCCTCGAGTGCCGATGGACATTAACCGTAGTGCAATGGCATTTTTGGGCAGTGCTGATCCATGTACAACGCAGGACCCTTCTCGGATCCTGCTTTCTCTTACGTGCAAGGGGCCTTACTCTAAGGCCCCACTGCCAGTGCTGCTTCCATCAGACTCGGCTGCTCAGTTTTCATGCCAACCGTAGGTTGGCATGCCCGCGGAGGTAAAGGTATTCGGGACAAGAACGCTAGATTAGAAAAGGTAAATAATGCGCACCCGTTATGCGCTAATAACTTTATTTTAACGAGAAAACTCAACAAAATTATACAGAAGTAAAGTACTTATCGCGTAGAGGCCTATCGCCGAGTTATTGCTTAAAAAGCAATAGTTTTCTACATAGCTCGCACTGCGCATGCGCGCCGTCCACTTGCCTTGCTGTATTCACGTAGTAAGGCGTGTGAACCAGCCCTAATGCTTACTGGCTAGTTTTAGGCGTATGAGCCGGCCTTTACAATGGCGGGCTGGCTTACGGTTCGACGCGGCCTCTCGCGGCCAACCGTGAGACTACGCACGTGTAGTCTCGCACACGCTGATACACACACACACACTATTCTATGTATATAGGTGTGAGTGAGAGGTTAGCTCTCCTTCACCACTCACGCGAATATTACTATAAATAATTGCGACGCGCGCGTATAATCACGGACGAATATAAATCTATTGAAGCGGCCACTTACTCGTATATTTCTCCAATTCGTCCTCTCGAATCTTGCTCGAAATATCTGCGAATTCGGTCGCAGCGGCGGTAATTTATCTAGCTGCACGTCGTTGCGGCTTGGTCATTGAGAAGAGAAGAAGGCTCTCTTCTCCCCCCTCTCACGTCACGCCTCTCCTCTTTTCTCGCGCTGCGCAATCGATTGCTTGATTGATGGCACCGCGTGTCGGTACGCCGAATTTCTTGCGCGTTTTCCGCGTCGCACCATCGATTGCTTGATCAATGGCGCCGCGAGTAGTCGCGCCACCAATTCTATCTCACACCGCATGGCAGGTGGCCTAACCTCGACGGGCCACCTGTCACAAAAATAATTATTCAACCTTCAAACACGTCATGGTACCACTAAAAATAAATAAAACCACTTAAAATAAACAAAATAAGAAGTTAAAATTAGGAGTTTAATTTAAAATCAAATAGAAAAAAACAAGATGAAATTCACTAAATGACATTTTAGTCTAAAAATTTCATTTAAGTGATATTTTACTATTTTTTTCAATTATCACATATGTATATGCAATATACGTAATTTTTGTTACAGTAACTTATTTTGTTTCACGCTAATTAATATACCTATTTTGCTTTTTTTTTTCTGTTTTCATTTATCTAATTTCAACTGCTTATTTTTTGTTTATTTAGCGGTCTCATGACGCATTAAAGGGTGAAAAAAAATTTTAAAATAATATGTTATTTTTTAAAGAATAGTTTTAAATGTCCAAATTTTCTTTATACCAGTTTTAAATTTAAATTTAAGTTTTATTAATCTAATGTATAAATTTATGTCTTATTTTTTACCTTTTAATAGATTTTTTTATGTTCAAAATTTTTTTCATTATTTATAAAATTATTTAAAAATATTTTTTTTTACTGTTAATTATAATACCATATTTTATTGGGTTATTCAATAATTAATGTCGTTTTTTTCATGTTTTTTAAAGTAAATTTATTTATATTAACAACAAACATTAATCAGTAATATATTGATCGTTTTGTTAGATAATCTTTTGCTATCTTGCGATAAGTTAAAAAATTCCATGTTCAAAGAAGCCTGAGTTTTAAGAAGCAAAGAACTAGTTTAACTCATTTTTGACAGCCTGATCGAAATCGAATTTTACCATCTAAATGGTTTTTAAGAGAGCGAAACAAATGATGGTGCTGAGTCAGGGCTATAGGGTGGATGTGGTATCAATTCTCAATTGAGCTCCATTAATTTTTGACGGGTTATTAAAGAGGTGTTAGGTCTGGCCTTATCATGATGGAACATCACACCCTTGCGATTGGCCAGTTTAGAGCGTTTTTTCTTGATGGCTTGGTTCAATTTCGATAGTTCAAGACAGTAGACATTCGTATCAATCGTTCGATTTTTTGGAAGCAGCTCAAAGTAGACAACACCTTTCTAATCTCACCACACGGAAAGCATAATCTTCTTTTGGTGAATATTAGCTTTGGATGTCGATCGTGGGGGCTTATCTTGCTTGATCCATGATCGTTCTCGGACTACATTATCGTACACAATCCATGTTTTATCACTTGTTATAATTCTTTTTAGAAATGGGTCGTCTTCGTTACGATTCAGCAAAGAATCGCATATGTTAATGCGTTTGGTGAGGTGGATTTCCTTTAATTCGTAAGGAATCCAAATATCCAGTTTGTTTACGTAACCAAGCTGTTGTAAGTGCTAGTAAACGGTTGAATTCGTTATGCCGAGCTTCTCTGCTATCTGTCGAGTTGTCATATGCCAGTTAGTTTCGATTAACGCCTTTATTTTGTCGTCATCAGTAATGGCTAAATGACCAGTATGTGGTGCATCTTGTACATTAAAATTTCCAGAACCAAAGCAAGCAAACCAACGCTGACACTGGCGTTCACTAAGGCAGTCCTCACTATAAACTTCACACAATTTCTTTCGAGCTTGCACCGCATTTTTGCCCTTTCGGAAGTAAAACAATAAAATATGCCGATAATGCTTACTTCGATTGTCCATTTTCAACCTTATTTTTAACCAACTTGTTATTTACTAATGATGCTCAGTTTTTGACAGAAGATAGTGTACAGTCTAACCTTTATAATAGTATATAATAATATACGCCACGCAACCGCTACTACATAAAATATGCAGTTCACGCCATCTATGAGAAAAAAGCGACATTAATTATTGAACAACCCAATAATTGTAAATTAAAAAATAAAATTAGCCCGTAATTGAAAATCTTACTCCGGTTCAGAAAAAAGGTTAAAACATTCATGCAGCTGGGCAGATATTCAAAAGTCTGATTGTGCGTTTTATAAGGATTCCAGAATAATATTCGAGCACAAAAAAAATATCAATTTTTTAAACTTAGAACCAAAAAAAATGTCGCTCAAAATAGCGCTTTTACCTTAGGCAAAAACAATGTCAAATAGAAAAAACATAATTTCTCAAAAACAGAGAACCGTATTTAAAGCGTTAAACCAAAAAACTCTAAGAAAAAAATGTTTAAATTGCAAAATATTTTGTTAATAATCAACAAACCAAACCATACATTGTACATCATATAACGCCAAGGATCAAATAAAATATTTTGATTGCAAAAGTCTTACACGAAACAACAGTACACGAAATAACCATGGAGACGAAAGTTTTATAATACAGCGCTACACCTAAATACTCTGGGGAAAAACGTTTCAAATTGCAAAATATTTTGTTAGAAATAAAGAATAAAACCGTAAGTGTTAAACCTAAGAAATAGAAAAGTTTCAAATTGCAAAATATTATGTTATATGTAAAATAAAAGAAAAAAATAAACCATAAGCACTACACGAAATAATCATGGGGACAAAAGTTTGATATTGCAAATGCTTTGTTATCAATAAATTAATAAAATAGTAAGCACTACACTTAAAAATCCTGGGAAGAAAAGGTTTAAATTGTGAACGATTTTATCATCTAAATCTAAAAACTTTAATGATACAATTAAACATGTGATTTCGTTATATTTAATGCTTATTTACTATTATAAACATTAAAAAATTGATTAATCTCTAAATGAGAGACCTTTTCGTTCATTACAAGAAATGCTGTTAACAGACGAATTCGTTTGACCATTTACATCCACTTTTTATGATTTTTCGACTTAATTAGACCATTGTTGTTATTGGCGTTTTTTTAATTCTTAAAGAATAAACACATCAATATCTCATGAACTGGTACAACCAAATATTTATAATCATGTTAATACATACATTTTTTTATAAAGATATATTTTATCTATGAAAAGAAAATTTTTTACTATAAAAAGGAATAGTTGCGACATTGTGAATGATTTAAGATTTATAAGAAATCTATTTATGATGAGGTATATGCATTATTTTTTATGCAAATGCTGATTGTGGATCTTGTTAGGGCCATAAACACAATAATATAATTGACAATTTCAAGGCACCAATTATTTTCTTAACAGCCAAAAACTTACTTTATACTTACGTTACTAGTATAACTTTCTGCATCAAAACTTGGTAAAAAAACTAAATTATAATTATTAAATTTATTTTAAAAATAAATTACCTTTAATGCATAAATAATTATGTAAATTGAAAATAATTTAACTAAAGTAAATTTAAAATATAAATTAATTGATAACAGGTGTATAACAAGGGCTTATTAACATTATCATGAACTTCTATTAAACTCAAAAGCTTTCATTACGACAAAAGTTTATAATCTTTTTTGTATTTAAATATAAATTAAATAATTAATTATCTTACAATAATATTTAATTAAAATATTTAAAATATTTTTAAGATTTCGAGCATTTTTTTTATTTTTACTTATGCTTATTATTTATATTTTGATCCTATATATTGGGCGTACAACTTTGCTTCCGCCGTTTTTTTCCGAAATTCGAGGCTTTATTGTAAAAAACTGGTTACACAATATGATTCAAAGTATTGTCCATCGCTGGCCACTACTTTTTACGATCTTTCGGGCAGCATACGAATCCCGCGTTGAAAAAACTGGTCATCTTTTGAATCGATCCACGAATCGATCCCATTTTTTATTTCTTCATAAGACCAGAAGTGCTGGTCAGCCAGGCCGTGTGCCATTGATCAAAACAAGTTATAGTCCGAGGAAGCAACGTCTGGAGAATACAGCAGGTGGGGCAGGACTTCTCATTTAATAGTTTCCAAGTAACACATCGTTTAATAAGCCCCGAGACTAACAACAAAAACAACATTTTTTTTCAAAAATCATTTTTATTCATCAATATAATCTCTTTTTGGAGTGATATAATCTTTCCAACGCCTTTCCAACATTTCTATACCATGTTTATAGAAGGATTTATCCTTTGCTTCAAAATAGGCTTCAGTTTCGGCAATGACCTCCTCATTGGAGCCAAATTTTTTTCCCTGGAGCATTTTTTTGAGATCAGCAAAGAGCCAGTAGTCGCTGGGGGCTAAATCTGGCGAATACGGGGGTACAGAAACAAATCAAAGCCCAATTCGTTCAATTTTGCCATTGTTTCCATGGACTTGTGGCATGGTGCATTGTCTTGGTGAAAAAGGATTTTTTTCTTCTTCATGTGCGGTCGTTTTGCTGCGATCTCCTCCTTCAAACGTACCAACAAGTCAATATAATAATCACTGTTGATTGATTCACCTTTTTCCAGGTAGTCAATGAAAACCACGCCATGTGTATCCCAAAAAACAGACGCCATGACTTTGCCAGCAGACTGCTGCGTTTTTGGACGCTTTGGGCGGCTTTCGCCAGCCATGCGCCACTCAGATGATTGCCGATTCGACTCCGGAGTGAAATGATGTATCCATGTTTCATCCATGGTCACGTATCAACGCAGGAAATCCTTTTTATTGCGAGTAAATAGCGATAAACAGCTCTCTGAATCGTCGACTCGTTGCTGTTTTTGTTCCACTAAAAGCAATCGCGGCACCCACTTAGAAAAAACCTTTTTCATGCTCAATTTTTCATGAAGGATTGTAAAACGCTTCCAGATTATATCTATGTCATTTCAGCAATCTCACGGACCTTCACTTTGCGATTTTTGATTACAATTTTTAACACTTTACTTTCATTATCCTTTGTAACGGCTTCCAATGGCCTACCCGAACGTTCCGCATCGTTTGTGTCCGTATGACCACGTTTAAACTCAGCATACTAACGACAAATCGTTGGTTTGGATAAAGAGGAGTCCGGGTAATGTTTAAGCCATTGCTGGGCTTCTACGGTGTTTTTACCCATTAAAAAACAATGTTTTATCAACACGCGAAACTCGCTTTTTTCCATTTTTTAAACAAATTACAAAGTGACTTTACTCTAACCTCGATAACTCTGATGTCTGTAATCCGATTAACGTGAAATTTCTACACGTTTTATGTAAAGGTTCGCACTCTATAGAAACGTGGCCAGTTTGATACTACTAGCACCATCTTTGGGTTAGTCTTGGGACCTATTGAACGATGCGTTATGTCTTGACCACTTTCGCAACATGGGGTCGAGCATTGCAATGCTGTAAAATAACTTTATCATGTCTCTCGTTGTATTGCAGCGGTTTGTCTTTTAATGCTCGGCTCAAACGTATTAATTGCGTTCGATAACGATCGCCTGTGATTGTTTCAGTCGGTTTTAACAACTCATAATACACAACGCCAAGCTGGTCCCACCAAATACTGAGCATGACCTTGGAACCGTGAATATTTGGTTTGGCCGTCGACGTGAAAGCATAGCCGGGATATTCGCATGATTTACTGCGCTTGGGATTATCGTAGTAAACCCATTTCTCGTCCCTAGTCACAATGCGATGCAGAAATCCCTTCCGTCTTTGCCTTGCAAGCAGCTGTTCACAAACACACAAACGCCGTTCAACATCTCTTGACTTCAACTCGTACAGCACCCAATTTCCTTGTTTCTGAATCATTCCCATGACTCTCAGGCGTTTCGAAATGGCTTGTTGCGTCACTCCCAATAATCCTGCCAATTCTTGTTGCGTTTGACACGAGTCTTGATCAAGTAATGCCTCTAATTCTGCATCTTCGAAAACCTTCTTTCTTCCACCGCCATGCTGGTCTTCGACGTTAAAATCGCCGTTCTTAAAGCGTTAAAACCACTCTCTGCACGTTCTTTCACTAATAGCGGCCTCACCATAGGTATTTGAGAGCATTCGATGAGCCTCAGTCGCAGATTTCTTCATAATAAAGCAGAAAATTAAAACCTCCCACAAATGACGAGAATTTGGCTCGTAAGCTGACATGTTTATTTAAAAATAATTTTATGATGCAGACACAAATCGACTATTATTTCGTTGGCTTATGTTTACGAATACCTGAGCTTATTGTATGACATCTATGATCTACTTATTTCAACTACCACTTACCGCTACAGCTATCTATTGCAAAACGGCGGAAGCAAAGTTGTACGCTCAATATTTATTTAGGGTTGAAATTAGTTAAGAATAAATTGAATCATTAAAAAGCATAATAAATATAGGGAAATAATAATTTCAAAAATTTTAAAACATTCTTGTTTGGAGTTAAGAATTCTTATAACCCGTGATGTAGCCTAATATTTTTTCTTAGAAGAAAATGTTGAATTTTTTAATTGCTACATAAAATGTTATTTAATTAACAATGAATTAACAGCCAATCAGATGTATTCGCGACCTAATAGGTTAATCTTGTAGTATAAAGAAAGGAAAAAAGAAACAACGCGCGGCTCTTATAATGCATACTGTACATACTCACATGAATATGTGTTGATGTGTGTGTGTTGTGTTGTATGGCTACGCTACCACGCTTTTATCTTTCTTTACCACCGAAGCACTTTGATTATTTCCGCGCTCTCCTTATGTCTTCTCATTTGTAACATCTGATCTATGAATCTATTCAAACGATGAATTTTGTTATTTCATTACTTTCATACAAAAGTATCGATATCTGTTACAGTCTGTCAAGTAAGAGCGTGGTCGTGTTAATTTATAAAAAAATTCATTTGATAAAACTTTTATATTTATATATACATTGTACACATTACAAACAATGATGCAATTTGGTCAATAATGTGTCCAGTCACCACCGGCGTCGATAATTGCCTGGCATCTCCGAGGCATGCTTTCTACTAATTTGTACAATGTAACGATACCAGATTGAGTCTTCCACTGAGTACAGAGCTTGCTGCGATGTTTAGTATCATTGTCCTCCTGCAGAATCCAATCTTCATTTTTTGTGAAAACGTCAGCCAAACGCAACACCTCGAAAAGTAGGTAGGTCTGCCTTGTTGATAAAATCTCGGAGCTGTGTTGTCTGAAACAAAAAAATCAAAGTGCTTTAGGTTTGGTATGACAATGGCTATGTCCCCTATGAATTTTATTCAATTATTTTAAAGAATAAAGAAATGGTGAAGAAAAAACAAAAAATTTTCAAAAAACCGGTTTTTTTTTGCCGATTTTTGAAAAAAAAATATAGTAAAATTCAAAATTTTTGAAAAAAATTTATAGGGGACATAGCGATAGACTTAAAGAATATGTGGTTTAAATTTCATAAGGATCGGTTTAGTAGTTTCGAAAATTTCATCAACAAGGCGAGTAAAAACGTTGTTTCCAGAAAAACGCGTTTCAATTTTTTTTTACATGAAATTCTTAAAAAAAAATTACTTACACCTAGTCAGCAATGCCTGGACCGTACAAAATTCCTTTAGATTGTTCGTAGAGTTGACTTTCTTCCAATCTTTTCTTTCAAAAGTGAGTTACTAGACAGACCCCTTAAAGCAGGATTCCGCGAAAACAGATTCACTATTCTTGTTTCATCTTTTTTGTTCACTTTTTCTATCTAGCCACGTTCTGGTAAATCATCGACATTTATAGCCACTTTATATCGCTGTATCTACTTCTGTACAAATGCCTTCGACTTTCTCATATATTTAGCAGCCACTGATCGCGACATTTTGGGACCTTTCTTCAGATATTTTATTAAGAACTCCATGTATTAGAATGTGTAACTATGTATACAATTACGGGCTTCCTTCTTTAAACACCAGAGTACTTTCTTTATATAGTTATCCTGTTGATTTTCTGCGAGTTGGGCTGCCTAGTTTCTCACATCTATCAAAAAATGCTTAAGGAATCTATTATATTTATTAAAGACTTTTAGTCCCTTTATAACGTTTTTCAGATTAATTTCTGTGATAATTATAGTGACAAGAGACCTAATGTACTTTTCTGTCTTTTCACCGTTTTGACGCATAGTATAAGCTGGTTCTTCTCCATCACCATTTTGATTCAGTGGTGTTGGATCTACGGTCTCGATCATACCTGCAATTTGGTATAGCTGCTGTTTCAAACACTGGTCTTTATTATTATTTTAGATATAAATTGTTTTAGTTTATGCCTGTTTAATTACGTCAACACTTCACTCTTAATCTTTTGTTCCACGGTACACAGATGAATATATTATCACATTATTATTTGTTATCTTGTTTTTAGTGTTAACATTGCAAAAACTAATCGGATCAGTATATGATTAAGCCAGGGTTCTCTTACTTGATCGTTGATATAATTGGTGTAGATTTATTTTATTATATAGATAAGCAGGATACAGATGGGTTTATTTTGTGTCAAAAACAAATATTTTCAATATGTTAATACCAGGCTGTTCAATAAGTCTTGCGGTTTGATAAGAAAAACACAATTTTATGGTTTGAAATACACTTTATTATTCGGTATAGTCTCGCTGAACATCAATACACTTGTTCCAACGAGATTTACAATTTATAAATCCCATCCCTGAAGTGAGAATCTGGAAGGGCTGCAAAATACGCTTCCACATCTGTTATGACCTCGTCATTTGATAAAGAACGTTTTCCACGCATGAATTTTTTTAGGTCTGGAAACAGATGGAAGTCGCTAGGGGCCAAATCTAGTGAATACGGTAGATGCTCCGACAATTCGAACTTTCATTCATGGATTTTAGCCATTGTCAAAATGCTCTTGTGACACGGTGCATTGTCCTGATGAAAAAGGATTTTTTTCTTCTGCAGACCAGGTCTATTTTCACGAATTTTTTCCTTCAGCTGGTCTAAAAGATCGCAATAATATTCAAAATTTATTGTTTTACCAGTTTTTAAGTAATCTACAAACATAATTCTTTTCGCATCCCAAAAAACTGATGCTAACACCTTCTTGGTTGATTTCTGGACACGAACTCGTTTCGGAGCCGAAGAACCAGGTTTACACCAATCTTTGGCCTCTTGTTTTGATTCAGGATCATGGTGATGGACCCAAGTCTCATCCATAGTGATGAATCGACACAGAAAATCCATTTTGTCCTTTCGAAAACGCTCTAAATGTTGCTAAGAAAGTCGCATTCGAATGTGTTTTTGTTCCATTGTTAGCGAATGCGGCACCCATTGTGCACACAGCCTTCTGAAACCCAATACTTCAGTCAAAATATTGCTTACACTGCCCAATGAGATGCCTAGGGCTTCAACTAAATCTCTTTCAGTTACATGACGATTTTCCAATACGATATCCTGTATTTTTTTTACGATTTCTGGTGTTGTTGCTGTTTTTGGACGTCCTTGACGTGGATCGTCGTCAAGACTTGTACGACCACGTCTAAATTCAGCAACCCATCCTTCTACTGTACTTATCGAAGGCGAAGAGTCCTTATACACTCTCAACATACGTTCATAAATTTCCTTTGCTTTTAAACCTTCCAAAAATGAAAATTTAATCATTACACGATACTTGATTTTTTCCATTGTAAAATAATACTGTGACACGTCGATACTGAATGACTTGTAAACAAAGAATAAATTGACAGATTAAAATTAAACTTTACATACGTTCATATGAAGAGTATACCAACATAACAAAAAGAAATTTAGGCTAGTAGCAACACCCTCTCTTATTAAACCGCAAAACTTATTGAACAGTTTGGTATATGAATGTATGTGTATGGTAAAATCTATTAACATAAATATTAATTATAGATAATTATAGTAATAGTTAATAGTAATTTCATTTATACTTGTAAAAGTTAAGTAAGTTATGTAATTTTATACGTCAGTTTGTGATAATTGGGACAGAGGCGTCACAAACGATTATATGTGCAGACTACAATTACCCGTTTCGTGCTTCTGCGTTCATTTCTAACATTCTACAATTATTTCTCTTCGTTCTGTTGTTATATTAAGAAGAGGGAGGGAATCCGGAAAATTTGGGTATGAATTAGTGAGCTGTTAGTAGGGAGATGGTGGCCTTGTAAGAGATTAGTTTTGCCTTGTTGCAGTTGTGTCTACTCTCAAGTAGCATTTTTCTAACGATAAATATTTCTACGAGAATTGTTAGTTTCTCCATGCTTGCTTCTTAGATTCTTGTTGGATAAATTTCTAAGTTCTATGGAAAAGAAGAAAGACAAAAGAAATTGTTTAAAACGAATACAAGAGAAAACTATATAAAATATTAATAGGCAAAAAGACTACGAGGAAAATAAAATGATATCACTCAGCGCTCTGATCTTTACTTGATCAATATTAATTATTTTTGGGAAGCCTTAGATCAACTAAGACTTTGAGTAATTGAATTCATTCTATTTTAATAGGCACGTATATTTATGCGAATTATCTCTATTACTGCGTCTGTTTTCGTGTTGCAAAAGGAGATATATTTAATCAATTTACCTAATAATGGCGAAGCAATTTATTTTTCTACAAGGTTGACTGAAAAAGGTGTTATTGAATTTATCTATTCATAAAAAAAAACATGCAAAATATTTCCAATCACACTAGTTTACCTAATATTTGTGTCTCATTATATCAGCCAAAATTTACTTTCCTCTAACTTATATAGTTTTTGCCGTATTAAACTATTTAAATTTTGTTCTTTGGATTAGTGGCTTTGAAAAAGTCTGCTGATTATTTTAGCTTTAGTTCGCTGATTATAATTAAATACAAACTTATACAGTTAGAAGTTTGGATCAAACAAAAATTGTGATAAATGAATTACTAAAATAAAATAACATTCATTCTCAAATTATATGTATATATATATATATATATATATATACGAGGGTAGTCCCAAAAGTACCCGACCTGACTTATGAATACAGGTAGTTTTAAAAAGACAATTACTGCGATTGACAATACCATCTTTTAACAACTTGAAATGAAAAATTCATAACGATACGTTTATAATTATTTTTTTTACATACATCCAAAGTGAACGCTCTCAGTGAATTTGTAAATATGGAAAAAATCGGGCATCGTTATGTGATACAATACTTTCATTTGGAAGGTCTAAGTCCAACCGATATCAAAGCCGAGTTGGATTCTACTCTAGGAAAGTCTGCTCCTTTGTTTACAACGGTCAAATATTGGGTAGCTGAGTTTAAGCGAGGTCGTACGTGCTGCCAAGATGAACAACTCAGTGGTCGACCAAGTGAGGTCACTACGTCAGAAAATGTGGAGAAAATCCACAAAATGGTATTGGATGATCGTCGACTAAAAGTGCGCGAGATAGCAGACATGGCAGACATTTCAAAAAGTGCTGTGCATCACAATTTAACCGAAAATTTGGACATGAGAAGGCTGTGCGCAAGATGGGTGCCGCGTTTGCTCACAATGGAGCACAAACAGTAACGTGAGGATGTTTCCATCGAGTGTTTGACAATGTTTCGCAGCAATAAAGCCGAGTTATTGCGTCGATTCATAACCATGGACGAAACATGGGTCCATCATTTAACACCTGAGACCAAGGAGCAGTCAAAGCAGTGGACTAAAAATGGAGAACCGGCTCCAAAGAAAGCAAAGACAGTTCAGTCAGCGGGCAAGGTCATGGCATCTGTTTTCTGGGATGCGCGTGAAATAATATTTATTTAATATCCCAAAAAAGGAAAAACAATCAACAGCGCATATTATGCAGCCTTATTGCAGCGTTTGAGTGATGGAATCAAGAAAAAACGGCCCCATCTGAGAAAAAGTGTTGTTTCATCACGACAACGCACCAGTCCACGCGTGCGTCATTGCGATGGCTGAAATCAATGAGTTGAAGTTCGAATTGCTTCCTCATGCACCTTATTCGCCAGATCTGGCTCCCTTGGATTATTTACTTTTTCCGAATTGAAAAAAATGGCTCGGTGGCAAAAGATTTGCCAACAATTAAGAGGTAGAGTCTGCGGTTAATAAGTATTTTGAAGAGCTTGATGGTTCCTACTAAAAAGCGGGTATCGAAGCTATTGAACATCGTTGGGAAAAGTGTATTGAACTGAAAAGAGAATATGTTGAAAAATAAGAAACATTTTTGCAATTTTTTTACTGTTTTCTTTGTCGGGTCGGGTACTTTTGGGACTGCCCTCGTATATATTAGGTGTAGTAAAAAGTAATCTATTATTTTGCCAATAGATGGCTTTAGTAGTCTGTATCTCCCGTTGTAAGAGTGCGATCAAGTTACACTGGATAGCGTTAGAAAGATAAGATTTCGTACTAAAAAAGCTATCGATACAGTTTTGTGGTTGCTTGACTCAGTATTTTTTTAGCACGCGTCAAAGATGGACACCAACAAAAAGAAAATACGCCATATTTTACAGTTTTTCTTCGATAAAGGAGAAAACGCAAGCCAGGCAGCTGAAAATGTAAATAGTGTTTATGGTCATGATACTGTAATAGCCAATCACGCGCAAGTTTCGTTTTGTCGATTCTGTTCCGGTAATTTTGACGTCAAAGATGCACCACGCTCTAGAAGGCCAATTGTTAAAAATGTCGATAAAATAATGGAAATCGTCGAGTCCGACCGTCACGTAAGCACTGTTTTGATTGCCCAGGAGCTAAACATTGCACGAAAAACCGTTTGAAACCACTTAAATAAGGCTGGATACAAAAAGAAGTTCGATGTATGGGTGCCACACGAGTTATCGCAAAGAAACCTCATGGACCGAATTTCCATCTGCGAATCGCTGCTGAATCGCAACAATATCGATCCATTTCTGAAGCGGATGGTTACTGGTGATGAAAAGTGGGTTACTCACAATAACGTCAAGCGACAACGGTCGTGGTCAAATCGCGATGAGCTGGCGCAAACGGTGGCCAAGCCAGGATTGACAGTCAGGAAGGTTTTGCTGTGTGTTTGGTGGGACTGGCAGGGAATCATCTACTATGAGCTGCTGCCCTACGGCTGAACATTTAATTCGGACCTAAACTGTCAACAATTGGACCGTCTGAAAGAAGCAATCGCCCAGAAGCGGCCAGCTTTGGCCAATAGGAAAGGAATTGTGTTTCATCAGGACAACGCCAGGCCGCATACATCGATAGTGACTCGCCAGAAGCTCCAGGAGCTTGGTTAGGAAGTTCTTATGCATCCACCTTATAGTCCGGACCTGGCACCAAGTGATTAACACCTGTTCCTGTCTATGACGAATGATTTTGCAGGTGAAAAATTCGCCTCAAGAGAAGATTTTGAAAATTGACTGTCCCAGTTTTTTAACAATAGGGACGAGGGTTTCTACGAGAGAGGCATTAGGAAATTACCTTAAAAATAGCAATAAGTTATCGAACAAAACGGTGCATATTTAACCTAAATTGTATCATTCTATCTATGCCAAATAAAACCTTTGATTTAATGCAAAAATAATGGATTTCTTTTTACTACACCTAATATAAAGGGTGATTTATTACGAGGTTTGATTTTCAATAGGCTTTCTTTACAGATCACGCGTGACTCCTGTTACACTTAAATGTTACTTTTATTCAGTATCGTTTGACAAATCATCATGGAAAGACTTACACCTCAACAACGTATCCAAATTGTTCAGCTGTATTACGAAAATCAGCGTTCTATAAGAAATGTTTTTCGTGCACTTAGAGCAGCTTACGGCGTGCATGGTCGACCTACCGAAACCACTATAGCCAATATCATCCGCAAATTTGAAGCCCAGGATACATTATTGGATGATACGCGACCGATTAGACCACATCCAGCACTTAGTGAAGAGAATATAGCGGCTGTAGCTGAGAATGTGGCTAAAGACCGTGACGAATCGATTCGGCGTCGTTCTCAACAGCTTGGTTTGTCGTTGGCAACAACTTGGCGTATTTTACGTAAAGATCTTGGTTTTAAGGCATACAAACTTCAACTCGTGCAAGAATTGAAGCTGGGCGACTTAGGTTTGCGTCGTGTTTTCGGCAAATAGGCTTTGAATCAGCTCAATAAAAATCCGCTGTTTTATCGTGAAATTTATTTTAGTGATGACTCGCATTTTTGGCTCAATGGATACGTCAATAAGCAGAATTGCCGTATTAGGGCTGATGAACAACCTGAAGAGCTACAACAGCTATCATTAAAGCCACAGAAATGCACAGTTTGTTGTGGTTTATCAGCCGGTGGAATCATCGGTCCATATTTCTTTCAAAATAAGTCCGGTCAGAACGTAACCGTCAATGGCGACCGCTATCGCACCATGATAACGGATTTTTTGATGCCTAAAATTGAAGCTCGTAGTATCGGTAAACTTTGGTTTCAACAAGACGGCGCTGCTTCGCATACAGCAAGAGAAAAACAATGGACTTATTGAGAAATAATTTTGGTGAGAACCTAATTTCACGTTTTGGATCAGTAAATTGGCCGCCTAGATGGTGTGATATAACATCTTTAGATTATCTTCTTTGGGGTTACATGAAGTCTCTGGTCTTTAGGAATAAGCCAGCTTTAATCGACGGCTTGCAAGCCAACATTACTCGTGTCATTCACGAGATACCGGTCGCTATGCTGGAACGCGTCGTCCAAAATTGGACCCCCAGGATGGACCATTTACGGCGTAGTTGCGGTCCACATTTAAATAAGATAATCTTTAAAAAGTAAATGTCATAGATTGTTCTCTCGACTCACAATAAAATTTTTACTGTAGAATTCAACTTTATGCCTTTTATTTGAGATTAAAATCCAAACCTCATAATTAATCACTCTATATATATATATATAATTTAGGAATGAATGTTTTTATAATAAAGTCAGGATTGAAACCGATTAATTTATTATGAACCATATTATGTGATAACTAGAACTATATAATTTAGTAACTAATGGAGAAAAACCAATTGTATTATATTTAAGAAAGATAAGCTAAATGTACCTATACCGGATCGCATTTGATAAAGGTTATAAATTTGTTGATTTTATTAAAAATAGATACGTATATTTAATAATAATATATGTACTAATTTATCGCCTGATCACTTTTGAGTACATACAACTTTTTATAATTGGTTTTAAATGTATATTTTTAAATAAATCATAAAAATTAAAAACATACTGACATGTACATATAGTGGAACAAGATATTAATAAACGTAAGATAGTAATTGAGTGACTGTAGTACTAATAATAATATTAATAATATTAATTCTTTAAGGCCTATGTAAAACCCAAGCTATATAGAATAAAATGAACCACGCTAAACGGGACTTTACTGAAAAATAGAATACCCGCGTCTTTTTGTTTTTGAATTTGATTATTTATTGCAAAATTGTTAGAAAAAATTAGTATTAAACTCAGAATTTTGGGAAACTAATAGCGGCAATCAATTCTATGGGAAAAATCATGAAAAGAAGCAGAGAAATATGTTTTTATTCTCGCAACTTATTTTGCAATAAATTGTTGTAAAAAATTTGAAGTCACTAGAACCCGAACTTATTCCGTCAATGAACCTCCCTTTAGGTACTTATGAGCTATATATATTATAAAAAATTGCTATACACCAAATTAGAAATTCTTAGAGCCAGATTATGTATTTCATTGGAAAAAAGGCCCTTTTCATCATGAGAATAATAATAGTAGGTATGGTGCTAACACAACAGCAATCGTCTACTTGAAAGAAAAAATTCATGTGATTTATTTGTATTATTTTTTTCTGGTTCAATAAAAATCATATTGTTGAGGCCACTACAGAATGTAAACACGATTTATCTTTTATGGATTTGAATAAAGTTTTAACAATACTACTTATTTCAATTATAAATTCCAGAAAAAGTCAGAGGGATTATTGGTATATGAAATCTTTGTTATGTTGTACTGTAGCATTAAATATTTTATAAAAAAATAATTTTATTGGAATAAAAAGAAATATATGCTTTTATAAAAGCATGAATCGCAACGATGACGAGAAAGTTTGGAACTTTCGATCATTATACGATCTGCTTCGTTAAAAAATAACAAGATTTTGATTCTTTGACAAAAATTTTTCAATTAATGAAGTTATGGTAAGATGCTTTATAAAATTCAAGATTGACGTATACGTGCGTGCATAGTCACAACTGTTTCCTAACCCCTCTCTCGCCATTTTTACTTCCTACCGCCCACGGGAGATGGCGCACACACAGTCGGAAAACTGGTGCCGCTGCGTGGGAGATGTTCTCATTCTCCACTAACACGCTACCTTTCGCGACCGCGCAAGGTACTCTTCCGTAAGGCCTCAGAGCTTAGGCCCATTTCTCGAGCTCGACACTTACGCTTCGGCGACTGCCTAGAGTAGTCGCCTCCACCTCCTGCTCCTGAGAACGATCTTGCGCCTGCCGCATACCTGCTCTAGGTCAATACGAACTTAGCGCCTCGCGCTGCCCACATTTCCTCGTATTCCAGCGATCGCCGCAAATATATCCTGCTTACAAGCGATCTTGCACCTGGCGTACCTACGCTCTGCGGTAAGCGATATCTGCGCCTTGCGCCGTACGCTAATGGCAGTCGAGCGCAAGATCGACGATATACTTCCCACCAATGACCAGGGCCTGTTGATCACCTAGATTCAGGCTAGCGATCCGTGTTCACACGCTGAGCACAGCAGTCTCGGAGAGTAGCGAACGCCGCACCTGGCACTAACCTCTGATCTCGTCCCGCCTCGCGGGACACCGGCGGGCTCTAACGACACATTTGGCAGACATTCACAGCTCCATAGACGCGACACAAATCTATATTCTTTGTTTTTGTGTCCAGTATATTTCTTTTCTTGACCTTTCTCTTTTTTACCTCCCCGTCCTTCTACCAGGCGGCTTTGACAGAGCTCCGCCCTTGAGCCTAAGTCAAATTAGCACCCAACGTGAGGCTAGATGAAGTTTTTCAATTTTACTACGAGTCGCACACGCAGATACGGTAACTTCGTCACAAGACCTTAGCATACCAAAAAAGCGAATGGAAGCCGATCAGCCTACGCAGCCTAGCGCGAGTACTGACACCGTAAGGGAGTCACTTTCTCAGATAACCGCTATGGAGGAAGTACGTAATTTATTATTTGCGCATATAGTCATCGGCAATCCAGAGCTTCCCGAGTTCAACGATCGGGATCACGAGGACTTAAACACGTTTATACAGGAGTGCGAGGCGGCCTTTGAAACGAACAAGACGGACGCTTATGCGCATGTTCGACTGGCCACACACTCTCTCAAGGACGTCGACACCGCTCGCTGGTGATCAGTCTACAAAAATCTAAGCTGTAGTTGGCTCACATGAGCACTAGTGATCTTTACGCTCAACTTGGCGAAGCGCAGGCCCACGAAAAGTCCGACAAGGAGCTGGAGAATATCCTAACGTCGAACTAGCGCCTGGAAAATGTCAATGGGGTGTACTTCGTGATGGAGTGCAGACGTACTCCTCGCGTTTACGTGCCAACAGCGTGCCGCCCAAAGGTACTATAGTACTTGCCCGATTACCCGTTAGCAGGTCACCCCAGTTTCGCCGACACATTACGCGCCGCCCGAGAAAGTTTTATCTGACCTCGAATGCGCAAAGGAGTGCGGCGTAAGGTCGCGCAGTGTTTTGCTTGCACAACGACAGAAGCTGCGAAACCGATGGCACATAGGGAGCAAAAATCTCGAAAACCGTCCGAGCCATGGGACACTGTTGCTGTCGACTTAATGGGATCGTATCTAAAGTAATCGAGAGGTAAGCGGTATATCCTTGTTGTCACCAATTTGTTCTTTTGATGGACAGAAGCATTCGCATTGCCTAACGCCGAAATTATAACGATTGCACCTGTTATAGAAAGCGAAGTTTTTATGAGGTGGAGATATCCTCGTGTGCTGCTCTCATCCAACGCGCCACAGTTCCGGGGTTCTGTTTGGAAGAAGCGATGCAAGGAGTGGAGAGCAGAGCCGTATACAACGTCGGCCTACCATCCGCAGGCTAATCCAACAGAAAGGCGGAATCAGGAGTTGAAAAAGGGCATGCGACTACGGTTAAATGGCCGTTATCAAAGAGAATAGGATCACCACCTATCTGCCATTCTTTTTAACATGCGTAGAAGGGAAAATGCTCGCATAAGGCAAGCTCCTAGCTATACATTACTCCGATGCACGTTGCCGCGGCTGTGTGAACGGACGTTTTTTGGCGCGGCCGCGCAAACGCGCATTAAGGAAGTCAGATTAAATCAAATTAAGTAAAATTATGTAAACATCGGTAGTTCACATGTATGCCTGAAACGCGGGGAGTGGGTTTATTCAAAGAACTTTGCGCTGTCAAACGCAGTGACAGGGTTTAATGCAGGTCTAGCACCGAAATGGACCGGTCTGTACAAAGTCGCAGAAGCATGCAGTCCCGACGTGTACATTATGGAAAGACCGGGACAAAAGCCCATAAAACTACATGTTGTGGCCTTAAGGAGAGCTGCTTTGGCCGCGGATAAGACAGAACTGGCTTCACAGCCGCAATATGCTAAAGAAGCTGCTTACACAAAGCAGCCTCCTATCACTGCGTTGGACTAAATTTATTTATTATTTCAACATTCTTATAAACGTTATTTCATTGACTCAAAACGGCTTTTATTAAACGATAGAAATTTTTTTCTTAGTGTATCTTTTTCATTCACTTCTAAACACCGAGGCGCGCTATAAGATGTTTCATAACAAAAAAATATATTTATATATTTTTTTATTGTATAATAATCATTAATTTGTATATAGCTTATGAACTTGAAAAAAGAAGTACTTTGTAAATAAAAGAGACATCATATATCTTAAGATTTGATTTTAACTTTATCCCTGCAATGCCTTTTTAATGTTGAGAATGATTTACCATAGAAGTCAAAAACTTATTCAATAGAGTTAAAACCTAAGGGATATATATATTCGATTTGTTTTATAAAAAGATTTAGAATTTTTATCATATAGAAAGTGTATGTAAATGCATATTGTACATATTAATTAGCAGGTCATGGGAAGCCGAAATTTCCAAAAAGCGAAATTCCTTGACATTCTATCAGAATTTATTAATATGCTGAAAGTTAAACAAATTTTATTACACATGTAAACATCGAAGAATTTGATGTTAAGTATATCGAAGAACAGATTTTAATGTTTAGAATAGCAACTTCGTTATAAACAAAGGAAATGATCAATTTTTTTTTAATTATTTAAATTATTAAAGGGAAATCCTATTAAGATTAAAAAGATTAGTATGCACATCTGTGTATTTACTCGACCAATGAATAATGAAAAAGAGATTATTTTGAATTCAATAGTATTTTTAACTAATTATTTTGAATTTTTAATTCAAATTATTTTTAATTAATTCCATTTTAATTTACATTGCAATTTTTAGTGCCATGACACGCGATGTCACCTGTTATTATTCTTTTAGGGGGTATCTTGCTTTAGAAGGCCTAAAAAAAGCGTTTTTGGGAGAATGTGTTTAGGAGAGAAAAAAATAAGTTAGTCAAGCAAACTTTTTAGATTATTTTATTGCATATTTGAACATAAAAAAAAATTTTTTTAGAGAAAAATATTCAAACGCAACCTATTTTTATGCACATTTGTGCAACACCTTGCAATTGCTGTCTCCAATCGGCGGGAAAGATGAAGCACGTAATTTTCGTCTCAAATAAAAAAACCAAAGACAATTTTAATTTTCATATATTTTTCTTCTATACAAACTAATAAAAATCAAAAAAATTGTAAAATTACAATTTTTTCTCAGGTTTAAAAAAAAATGTGACCTAAGACCTGCTTTACTAGCAGGTTTGGAAAAAAGATCTGACATAGCAATTATTAGTGAGGGGTACAGAAAACTTGAAAAACCAAGCTGGATAAGGGATACCTCAAGAGAAGCGATAATTTTAATGTGCGAAAATATGTAGTAGATTACAATAGCAGTCGAGTGAAAGGATGGACCCTAAGAACTTTCGACCGGAAATCCTGCCTTTATTTTTTAGAAGATACCAGAATAAAAGGCATGGCCAAGGAGGAAGCTCGAAGCCTATCGCAGGCAATAATATCAGCTTGCGATGCTTCTATATGCAAGAAATCAAATTCCCGCAGAGCACTAGTCTATTGGTGGAAAGAGGATATTGCAGCTATACACCGCGAGTGTATCCAGACCAGAAGGATATATCAAAGAGCTGAAAAACAGCAAGACTTGGTCTGCTACTTAAACAACTGAAAGTGACCTATAGAAAGAATATAGAAGAGCTCAGGACTAATTGAAGCAGCAAAAAGCAAGTGTTAGTGAATGCTTTGCGAGGAAGTAGGCTGTGATCCCTTAGGCAAACCATATGACTGTTATGCAAAACATAGAACCCAGGGGTAACAAAGCCCCAACATTTACATCATTCCTAGAATGGGTAGTACATCACCTGTTTCTAGAACACCCAATGCGACCGCACGGTACTGGTCTAAGGTCAATATCAAGCAAGGACTCAGCAGATTTTCTTGTCATAACCGAGGTCGAACTGAAGCCCGCAGCCTAGAAAATTTCTGTTTAGAAGGTGCCTAGAGCAGATAGAATTCCTGGCGTTGCCAAAAAGACAGCAGCATTTTATATATCGGATACGTTTTTGGCGGCATTCAACCATTTTCTAAAAGAAGGAACATTTTCAGTTCAATCTACGGAGCAAAGACTGAGGCTGTTCGCTAAAGGAAACAAACTACCAAATGAATCGTTATCGTGACGACTGCTCTGCATGTTGGGTATCGTAGGGATGTTATTCAAACGTATCATATAATTATAACAGACTTGAGTTGACTATACAGCAAGCCGCTGATCTATCAGAATACCAGTTTGGATTCTGGAAGGGTTCCTCGACTATAGATGCCATAGAAATAGTAGTAGGATTAGCCGCGAACGCTTTGCAGGGTAGACAATCCACTAAGCTAATTTGTACCATTATTGCGCTTGACATCCGTAACGTCCTTAACTTGACTAGATGGGTCGATATTATGGGGGCATTAAAATACTTCAACATACCGCACTATCTGCGTAAGATCGTTTTGAGCTACCTCATATATAGAATTCTAAAAAAAGACAGATGAAGACCAATGAACCTACAAGGGTGGTCCCAGAAGTATTCGACCTGACGTATAGATGGCTGTTGTTGGTTAAAAAATATTTCCACAGTAGAAAGAACGAATCTTATAAAGCTTAGGTTTCAGGTTCAAAGACACTACGTTGTGTAGTATTTATTTGGCAGCTATCAACAGTAAACACTCTCAGTGAATTTTAAACATGGAAAAATTGGTCATCGTTTGTTAATTGACGTAAAAATTAAAATTTATCAAATATAAAATTAATTAAATTAAAATTAAAATTAAATTTAAAATCAAAAGTAATTGAATTAAAACCTTAAAATTTAATAGATTCGTAATTATGAAGATACACCGAAAATATTTACATATTTTATCTTATACCAATGAGAACAAATATGCAATATATAAATGTTCAATGAATATTGTAATGTATGATGACGCTCCGCACTCTATGCAATGGAACGTCTCTATATGACAGTGTATTGATTCCATTATATTGGGCTGTTCGATAATTAATGTCGCTTTTTTCTCATAGATGGCGTGAACTGCATATTTCATGTAGTAGCGGTTGTGTGGCGTATATTATTATATACTATTATAAAGGTTAGACTGTACACTATCTTCTGTCGAAAACTGAGCATCATTGGTAAATAACAAGTTGGTTAAAAATAAGGTTGAAAATGGACAATCGAAGTAAGCATTATCGGCATATTTTATTATTTTACTTCCGAAAGGGCAAAAATGCGGTGCAAGCTCGAAAGAAATTGTGTCAAGTTTATAGTGAGGACTGCCTTAGTGAACGCCAGTGTCAGCGTTGGTTTGCTCGCTTTGGTTCTGGAAATTTTAATGTGCAAGATGCACCACATACTGGTCATCCAGCCATTACTGATGACGACAAAATAAAGGCGTTAATCGAAACTAACTGGCATATGACAACTCGAGAGATAGCAGAGAAGCTCGGCATAACGAATTCAACCGTTTACTAGCACTTACAACAGCTTGGTTACGTAAACAAACTGGATATTTGGATTCCTTACGAATTAAAGGAAATCCACTTCACCAAACGCATTAACATATGCGATTCTTTGCTGAATCGTAACGAAGACGACCCATTCCTTAAAAGAATTATAACGAGTGATGAAACATGGATTGTGTACGATAATGTAGTCCGAAAACGATCATGGATCAAGCAAGATAAGCCCCCACGATCCACATCCAAAGCCAATATTCACCAAAAGAAGATTATGCTTTCTGTGTGGTGGGATTACAAGGGTATAGTCTACTTTAAGCTACTTCTAAAAAACCAAACTAATGATACGAATGTCTACTGTCGTCAACTATCGAAATTGAACAAAGCCATCAAGAAAAAACGCCCTGAACTGGCCAATCGCAAAGGTGTGATGTTCCATCATGATAAAGCCAAACCTCAGACCTCTTTGATAACCCGTCAAAAATTGATGGAGTTCAATTTGGAACTGATCCCACATTCACTCTATAGCTCTGACTTAGCACCATTTGACTATCATTTGTTTCGCTCCCTTAAAAAACATTTGAATGGTAAAACTTTCGATTTCGATCAGGCTGTCAAAAATGAGTTGGACCAGTTCTTCGCTTCTAAAAATGAAGGCTTCTTCAGACCTGGAATTTTTCAACTTACCGCAAGATGGCAAAAGGTCATGCAACAAAACGGTCAATATATCATTGATTAATGTTTGTTGATAATATAAATGAATTAACTTTGAAAAACATAAAAAAAACAACATTGATTATCAAACAACCCAATATATACGTGTGTAACATTTAAAATATTCAACATATATATGTTTTTATATAATTTTGAATTGCCGCGTTTTGGAGGTATACGCGTAGATCTCGTTGAGGCGTATCTGTGATACCGTTTTTGGAAACGATCGAGAGATCGATTTTTTTTAGTAGTACCAATACTTTTTTCCTCTTTGTGTCATATTCATCCGTTAGATTTTCAGTGTGTAAAAGAGCGATGTGCTGTGTGGCAGTTCAGTGGTTTAAACTGTAAGGTGAATTGTGTAGATAAATATATGTATATACAGGGTGCGTACGGTATTTGAGGACATGCATAAATGTAACTATAACTTCGCGAATTTTTTTTTTTATTTTTTTTTCTTTTCAGATAAGAAATGGCGGACTACAACATCACTCAAGAAATGAAGAGATATGCTGTTATCGTCGCTATATGTGCGAACCATACAGATTTAGAGATCTCTAATTTTCTTAATTGCGCCCGTTCATTTGTGCATAAGGTTCGCCGTGAATTGGAAGCATCAGAAGGCGATACAGAATCGGTTGCAAAACGCAAAAAGCACGAACAACGTTCTGACACTGTCCGATCTGCAGAATTTTTAGAGCAAATGCAAGCGATCATAGACGAGGACCCTGCAAAATCAATTAGGGTCCTTGCGAGTGAGCTTCATGTTTCTAAGCGCCTTATTCGTAGAGTTGTCCACGAAGACCTTCGGTATAAGTCTTACGTGATGCCCAGAGGACAGTTCATGTCGGAACGAACACATGAACAGAGAGTTCTCCGATCAAAACGTCTTTTAAACAAAATCAAACACCCTGAGACGCCCAAAATGTTATGGTTTTTTTCTGACAAAAAGAATTTTGATCAAGATCAAAAGACCAATCGCAGAAATGACAGATGGCTATGTTCAAATCCTACGGAGGTTCCTGTTGTTATGTACACAAAATTTCTAGCCACTGTTATGGTTTTAGGTGTTGTCAGCAACGAAGGACATGTTATGCCACCACACTTTTTTACTCAAGGACTTCGAGTGAACTCTGCTGCATACATCGAGGTTTTGGAGACGATAGTAAAACCCTGGATAGACAATGTAAGCGGAGGCAGACCATACATTTTTCAACAAGACTCTGCTCCTTGACATAAAGCGATGGTGACACAAGATTGGATGACCGAAAATTTTCATGACCACATAACAACGAACCTATGGCCACCTAGCTCCCCAGACCTTAATCCTTTAGATTATTACGTATGGGGCGTAGTTGTGCGTGAGACCAATAAGCGTCTTCATAACACCACTTCTTCGCTGAAGACTGCTATTAATGCCGTTATGGTCAATATAAACAAGGAGCATTTGATTCGGGCATGTAATTGTTCCCGGACCCGGATCGAAGAGGTTATTGCTGCAAATGGCGATTTTATTAAATAACTTTATAGCCATATATTAATTTAACGTTGTAAGAAAAATTCCTAAAATTTCATTATATTTTATTAAATATACAAGCTAATTAATTTTACTCTCAAGTTGTCTTTAAATACCGTACGCACCCTGTATAATTCGTTCTTTAGCAAATTTAAAACTTTCTGTTGAACATTGGGATGTTTGGCTCGTTTTTTTTTTGCTGTCTGACCGCTTAGATCCAGAATCTCGAAAACTGTGGTAAGTTGAGCTTAGCAAGAAGGATAGGGAGTTCAACTGTAACAATGAGGACGAATCTACTATTTCTAAGTCGCTTCCGAAGTTTACAGACCTTATTAAATTTCTTGAGAAAAGAGCTGAAGCTCTTAGCATGTTGGTTGCTAAGCGTAGGAAGGAAAAAAGACCATCTTCTACTCCCATCTTAGCTTCGCATGCTCGTAAGGTTTTTCATGCTAGTTCTTCTCGGTAATCAGGATCTATGAAATGTTCTCTTTGCTCCAGCTCACACCCTCTGATTAAGTGCTTTAAGTTTAAAGATAAACTTCCACACGAACGTCTTTTTCAAGTTAAACATTTGCAGGTTTGTTTTAATTGCTTTGGCACGCATAGAGTGAATGTTTGCCCTTCTAAGGGACGTTGCTCGATTTGTCAGGACAAACATGATACACTCCTTCATCCCAAATCTCTTGAAAATTTTTTGGCTTTGCAGTCGAATGTGCAGGGTTCTAAAGGTTCTCAAATCGATAAGTCAAATCCTCAACCGGTCGTAAGCTTGCATGCGGCTCATAGCTTTGCGTGGAAGCAAAAGGTTATTCTCGCTACAGCACGGGTTTGGGTGGTAGCCTTAAGCGGTGAAAGCACCTATGTTCGCGCACTGTTGGATCAGGGATCAGAATCCTCGTTTGTCTCAGAGTCGATTGTGCAGCTGTTGGGGCTGCCGAAACAGCGAACGTGTGTACCTTTGTCAGGGCTTGGTACCAGTTTAGCGGGCGCTGCGCGTTTAATGACGCAACTCATTTTAAAATCTAGTATTGAATCAAACTTTCAGCTAAAAGCGAATGCGCTTATCCTTCCACGACTTACCTCGCAACTTTCGGCCAATAGCATTAGTAATTTTAATTTTTAGCAATTCGCAGAGCTTACGCTAGCGGATCCACAATTTTTCGTCTCGGATAAGGTCGATCTTATTTTAGGTGCTTACGTTTATGGAGATTTGTTACGTTCATGTCTAAAACGCCTATCTCCGTCCCATCTTGTTGCTTAAAATACAGCTTTTGGCTGGATTGTTTTCGGTGCTTTGCAGATGGATGCGCCATGGCGGGCGGTTCAGCCTGTATCTAATTCTTCATCGCAGGTTTTACATTGCACGTCCATGCCTGACGTAGATCAAACGATGCAGCGATTCTGGGTGCTCGAAGAGGTACCAACTTTCTTTTCCTAATTAAAGCCCGAAGATAAGGATTGTGTAAAGGTTTTTGAAGAACATAATCGTCGTAATGCACAAGGGCGGTACGAAGTGCAACTTCCGTTAAAGTTAAAGCCACCTTCCGTTGGTGCGACAACTCGGCAAATGGCGCTCGGATCTCTTGGTTCTGTTCATCGTCGCTTTGCGCGTGACAGTAAGGTGGCTGCAGCTTATCGAGAGTTTATGGCAAAGTACAAAAAACTAGAGCATATGGTATGGATTTCAGATTCCGAGATACAACAGGCACGCGTGTGGTATTTGCCACATCATCCAGTAGTGCAAGAGTCAATGAATGCGTGGAAACTCAGAGTTGTCTTCGATGCTTCGCGTCAAACTCGTGAGGGACATTTTTTTAAAAATTTTTTGTTTGCAGGAGCTCCGTTGCAGAGTGATATCTCGCTAATTCTTCTTAATTAGCGCAAATAATTTTCTCGCGTTTACAGCAGATATTGTAAAGATGTTCCGGTAGATAGATGTGCGGCGAGAGGACCAGGATCTGCGAAGAATCGTGTGGGCACCTGACGCGGATTCGGAGCTAGTTGATTATCGTATGACTACCGTCACCTATGGTACTGACTGCGCTCCGTACTTAGCTATTCGTACGCTATTGCAGTTGGTGGAGGATGAGGGTACGAGATTCCCTCTGGGAGCTGAATGTCTCAAATACGAGACATACGTGGATGATACATTTGCAGGCGCGGATGAGCTTTCTACAGCTATTCAAAAAAGAGTTGAGCTTACAGAGCTTTTAAGAACAGCGGGTATTGAGCTAAATAAGTGGTCTGTAAATTATCCACATCGTCTTCCACCACAGGTTCAGCAGAAGCCAGCAAAGCAGATCGATGTAGGCTAAGCAGTGAAAACTCTCGGAGTTCATTGGATTCCAGGTCGAGACCATTTTTAGTTTAATGTTACGAATATTAAAGGGATCTCGAAAGCTACGACAAGACGTTCCATTCTATCGCATATAGCTCGTTTGTTCGATCTACTCGGATGGCTTGTACTAGGTTGTTCATGAAGTTTTAAAAGCGACACCTATAAAGCAGTAGAAGAACCAAAATTTTTACGCCATTTTAATATTTTATTTTTTATATAAACATACTTAAAGTTTCATTCCACTCTGTAAATTCATTGTTTGTTCACAAGCCATTTGAAGTTGACGTGTCAGTGTATTTTTTTTTACAATGGAAAAAACCGAATATCGTGCAGTGATAAAATTCTTTGTTTTGGAAGGTTTATCAGCAACGGAAATTCATACAAAAATGATGAAAGTGTTAAAGGAATCTGCTCCTTCATTTCCAACTGTGCATCGATGGGTTTTAGAGTTTAGACGTGGTTGAAAAAGCGTTGAAGACGATCCACGCTCAGGACGTCCAAAAAGTGCATCAACACCAGCATTCATAGCAAAAGTACAAGATATGGTTTTGGAAAATCGTCGATTGACCGAGAGAGATTCAGCAGAGGCCCTAGACATCTCATTAGGCAGTGTAAGTCATATTTTAAATAAAGTTTTGGGTTTCAGAAAGCTCTGTGCGCAATGGGTGCCGCATTCGCTCACAATGGAACAAAAACACGTTCGAATTCGACTTTCTGAGCAACATTTGGAGCGTTTTCGAAAGGATAAAAAGGATTTTTTGCGTCGATTTATCACTATGGATGACTTGGGTCTACCATCATGACCCTAAATTAAAACAAGAGGCTAAAGAATGGTGTCAACCAGGCACTTCGGCATCGAAGCGAGTTCGTGTCCAGAAATCGGCGAAGAAGGTGTTGGCGTCAGTTTTTTGGGATGCAAAAGGGATTTTGTTGGTGGATTATCTCCAAACTGGCAAAACAATAAATTCTGAATATTATTGTAACCTTTTGGACCAATCGGATGAAAAAATTAGTGAAAAAAGACCCGGTTTGCACAAGAAAAAAATCGTTTTTCATTAAGACAATGCACCCGCTCACACAGCTCAAAAAACCATCACTAAAATAACCGAATTAAAGTACGAATTGTTGCAGCATCCACCTTATTCGCCTGATTTAGCTCTCTTAGACTTCTGGCAGTTTCCACACCTCAAGAAATTCCTTCGTGGGAAGCATTTTTCATTAAACGAAGAGGTTATAGCCGTCGTAGAAGAGTATTTTGCAGGCCTTGCAGAAAGTCACTTCTATGATGGGATTAACAAGTTGGAAGACCGTTGGACCAAGTGTATTAAACTTATGGGAGATTATACTGAGCAATAAAAGTGATTTTACCAACAAAAAGAAGCATCTTAATTTCTGCTTTTAAAACTTTTTAAACAACCTAGTACCTATTACAATAATGCGAAAATTTTGCCTTCGGAACCTAAGATCTTGACTCGGTTTTCGTCTTTCACCCGTGTTAAACGTATTCTTGCGTACTGCAGGCGTCCTCTTCTTAACCTGCGTTGGCGAAAGGAATCTCTGGAGCCGCTGCTTTCCTTTCTTACTTCGTTAGAATTATCTAAAGCTCGTTGTATTATCGTCCGCTTATCGCAGGCGAGCAGTTTCGCGTTAAAGATTGAATCATTAAAAACCGGAGGAAGAATACTGAATCGCAGTAGGCTGAATAAATTAAATCCATTGTTATGTAAGAATGACATTTTACGAGTAGGAGGGCGACTGTCGCATTCTGATCTCTCCTTTGACAGGAAACGAAATTGATTTTATCGCAGCATTCCGCTGTCAGCCTGCTGTTCGTGCGTTATGCGCATCGATTGTGTCTTTATGGCGAGCCTACGTTGGCCTCTATTATTTTAATGCAGCAGGTGTGGATTTTAGGTAGAAGTAAATTCGTGAAAGCGACTCTTTATAAATGTGATATCGATGATCTCCTTGCATTAACGCTCTCTCATTTCCTTTATGGTGGTACTTCAGCATTGCTCCCTGACGCAGATCTTTCATTGGTGCCGCAAAACCGATTGGATCGCTTTCGATTGCTTCAGCGTATTTGCAATCAATTTTGGAAGCGTTGGTCTTCAGAATATCTTTTTTATTTACAGGAACGAGAAAAATGGAGAAATCTCACAGATAATTTTTTGTGTAGGTAAGCTTGTTTGGTTAGAGATGATCGCTATCCTACGGCGAAGTGGCCGTTAGGACGAATCATTGAAGTACATCTAGGTCCAGATGGTCTCATGCGAGTTGCAACGATAAAGACAGCCACGTCTGTGCTTCAATAGCCTATTCCACGTATTTGCCAGTCACATCTAGAGGATAGTGACCAGAAAACAACTCGAAAACGTAGGTCTCCGGTTCGTCCGATGGACGAAGGCGGGCGGAATATTCGGGTCATCTTGACATTGATGTCGCCATCGTCTGTGGTGTCGACGCTGCGGTCCTGCGCCTCACGCGCCCGCTTTTTCTTTGGCGTGGCGCCAGCGGCACGCGGGAAGAAGATAGACTTGAGCGTATCTCGCGGTGGTCCTGCGCTTCACACGCCCTCCTTTTTCTTCTCACGTGGTGCATGCGGCGCGCGGGAAGAAGACTGACTTCATCGTAACTCGCGGCGGTGACGAGTCTCTGCATGTCCGTGCGAGTCTTAAGTGCCTTTTTTTGGCTTTGTTAACCTCACGTTCGGGTTGATTGCATGATTTGTGCATGTTTGGGGCTGGATTTTGTAATTGCGTGCATGTAGTATGTGAGTGCGAGTGAAGGAGGTGCATCTCAGCATAGAATTTGTTGATTGTGAAACGCTTTCCACGTGCGTCAGGTTCGACGTGACGCGTTCCAGGGCGAGCGTATTTTCGCAGCAACTAGATTTGTTGCCCGGCGCCGCAGCGTTGGTCTTCCCGAGACATCGGGGCGCGTTGTGTGCAGGTCGAGGACCACTACGCTCCCCAGGCCCGGCTTCACCAGGTGGATTTGGTGTACCATAGTGGCCAGAGATCTTGATTTTTGTTGCTTTGCGAGTTGCGCGGGCCACGTGACCCATGGTAAGCGTTAGTCTTAAGTTTGCGTACACGCGATGTCCATTTTTGCGTCGTTTTCTTTGAGGGTCCGTCTGAGTTTCTGCCAAAGAATAAATATGACCATTCAAGAAAATGGACGACTAATTAAACATCTGTTTTAATCGACGTCTAAACCGGCTAAGTTCTAAGAGTCTTCCCTTGACTGGGCGGACTCGTTGCCTTGCCTTGACTGGCTGGGTGCTATGAGTTTTTTCTTGACTGGGCGGACTCGTTGACTTGCCTTTACTAGCTGGGTGCTATGAGTCTTCCCTTGACTGGGCAGACTCGTTGCTTTACCTTAACTGGCTAGATTCTGAGAGTCTTTCCTTAACTGATTCCATGCGTTGCCTTAACTGGCTAGGTATTAAAATACTTCCCTGAAATCGGCGGACAATGTCTTGCCTCGTTCCAATTCCGGCGCTTGAATTACGGGTTTCCAACTAAAAAAACTAACTTCACCTCAGAATGACCTTAAAGGTGATGGTTAAGGTCATATTCAGACGTAAAATTTTCCGCTCTCTCCATTTCCGGGGTCAAAAGTAGGAGTGCTTACATGAAAAAACTAACTTTACCTTCAAATGACCTTAAAGGTCATTGTCAAGATCACAATAAAGGTCACCATTGGATGACCCTCTTACAACTTTTATTTGAAATATTGTTTCCTAAGGACAAATTTTTAGAGTTATTCGCGTGGGGCGATTGAAATGGGACACCCTATATATATATATATATATATATATATATATATATATATAACTATTAGGTTGCTGCAGATAAAATGGCCGATTTAGTAATAAATTTTTAAACAGCTGTAACTTTTTATGAAGATAATTTATTTAATCAAAATAGGTACCAATAGATGCAACACACTTTTTCCAACGAGATACAAGTACGTTTATTCCAGTTTTGTGGAAGTCCCAGTTTCTGATTCGAAGAAACTCCTTCAAGGCATTTTTGACAGCAGCTTCATTATGAAATCTTTTTCCTGTCAAAAAGTGATTCAAATGTTTAAAGAAATAGTAAACTGTTAATGAGAGGTCTGGTGAATATAGAGGGTGAGGAGAGTCTCATAGCACAACTCGTTTAATTTTTGGACCGTTGTTCTCGATACATGAGGTCGTGCGTTATCATGAAACAGTATCACTCCATCCCTGTTGACAAGCCTAGGTCGTTGGACTATCAATTTCTGATGCATTTCATCCAGTTGAGCACAGTATTTCTTAGTATTGATGGTTTTGCCAGGTCGCAGGAACGAATAGTGGATAACTCCAGCTACAGACCACCAAACGGTTACCGTTATTTTCTTTGGATAAAGGCTTGGTTTCAGCATGTGTCTTGGCGCTTCATCGGCATCTAGCCATTGGGCTGATCGGCGACGATTATCGTATCAAATCCACTTTTCATCGCAGGTCATAATTCGGTGCAAGAATAGTTCTTTTTTGTTGGGGTAGAGAAGAGAACTTGAAATCTTTATTTGACACGTCATGTTTTGCTCGGTAAGATCATACGGAACCCATTTGTCAAGCTTTTTTACTTTAAGTTGTTGCAAGTGGCGGCAAACTGTCGAATTGTGAACGCCTAATTTCTCGGCAAGATCCTTTATGGTTTGACGAGGGGTCAGACTCCACTAATGCACCCAGCTCGTCGTTATCGATCGATGGTCCTGGGTGTCCGCGTGGCTCATTTCCAAGGTCCATATCTCTGGATCGAAATTTTTCGAACTACTGCTGAGTGGTTCGTTCGCTAACTGTATTAGGCACAAATGCGCTGTTGATATTCCTCGTTGCTTCTGTTGCGTTGTGCTCTAATTTAAATTCGTATACTGAAAGTAGCCGTTTTTGACTCACTTTCATGTATACTTTCTCTTTTTGTTTTTACGATCGCTATGAAGTGCAAAACAGCCAACATGCCAACATAATACACTGAAATTGCAGCCAACTTTATGTCATTGCTAAATCGGCTATTTCATCTGCAGCAACCTCATATAATGAGTAGTAAATGATAGTTGTCGCGTTTTTTTTGTCGCATTAACACAACTTAAAATTTGAGCAAGGTATCTTAAATTTAAATAATTTTAGCTTTATGTTTGAAATATAATTTGATTGTGGATTTTCATTATTATTACATAAAATCTAGACAATCATAGAAGCGACTTCATTTGAATATTGTAACTTAATTCTTCATATAATCTTAACTGTTAATTCTAAAGTATAGTTTAAAATAATTTTTAACTAATTAATTCCAAAATATGTATGAGATTTTTAAAATATAATCTTATAATAATCTTAAAATAACTAATTCTAATATGAAAACAAAAAAAAATTAGGGGAACCCTTTTAATAGTGTAACGTCGGTGCATGACCTCCGTTTTTTTTGTGTTTTGTCAGCCGAAAAGTTCTTTACTGTCTTTCCTAACACAATAATCCCCTCCACAACCTACTTGACGCACTCTCCACTAACGTAGACTATTGGGAAACTCAACCCAAGCTTAAACCGAGAGTTGAATAGCTGCTCTCGTTAAACTCAAATTTACTACGATGCAATTTTTACAGACAATCGCACACATGTCATAATAAAATAAAATTCTTCTTTCTAAGTGAGGAAATAACTAAATCGCTAAGTTAGTCAATACCAATTTCATTGACATTTGACATACAAATTCATGTAAGGTAGTCTTTCTTATAGCGTAATTTAGAACATCGTGCAATCATCTGAAATGTCATGAATTCTTGTAATACGCTCCAAATAATTTTTTTTTATAATTAATTAAATAAAAATAAGTGATTAATTTAATAAATTAAAAGAAATAATTAAATTAAATCAGCTGCATTAGGCCAACGTTTAACTGTTATTAATTCCTTTAGTTTAATTTTTAATTTTAGCGACAATTCAACGATCCTAATTATTACTATTTCACTATTTAATAGAATAGAATAAGAGTCCGCGACTAGCTACATTATTTTATTTTTATAAGCAAAATCGTACAAAAAGAAATTGCATGAATAATTACAGTTTGATTATTAATAGTAGAAATTTTACTATAAATTAACAATCATACTAGCAAATATTCACTTAATAACTTTTTGAAAATAAAGATAATCAAATAAGTACTCCTCCAATAGTCCTTAACGAATAATTAGAAATAAAATTAAAAATGATTATTTGAGATATTATCTTACTAAACTAAGGATATCATTCATATCCATAGTAACAATCTTTTTTATTATTTAAATAATCATTTTTGATTTGAAAATCACTATATAAATTAATCACTTAAAATGCGATAAAAAACTTCATTCTTTTTATAAAATGTGTTAAATTTTAAATAGAACACAATTGTACAATTTAAATTAACAGAATTTTATTGTAAATAATAAATAATAAACTTATGTAAAAATTCCGAAAAAATGGATCATCTCTCTCTCTCTAGTTCTCACTCTCCGAGAAGCCCGCCAGGAAGAGGGGGCCTGAAAAACTTGGCCTCTCCCCGAATTTCCCGGTTGAAGAAAGAATTTGCTGAGTAGCTTCTCCGACGCATTTAAATATAGCACAAAATGATCACCAAGTAGCAGACCTCAGGCAGCACTCGAGGACCCACGTACTACGCAAAATATTACGGGGGAAACATTACTACGAGGAACATTATTACGAGGAACATTACTAAAGAACAAGTTACACTACTACAAGCAAGTAAGGAATTATCACTACGAACAGACCTTAAGCAACTACTAGGAATCAGCTACGAAGCAGACTATTCAATTTTTCAAATGAATAAGAAGAAGACGACGAGAAGTCAACCACAACAAGAGAGAGAGAGAGAGAGAGAGGATTTGTCGCGCGCCACTAAATTCTTAAATAAAAAGTGAGTTCGGATTTCAATGTTTTAAAATCTTTTATTTATCTTAAAATTCTTCAACAGAATTATTAGCCGAAACGCGGCCGACTATTCTGCTATCCACTATTATCTTAGTAGAACCTAATCCAGAGCAGGGCTTGAGGCTGATTCCAATTTTAGGAACCAAGCCTCCTGCATCTGCTCAATCCTGGAAACACACGCCTCTCCCAAACAAACGTTTACAAACTACATCCTTGGCCACCCCAAGCCCATAAGCTTTAATGTTTAGGCTCAAGAACGCCAAAATAGCAGTGTAGCTTAACCATAGCTAAAAGAGTAACACCCGACGTTACAATAGAAATAAAGCTAGTTATTAGTAGGAACTTTACAATATATTCTTATTCGTAATGTTAATTTTACAAAAGATTCCTTAAGATTCTAAAGCATTTGGTTTAATAATCACTATGTATAATTTTAAATAAATGTCTTTAAAAAGGAAGGAAAAAAAAAGAAACGCATTATTGAATACATATAATATTGATATTAGAAAACATATAACTATATACGAGGTCTGGCTATTAAATAACGAGACTGGTTACGAAAAAGGGTTTTTTTATAAAAATTATACTACATTCGTATGCTCCCCTTTAATATACTCCCCTTCCCTCGCCACACACATTTCCATACGTTTTTTCCATTGATCGAAGCAGTGCTGGAAGTCTTCTTTGGTGAGGGCCTTCAGGAGCTCTGCCGTTTTTTGCTTTACCGCTTCCATCGACTCAAATCGGGTCCTTTTTAAAGCAGATTTTATCTTCGGAAACAAAAAAAAGTCGCACGGTGCCAAATCTGGTGAGTACGGCGCGTGTTCGAGCACTGGAGTGCGCTTACCGGCCAAATACTGCTTCACAGATAGCGCGTTATGGGCAGGTGCGTTGCCCTGGTGCAAAATCCACGTGTTGTCTTCCACAACTTGGGCCGTTTCTTACGAACTCGTTCTCGCAGTGTTGCCAAAACTGACAAATAGTAAGTCTGGTTGACAGTTTGACCCTCTGGAACCCATTCAGTCATCACGATACCGTTAATGTCGAAAAAAACGATCGACATTGCCTTGAATTTTGATTTGGACATCCTTGCTTTTTTGATTCTGGGCAATTCAGGCGTCTTCCAATGCATCGATTGCCACTTTGTTTCAACATGTAATGAAAAATCCACGTTTCGTCGCAAGTAATAATGTTTTTCATCAGTCCGGAATCTTTTTTTAACCTTTCAAGGAAATCTGAGCAGACCTGTTGACGCAAGAGCTTTTGGTCAGGAGTCAGGTTTTTTGGCACCAACTTCGCACATACTTTTGTCATGTGTAATTCCTCGTGTAAAATTTGTCTAACCGTTTCTTTATCGGCGTTTACAGCCTCGGCAATCATCCGGATGCTTATTCGATGATCTGCACGCACAATTTGGTTGATTTTGGTCACTGTTTCCGGAGTTGAAACAGTGACAGGGTGACCTGGGCGTTGGTCATCTTCAGTCCTCACTCAGCCCTCACTGAAGCGCTTACACCACTCAAAAACACGCGCACGAGATAAAGAATTGTCCCCATAGGCCTCTTGCAACAATTTACAGCACTCAGTCGGAGTTTTTTTCTATTTAACGAGAAATTTGAGATTGATACGGTGCTTCTGTTTTTCGTAACACATGGTTTTCGGCACGAGAAAAAAACACGTTCGTTTCAAACCGCTACTGCACAAATAAAATAATAGTGACGAGAACGTGTTTTGGTACGTGCATAGACAAGATATCTAGATACCCAACGCGCTACTCGTTTTTTTCCCCACCCCTCTACGGCACCCTTTAGGCGCGCAGCCTCGTTATTTAATAGCCAGACCTCGTATACTTATGCGTGCTTTTTGTTCGCATTTACTTTGTTTAAATGTTGAAAATATTGGTGTGTAAAAATAAGATAATAAGCTTAAATTCTATCGCTTGTGTTTATTTATTTAGATTAAACTTTAATTTAATATTAAATAGTTAGTCTCGATTTTGAAAATATAAGACAATTTATTCATAATTTAAAATTATATTTAAAACTTATTGTTTACAAAATAAACAAAAAAATGCAGAAAAAATTATTACATATTTTTTTTCTTTTCATTTCGAGAGAAAAATAGAAAGATTTGTTATACAGTTTGCTATTTTATTTAATATTTTAATTGTAGAAGAACATAGTCAGGCCGTTTATAATAATTTTTGTTATTAAGAGATTCATTATTGTAGATATTTTTCTCACAATTCTTGTTATTTATGTTTGTAACTGTATATTTTCAAAAAAAAAACGGCTGCATTATTTTAAAATTAAACATAATTTAATTAAGTTAAAAGATAGCAGTTTTTGTTATTTTTTTGTATTGGTATACGTATGCAATTTTGTTTTAAAATAATCTACTTGTAGCTGTCAATAATTATTTTTTTGTAAAGTATAAATTTGTCGTGAAAAATGTACAAAAAGAGACATTGCTAGGTATCTAAACTTTGCGAATAAATTACATAACTGTTAAAAACTTATTTTGGAATTTTAAGTTATTTATAAAATTTGAATTTTAATTTAACATATGTATAACAATTTCAATAAGTAATTTTATTTAATATTTTGTATGCAATTTCTATGTTTTTTTTTCTTTTGGATTTTAAATAATTATTTTTTGAATTATTTTACTTATTGTGTAAAATATACCTTGTGTAGTAATTTTGAGAATCGCAGCTTTTATACTTTTTATTAAACATTGTACTTCTTATTTTGTTTAAATATTATTCAATATATTGCTAGTTTAAAACAGTTACTTAATTTATTTGCCGGGGTCCTCCTAGTGACCTATTTATTATTTTATGATGCTACCTGTACGGAGCATCGGTGAGCTGAGATTACAATTATAAGTTGCGTTAATTGTTATAATAAAATAATTTTAGAATATTCGCTATTCTTTACATAACGTTACAATGTATTGCAAAGGAAAAGTTTGAGTGAGAAAATACGTATTTTACATAGGAAAACTACGGGTAGAAAAAAGGGTAGTTATAGGACGTTTTTATGATTTTCGGCGCCGAGTTGACGTGCACGTGTTCAGCTTGGCGTTCTTTCGCTAGACTCAAGTGCATGTACCTTTTTTTCTAATGTTCCGGGAAACCTCTTAGCCCACGCTTAGGGTGTCTTTCACAACGGTCTATGTCAATAGCCCGCGCGTTGAGTAGCTTTGGAGGGAAAAATTTTCATTGGTGGAGCAATTTGCTATAGTTAGATGCAAGTGGTCGATGTGATCGATGCGCCTTTTCGTTGACCGGTAAGGGCAGAAAAAGCAGAGAGGAAACTTATCGGCTAACACAGGAAAAAAACAAAGTTGGTGTACCGACGTTACAGTTAAAAAATAGATTATCAAAAAAATTTATCAATGCATTTATTTTATTGCCTATAAGTTTTCTTTTTTTTTTTCAATATCAATATTAACTTTTGTATCCTGCAAATATTCAGAAAAAAGAGAATATAAAGTTTTAAAATTATTTTAATAAATTGAAATCAATATAAATAATGTCGCATACATGAGTTACTTTTTATCCTGTTAAATTAACTTTAAATATTTTTGTACCTGAATTATTTATTATTATCATTTTAAGCTTATAGTTAAAAAGTGTAAATTAATGTAAAATTAATCTAAATACAACCTTTTTAATAATAAGAAAATAATGGTACGTATTGGTTGTCGTTTAAACATATTTTTCTGTGCTCTCTTCATGTATTATCAATTTATCGAATATTAGTATGGCACCTGTGAGTAGCTTATCAAAAAGAATATATAAAATCAACATTTTTGACTCTCGAAAGTTGTAAAATTAAATAATATTGCTAAGTATTTTTTTTTTATCAACACATTTTTTCTTAACGATAGCTGATCATCAATGTTGTTGTATATAATATGCTAATAAATATCTACATGTAAATACAACAATCTTTTAAATACAAAAAAATTATCGTTTTCGTTGTAACTAAAAAATATGAAAAAATGTAATTAATAATTAATTTTTATAAACATACTTTCTAACTATCTTTAATTTTAAAATATTTTAGACTAAAAAAAGCAATAAAATAAAATAATATCGCTAAATATCATCTTTTTGTTTATTAATGTATTTTTTGACCGCTACCTGGTCATCATTTACTTATCGGATTAATAAAAAGTCATTACACAAATTTCGACGCACGAAAGTTGCGAAATCTATTTAATGTTGTTAAGTATTTCAGTATTTGTGTCGAACACATTTATTTTATAATTTTAGTTAATACTAAAAAATATTATTTTATATTTTATACAATTTTCTTTTGAAATGTTACTTTAAATTGAAATATCAAAGTATACAAAATATCAATCATGTGAAATGATTCTTTTTACTCTTACATTAATTTAGTTTTTATTTTAATTCAATTCAATAATTTACATATAATTTTATATTGTTTTCGTACGATAGTAGGAAGTTGCTTCGAATAAAACTACTGAAATCAAATAATTCTTTTAATTACATTTTTCTATATCTTTTATGCTATATTATTTTACAACTTATATATTTCAAACAAAGTTACTTGTGACATGTAATTAAAACCATACTTGCCGGACACTTGTAGAGTATATGGTGATGCTCGCGATGATAAAGAAAAAGAAATTCTTATCTTAAGAGTAAGAAAAAGAATATGATCAGGCCGTTTCCAATTTTTAAGTCGTTATGAGATTTACTATAGTAAAAAATAGTCATAGTAATTATGGTAAAATTCTTCTTGTAAAGTATACATATACATATGTATATATATATATATATATATATATATTTATATATATATTTTTTTTTTTTTTAAGTAAAATGAAAAAAAGGACAATTGCGTTATTTCAAATAAAACATAATTAAATTATGTTCTACAATTGCACTTATTTTTATATAAATATTACATGAATTTCAAGAGACTTGCAAACTCTTGGCCCGCGCTTAAGTTGGGTTTCACAATGGTTTGGGTCGGTGGAGGGTGCGTCACGCAGGTTGTGGAGGAAAGCTTTATCGCGGTGAAGCATTTGGGTGTGGATCGACGCGGGCGGTCGATATGTTTTTCTTTTTTTTAATGGCGACCGGGGGCTGCAAAGGCAGGGAGCAACCTTATCGGCTGATACAAAAAAACGAAGGTCGTGTACCGGCGTTACACGTAAATAAATAAATGTAATGCATTAAGAGAAATAAAATAGAATGGATAAAATACCAGGCTGTTCAATAAGTTTTGCGATTCAATAAGAGAGGGTGTTGCTACTAGCCTAAATTTTTATTTGTTATATTGGTACACTCTTCATATTAACGTATGTAAGGTTTCATTTTAATCTGTCAATTCGTTCTTTGTTTACGAGCCATTTACTATCGACGTGTCACAGTAATTTTTTACAATGGAAAAATCAAGTATCGTGAAGTAATTGAATTTTTATTTTTAGAAGGTTTAAAAGCAAAGGAAATTTATGAACGAATGTTAAAAGTGTATAAAGACTCTTTGCCTTCAATTATTGGGTGTACAACTTTGCTTCCGCAAAGTCGAGGATTTATTGTAAAAAACTGGTTATACATTTATGACTCAAAGTATTGTCTCTCGCTGGCCACTACTTTCTTTCATCTTTCGGGCAGCATACGAATCCCGCGTTGAAAAAACTGGTCATCTTTCGAATTGATCCACGAATCGATCCAATTTTTTACTTCTTCATCAGACCGAAAGTGCTGGTCAGCCAGGCCGTGTGCCATTAATCGAAACAAGTGATAGTCCGAGGAAGCAACGTCTGGAGAATACGGCGGGTGGGGTAGGACTTCCCATTTCAAAGTTTCCAAGTATGTCTTGACCACTTTCGCAACATTGGGTCGAGCATTGTTATGCTGTAAAATCTCTTTATCATGTCTCTCGTATTGCGGCCGTTTGTCTTTCAATGCTCGGCTCAAACGCATTAATTGCGTTCGATAACGATCGCCTGTAATTATTTTAGTCGGTTTTAACAACTCATACTACACTACGCCGAGCTGGTCCCACCAAATACTGAGCATGACCTTGGAACCGTGAATATTCGGTTTGGCCGTCGACGTAGAAGCATGGCTGGGATATCCCCATGATTTTCTGCGCTTGGGATTATCGTAGTGAACCCATTTTTCGTCCCCAGTTACAATGCGATGCAGAAATCATTTCCGTCTTTGCCTTGCAAGCAGCTGTTTACAAGCACACAAACGCCGTTTAAAATCTCTCGGCTTCAACTCGTACGAAACCCAATTTCCTTGTTTCTGAATTATTTCCATGACTCTCAGGCGTTTTGAAATGGCTTGTTGCGTCACTCCCAATGATCCTGCCAATTCATGTTGCGTTTGACACGAGTCTTGATCAAGTAATGCCTCCAATTCTGCATCTTTGTGAACCTTCTTTCTTCCACCGCCATGCTGGTCTTCGACGTTAAGCGTTGAAACCACTCTCGGCACGTTCTTTCACTAATAGCGGCCTCACCATAGGTATTTGAGAGCATTCGATGAGCCTCAGTCGCAGATTTCTTCATATTAAAACAGAAAATTGAAACCTCCCGCAAATGACGAGAATTTGGCTCGTAAGCTGACATGTTTAATCGAGAATAACCTTATAATGCAGACACAAATCGACTAATATTTCGATAGCGTTATGTTTACAAATACCTAAGCTTATTGTATGACTTCTATGATCTATTTATTTCAACTACCACTTACCGATACAGCCATCTATTGCAAAACAGCAGAAGCAAAGTTGTACACTCAACAGTATAGTAGCAAGATGGGTTGCTGAATTTGAACGTGGTCGTACAAGCCTTGAAGACGATCCACGTCAAGGACGTCCAAAAATAGCAGCAACACCAGAAATCGTAGAAAAAATACAGGATATCGTATTGGGAAATTGTCTAACGACTGTAAGAGATACAGTAGAAGCCCTAAGCATCTTATTGGGCAGTGTAAGCGATATTTTAATTAAAGTTTTGGGTTTCAGAAAGCTTCGTGCACAATGAGTGCTGCATTCGCTAACAATGGAACAAAAACACATTCGAATGCGACTTTCTCAGCAACATTTAGGGCGGTTTCGATGGGATAAAGTGGATTTTGTGCATCGATTCATCACTATGGATGAGACTTGGGTCTATCACCATGATCCTGAATTAAAACAAAAGGCTTAAGAAACGAGTTTCTGTCCAGAAATCGACCAAGAAGCAGTTAGCATCAGTTTTTTTAGGATGCAAAAGGAATTTTGTTTATGGATTTCTTGCAAAATGGTATAACAATAAATTCTCAATATTATTGTAAACTTTTAGACCAGCTGAAGGAAAAAATTCGTGAAAAAAGACCTGGTTTGCAGAAGAAAAAAATCCTTTATCATCAAGACAATGCACCGTGTCACAAGAGCATTTTCACAATAGCTAAAATCCATGAATTGAAGTTTGAAATGTTGGAGCATCCACCGTATTCACCAGATTTGGCCCTTAGCGACTTCCATCTATTTCCAGACCTAAAAAAATTTATGGGTGGAAAGCGTTTTTCATCAAATGATGTGGTCATAACAGATGTGGAAGCGTATTTTGCAGCCCTTTCAGATTCTCACTATAGGGATGGAATTCATAAATTGGAATCTCGTTGGAACAGATGTGTTGATGTTCAGGAAGACTTTACTGAATAATAAAGTGTATTTTAAACCATAAAATTGTGTTTTTTTTATCGAACCGTAAGACTTATCGAACAGCTTGGTAATAGTAAGGTAACTTGAAAAATTTTAATATAGTTTCAATTTAACGACATAATTGATAGTGGATGCAACCGTGATCATTGCCCTGTTTATTCTATAATAGTTTTTGATTGTTGAATGAGTGTTAGCGTTGTAAAAATTAATAAAAATTAGAGTCAGTGAAAGGGAATTCTAAGAATAAGTAAAAATCGTGAAATAAGTAAATGATAATTATGTATAGAAATGAATAAAATAAGTGGATTAATAAAAATGATGAAAAAGCCTTATTATAAATAATAATTAAATAAAGCGGAAAATAAATTGAAAGTGTTGGATTAAATAAATAAAAAAAATAAGAGAAATTGATAGATAATGGAAAAAAAAATTCAACAAAGGGAATAAAATAATAAAATGAAGGAAAATGAAATGTAATGAAAGAGAAATAATACGAAATAATAAAATAAAATAAATGGATAAATAATAAAATAAATAATAAATATTAAAAACTAAATGAAATAAATATGAAATCAAATAAGGAAAAAAAAGTATATGCGTAAAAAAGGAGTAAGTAAAATAGTGAAGAGTAATAAATATTTAAATTAATTAAAGAAAAGGATAAAAAATAAAGAAAAAGAGGAATAGAATAAATTAAAATGATGAAGAAATAAAAAAGAACAAATATATGTAATAAATAAATGAATAAAAAGATGATACAAAAAAGTAAGTAATGAATAATATGAATAAATAAAAGAAGAAAGTAAAGAAGAAGAACAAATAATTCAATAAATGTATAAAGAAAAAGAATGATAAATAAAATTAAATAAAATAAAGTAAATAAAAGAAATAAAATATATGCGTAAAATAAATAAAAATTAAGTAAAATAGTGAATAATAGTAACACATCATTCAATAAGTCCCGAGACTGACCCAGAGATGGTGCTAGAAGTACCAAACTGGCCACGTTTCCATAGAGAGCGAACCTTTACATCAAACGTGTGAAAATTTCACGTCGATCGGATCACAGACAGCAGAGTTATCGAGGTTAGAGTAAAGTCACTCTGTAATTTGTTTGAAAAATGGAAAAAAACGAGTTTCGCGTGTTGATAAAACATTGTTTTTTAATGGGTAAAAACACCGTAGAAGCCCAGCAATATCTTGAAAAACATTACCCGGGCTTCTCTCCATCCAAACCAACGATTTGTCGTTAGTATGCTGAGTTTAAACGTGGTCGTACGGACACAAACGATGCAGAACGTTCGAGTAGGCCATTGGAAGCCGTTACACAGGAAAATGTGAGTGAAGTGTTAAAAATTGTAATAAAAAATCGCAAAGTAAAGGTCCGTGAGATTGCAGAAATGACACAGATATTATCTGGAAGCGTATTTACAATCCTTCACAAAAAATTGAGCATAAAAAAGGTTTTTTCCAAGTAGGTGCCGCGATTGCTTTCAGTGGAACAAAAACAGCAACGAGTCGACGATTCAGAGAGCTGTTTATCGCTATTTACTCGCAATAAAAAGGATTTCCTGCGTTGATACGTGACCATGGATGAATCATGGATACATCATTTCACTTCGGAGTCGAATCGGCAATCATCTGAGTGGCGCATGGCTGGCGAAAACCGCCCAAAGCGTCCAAAAACGCAGCAGTCTGCTGGCAAAGTCATGGCGTCTGTTTTTTGGGATACACATGGCGTGATTTTCATTGACTACCTGGGAAAAGGTAAATCGATCAACAGGGATTATTATATTGACTTGTTGGTACGTTTGAAGGAGGAGATCGCAGCAAAACGACCGCACATAAAGAAGAAAAAAATCCTTTTTCCCCAAGACAATGCACCATGCCACAAGTCCATAAAAACAATGGCAAAATTGAACGAATTGGGCTTTGATTTGCTCACCCACCCCACGTATTCGCCAGATTTAGCCCTCAGCGACTACTGGCTTTGCTGATCTCAAAAAAATGCTCTAGGGAAAAAAATTTGGCTGGAATGAGGAGGTCATTGCCGAAACTGAAGCCTATTTTGAAGCAAAGGATAAATCCTTCTATAAACATGGTACAGAAATGTTTGAAAGGCGTTGAAAAGATTGTATCACTCTAAAAGAAGATTATATTAATGAATAAAAATGATTTTTGAAAAAAAATGTTGTTTTCGTTGTTAGTCTCGGGAATTATTGAACGATGTGTTAAATAATTGAATGGAAAAAGAGTGAAAGAAGATGAATAATGCGATGAAATAAAACGATATTGGGACCTTAAATTGGTTCGCGGTTTTTTTTACAAAATAAATGCTTTATTTGAAATATATTGGGAGTGTAAATGAGTTCTTGCCGTTTTTTGTGAAAATAAATTCTTTATTAGAAAAGATAATAAAAAAGAACAAGTCTATTAAAGTATTGCCCATTGCTGGAGATTACTTTGTCTCTTCTGCCTGGCAGCATTTGAATTCCACGTAGAAAAAACGACACTTCTTTTGCGACTATCCACGAATGGATCCATTTTTTCGTTTCTTCATACGAAGCGAAGTGCTGCTCAGCCAGGCCGTGAGTCATCGATCGAAATAAATAGTAATCAGAAGGCGCAATGTCTGGAGAGTACGGCGAGTGGGGTAGGACTTCTTATTTCAGCGTTTCTAGGTATGTTTTGACCGGTGACGCGACATGCGGCTGAGCGTTATCATGCAGCGAAATTACCTTATCATGTCTTGGCTCATACAGCGGCCGTTTTTCTTTTAATACTTGGCTCAATCGCATCAATTTTTGTCGATAGAGATCTCCTGTGATATTCCAATAAGGTTGGAGCAACTCGTAATACACTACCCTTAGCTGATCCCACTAAATGTACAGCATGAGTTTGGAACCGTGGATATTTTGCTTTGTCGTGGATGATACTGCTTCGCCGGGCTTGACTCGAGATTTTTTACGCTTAGGATTACTGTAGTATATCTACTTTTCATAACCAGTCACAATACGATGTAAGAAACCTTTTCTTTTTTGTCGTTGAAGCAGCGGTTCATACATGACAAGACGCCGTTCGACGTCTCTCGGCTTCAGTTCGTACGGCACCCAATATCCTTCATTTCGTATCATTCCTTATGCTGTCAGGCGTTTTGAAACTGTTGGTTGACCAACTTGTAATGATTTTGCAACATTGAATTGCGTCTGACATGGACCTTTAAGTAATGTTTCCAATTCTTCGTCTCGGAACTTTTTTGGTGCACCACTGCGTTCTCTATCTAGAACATCAAAATCACCATTTTTAAATAGGTTTAACCAATCTCTGCATGTGCTTTCTGACAGAGTATGATCACCATAGGTTTTTACAAGAATTCTGTGTTGTTCTGCTGCAGATTTCTTTTGAATAAAATAGTGCAGTAAAATTTCCCGCAAAAACGGTTTATTTGGCACGAAATTTGACTTGTTTTACGCTACAAAAAAAAAAATGCTCTTTACAGGTTAATGAAAAGACAGGCACTGATATTAAACATAGGCAATAGAACTTTAATATAGATGCATCATCATCTTGAATTACACACACAAAATTTTTGTACCGCTATCTGACGGTGAAATGGCGAGAACTTCTTCACACTCCCAATATGACACGACATTTCACTTAACGGGTTACCCCCACTTGCGACTTTAAAAAAATCGATTTTTTGTTAATTGCATTTTTTTGATGTATAAGTATTTGAGAATATAACCTAAAAATTTCAAGTCGATCCAAACAAAATTAACTGAGATATGAGCGTTAAAAGAGAAGAATCTGTTGTGTAAACAACCGGCAATTAAAACTTTAATCGCGTTTTTCTCGAAATAGCATTTCTTAAGTCGGTGACCAAGATTATTCAAACACTGATAAATTGATCTTCTTGAAATTTTGCAGGCTTATTTAATACATAAAAATGTAGTTTTTAATCGTTCAATTTTTTGTTTAAAGAAAAAATGGCCGTTTTATAGTCAAAAAACGGCCGTCTTTTTTCGTTAAAATCAAACCATTAACTTTGACTGTCCGCCATTTTGTAAGAATTGAATATTTTTTCAAATCCTTTTATTAAAGACTAGTTTGTATCTATGTTTAACTAAATCTATCCACATTTTTTGTTTTAAATGATCTATTTTGCCGCAATGTTGGTCACTGCAAACCGTATAAATAAAAACACTATTTCATTGGCGGCCATTTGCCACTTAACAATGTAATATTTTGCAATAAAAAAATTACTAAAAGTTCTTCAAGATGTATTCTTCAAGATGATATAGTAATCGTTTAAAAAAGTTTTGTAGTTTTCTTTAAAAAAATTCATGAAAAAGGCCTTTTTTGTTGAGCTACAACTGGGGGTAACCCCTTAAAGTATTGCCCATTACTATAAACCACTTTTATATATCTTTCTGGCAGTATATTAATACCGTATCAGAAAAACGGTATGTCTTATGAGGCTATTTAAGAATCAATTCATTCTTTAGTATCTTTGTATAAATGAAAACGTTGCTCAGCCGGACCATGTGCCATCGAACGAAATAGATGAAAATCGGAAGAGGCTATGTCAGGTTAATACGGCGGGAGGCGTAAAACTTCCCATTTAAGCGTTTCAATGTGGGTTTTCGCTGGTTCCGCAGCAATAGGCCGAGCGTTGTCATGTAACAAAATCACTTTGTCGTGTCTCGGCTCGCATAGCGGCCATTTCTCTTTTAGGGCTCGATTCAAACGCATCACATAAAGTCGATAGCGATCTCTCGTGATAGTATTATTCGGTTTAAACAGCTCATAATAAATGTTATCTTGCTGATTTGACTAAATGCAGAGAGAAAACTTCGAACCATGAATGTTTGGTTTTGCAGACGATATTGTTGCAAGAGTGGGCTTATCACGATTTTTTACGCTTTGGATTATCGTAGTGTATCCACTTGTCATGGGCAGTCACGATACGGTGTAAATAATCTTTTCTTCTCTGCCGTTGAAGCAGTAATTCACACGTGAGAAAACGCCGTTCAAAGTCTCTCGGTTTCAAGTCATATAGCACCCAATTTATTTGCTTCTGTATCATTCCTAACACTTATAAACATTTTAATATTGTTGGCTCATTTAACACATCGTTCAATAAGTCCCGAGACTAACAACGAAAATAACATTATTTTTCAAAAATCATTTTTATTTATCAATATAATCTCCTTTTAGAGTGATGCAATCTTTCCAACGCCTTTCCAATATTTCTATACCATGTTTACAGAAGAATTTATCTTTCGCTTCAAAATAGGCTTCAGTTTTGGCAATGACCTCCTCATTCGAGCCAAATTTTTTTCCCTGGGGCATTTTTTTGAGATCAGCAAACAGCCAGTATTTGCTAAAGGCTAAATTTGGCGAATACGGGGAGTAAGGAGACAAATCAAAGCCCAATTCGTTCAATTTTGCCATTGTTTTCATGGACTTGTGGCATGGTGCATTGTCTTGGGGAAAAAGGATTTTTTTCTTTATGTGCGGTCGTTTTGCTGCGATTTCCTTCTTTAAACGTACCAACAAGTCAATATAATAATCACTGTTGATCGATTTACCTTTTTTCAGGTAGTCAATGAAAATCACGCCAAGTGTATCCCAAAAAACAGCCGCCGTGACTTTGCCAGCAGACTGCTGCGTTTTTAGACGCTTTGGGCGGCTTTCGCCAGCCATGCGCCACTCAGATGATTGCCGATTCGATTCCGGAGTGAAATGATGTATCCATGTTTCATCCATGGTCACGCATTGAGTCAGAAAATCCTTTTTATTGCGAGCAAATATCGATAAACAGCTTTCTGGATCGTCGACTCGTTGCTGTTTTTGTTCCACTGAAAGCAATCGTGGCACCCACTTGGAAAAAACCTTTTTCATGCTCAATTTTTTATGGAGGATTATAAATACGCTTCCAGATAATATCTGTGTCATTTCTGCAATCTCACAGACCTTCACTTTGCGATTTTTTATTAAAATTTTTAACACTTTACTCACATTTTCCTGTGTAACGGCTTCCAATGGCCTACCCGAACGTTCTGCATCGTTTGTGTCCGTACGACCACGTTTAAACTCAGCATACCAACGACAAATCGTTGGTTTGGATGGAGAGGAGACCAAGTAATGTTTTTTAAGCCATTGCTGGGCTTCTACGTTGTTTTTACCCATTAAAAAACAATGTTTTATCAACACGCGAAACTCGCTTTTTTCCATTTTTCAAACAAATTACAAGGTGACTTTACTCTAACCTCGATAACACTGCTGTCTGTGATCCGATCGACGTGAAATTTTTACACGTTTTATGTAAAGGTTCGCACTCTATGGAAACGTGGCCAGTTTGGTACTACTAGCACCATCTCTGGGTTAGTCTCGGGACTTATTGAACGATGTGTTACTTGTAATATTTTTTTAAATTCTGCTAGCGTCTGATATTGGTCTTCATCAAGTTATTTCTCCGATTCTTTGTCTTTAAATTTTTGCGGTGCACCAGAACGTTCTTTATCCTCAAGTTCATAATCATTATTTTTTAAGCTACAAAACCAGTTACTGCATGTCGTATCTCACAGAGCATGGTCACCGTAGGTCTTAACAAGAATTCTGTGTGCTTCAGCTGCAAATTTCTTTTAAATAAAATAGTGCAAAATTTCCTGCAAATACACTTTATTTGGCACAAAAGTAGACATTTTCAGAGCCAATAAAAAATTACTTTGTTTTTACTAAAGTGAACTATCATACACTGAAATTTAACGTCAGATACCGTACTTTTTTGCTGGCGTGTTACCATCTAAAATCCCATGCATAGAGTACTGCTACTGCCATCTTCGAAGAAAAAGCGAGAACTTATTGGAGATCCTAATACAAGGTGCGGCAACACAACTTCTTATTTGAAAACTTAATAAGACCCTTTGTATGAATCAGAAAATTTTTATTTGATTTTTATGATGTAGGCGCATACCTAAAGTTTTGTGTTACATAGTTTTAAAGATCAAATCTGGTAGGTGACGTCCCCTATTCTCTATACACTAAGTAAACCGATTTCTGGCGTTTATCATGACTTTTGCCAACATAGCAGGTGTTATGCTGGCAAAAGAGAGAGTTGAGTGCGCTCGCACTAAGTGCATCCAGCACTTATCGCAAAATCTTGCTCGTTTGGACTTAATCATCTACGATAGACGCAGTCTCACGACATCTTAGGGCGATTGTACGTGATGACGATCCGAGCGTATCGGCGCCGTGGTATGATGATTACGACGCCGACCCTGCGTCTGCTCTCAATGTCGTGTAAGCGACTCTGGGAGACCAGGAGGTAGTCCCGGAGAAGAAGTCGAGCAACGCGGAGTACCTCGGAAGATCTCACGAGCGGAGAGTCCGATGCAGGGAATTGGGCAGGGCCGGAGGCACTGACCTCTTTGAAGATCAGTGACACGGCCCGCACTCCTGTTCGGAACAGTGCGGGGAGAGTTAGAAAGCCTGAGTGGATGGAAAGTCGAAGAGCGGAGGGACCTCACTGGCCATCCGCCGTGCTGCCGCTTGCGACTACAAGCGCGGCGGCGCCTTCCTCGGGTATTCCGGCGGGATTGGCGTCATTGGCTTATCTGGCGGCCCCGGTTTCTACCGTTGCGGCCCCTGCGTCGATGCCACCGCCGACTTCGAGTCCGCCGAAATCTGCTACGGAAGCCCTTAGCGTAGAGCTGTGGCAATTCGTCATGTTCTATTTTTAGCTGACTAAAAATAGAAATGAGATCAAGAAGTTAAAAGAGCTTCTGCTCTCTTTGAGTCTGTTTTCAAAAGCGACTCAGATGCAGACGTCGACTAAAGAGCTAGCAACTGCTCAGAGCAGACCCCCCCCCCCTCCCCAGTCCAGCGCACCGTCAGCCGACGGCACAAGAATCGTGGCAGTCTGTAAGCGTGCGTTCGAGTACGTCGAGCGCGTACGATATGGGTGTTCGGCCGAAGACTCAACAAGAGCTGGGTGTACCTAAGCACTCCGAAAAATATGTGCCGTTATACGAGGTCTGCCTATTAAATAACGAGACTGCGCGCCTAAAGGGTGCCGTAGAGGGGTGGGGAAAAAAACGAGTAGCGCGTTGGGTATCTAGATATCTTGTCTATGCACGTACCAAAACACGTTCTCGTCACTATTATTTTATTTGTGCAGTAGCGGTTTGAAACGAACGTGTTTTTTTCTCGTGCCGAAAACCATGTGTGACGAAAAACAGGAGCAACGTATCAATCTCAAATTTCTCGTTAAATTGGAAAAAACCCCGACTGAGTGCTGTAAATTGTTGCAAGAGACCTATGGGGACAATTCTTTATCTCGTGCGCGTGTTTTTGAGTGGTGTAAGCGCTTTAGTGACAGCCGAGTGAGCACTGAAGATGACCAACGCCCAGGTTGCCCTGTCACTGTTTCAACTCCGGAAACAGTGACCAAAATCAATCAAATTGTGCGTGCAGATCGTCAAATGAGTATCCAGATGATTGCCGAGGCTGCAAACGCCGATAAAGAAACGGTTAGACAAATTTTACACGAGGAATTACACATGACAAAAGTCTGTGCGAAGTTGGTGCCAAAAAACCTGACTCCTGCCCAAAAGCTCTTGCGTCAACAGGTCTGCTCAGATTTCCTTGAAAGGTTAAAAAAAGATTCCGGACTGATGAAAAACATTATTACTTGCGACAAAACGTGGATTTTTTAATACGATGTTGAAACAAAGCGGCAATCGATGCATTGGAAGACGCCTGAATCGTCCAGAATCAAAAAAGCAAGGATGTCTAAATCAAAACTCAAGGCCCTCGCAAGTCTTAACTTTAACTACATTAATCGAACACCATATCGATGTTCAAGACGCCGGACCGGTTCGACATGCGCCTCGGAGAATGGCTCCAAAGATCTTGGAATTAATGCAGCAAGAAGTCCAGCGTATAAGCGAGCAGGAAATAATAGAGCTGAGCGCTAGCGAATAATGCAGTGCGCCGGTTATGGTTTGACAAGGTGAGGGAAAATATCGATTTTGCGTTGACTTTAGAGATTTGAAGTCACGCGACGTGATCCGTATCGAATGCTGAATATAGATTCGATTCTCGACAAGTTGCGAAAGGCGCAGTTTATTTTGTAAATCGATTTAAAGAAGGCCTTCCACCAAATATTGTTTAGCGAGGTGAGTCGAAAGTATACGGCTTTCGCTGTACCAGGTTCGGGGTTGTAGAAGTTTTTGCGGATGCCTTTTGGCCTCAAAAACACCCCTATCGTTCTTGTTCGGCTTACCGACGCGCTTTTCGGGCCACAGTTTGAGCCGAACGTCTTCGCTTACCTCGATGACATCATCGTGGTTACGGAGACGTTCGAGGATCATCTGGTTTGGCTTGAGAGAGTCTTACGAAGACTGGCCGAAGTCGGCTTTGAGATAAATAGAGAGAAGTGCCAGTTCTGCTGCTCGAATTTGCAATTCTTGAGTTTAAGACTGAATCAAGAAGGTTTACGGCTTTATCGCGATCGAGCTGCCCCCGTCCTTGGTTTTCCTGTCGCAAAAAACGATAAACAGTTACTTTCTTACTTGGGCATTGTTACTTGGTATTCGAGGTTTATTGCACATAAGTCAGAGCTTGAAATACTTCTGGTTAAGTTGCTCCGTAAACATCAGCCGTAGGTATAGGATTAGGAGCAACAAGAGGCGTTTGAGGATTTGAAAAGAGCTCTAGAAGAGGCACTGATGCTCGTTCGTCCCGATTTTTTGCGGCCGTTTACGGTGCAGAGTGATGCAAGCGACTATGCGATAGGAGCCGTGCTTACGCAAGAGGACGACGAAGGCGAGCACCCGATCGTGTATGTCAGCCTAGTGTTGAATCCAGCCGAAAAGAACGACACAACTGCGGAGAAAGAATGCCTCGCGCTGCTGTAGACTATCAAGAAATTCCGGCTGTACATTGAGGCTTCGCATTTTATTGCGATCACTGATCACATTGCCCGCAAATGGTTGCGAAACTTGAAAGAACCTACAGGCAGACTCGCGCGATGGGTCTTGGAGATGCAGCAATGGGATGTCGATATAGTACACAAGATGGGCGCTCTATATCATGTTCCCGATGCTCTCTCCAGGTTAGTTCCGGGGGACAAAGAGGAGATAGCCGCTTTCGAGTCGGTCTCAGACCCGTGGTACATCGAAAAGGCGAACGATGTGCGGCGTTATCCGAATAAATATTCCGAGTGGAAATTAGAGAATGACCTGCTTAACTGTTACGCCTGCGATGACCTGTTGGATCTAGTGACCCTCGGAGAAGAAGGGAGAAGATTGGTGGTGCAGGCGGAACATAGAGTGAAAGTGGTGGAGAAGGCCTATTGCCATCCGTCTACGAGTCATTTCGGTGTTGAAAATACCCATGACAGAGTGGCGTTTAAGTACTATTGGCCTGGTATATATCGCGACGTTCGAGACTTTGTCTCATGTTGCGACTTGTGTCAGCGCTATAAGGTGTCTCAGGCGGCCCCGCCAGGCTTAATAGGGAAGAAAATTGTAGAAAGGCCGTGGGCAGACGTAGCGGAAGACGTAATGGAGTTCCCCTGCAGTAAAAGCCAGTTAAAATATATCTTGGTGTTTCAAGATTTATTAACTCGCTGAATAGAGCTCAAACCTTTACGTGTGGCAAATGGAAAAGCCATCGCTCGAGCGTTTGAAGAGCTCGTGCTTTTCCGATGGGAGACTCCTGATTTTCTGCTTACGGATAACGGGACGGAGTTTGTTAATAAACATCTGACCGAGGTCCTGAACGAATACGGAGTCAAGCACGTCACGACGCACCTTACTATTAACAGGCAAATCCCGTTGAGCGTTTAAACAGAACGCTGAAGACCCTCATCGTGGCCTTCGTTGAAGCCGATCATCGGCGATGGGACGAACATCTGCACGAGGTGCGGCACGCGATGAACACGGTGGTGCAGTCGAGTCTCAAGGTTTCTCCAGTATTTTTAAACTATGGGAGACACCCTTGGCCAGCTAAGTGGTTGCGGGAAGAGGTAGATGAAGGTAGCCCGAAGCTGAGATTGGACCCAAACATCCGGGCCGATCGGCTTAAGCGTCTCAGTGCGCTGAAAGACTTAGTGCGGCATCACATTGATGAGTCGCAGAGGCAAAACGAATACCGATATAATCGGGGGCGATGATTCGCGGTGTTCAGTCCTGGGGATACAGTGCTGCGATGACAGCGGGTCCTGTCAAGCATGGCGTAGGGAGTTTCATCGAAACTCGCTTGAAAATTCTGGTTGTAAGTCCTCGAAGGCGCATATCTCTAACTTGAAGAGTAAACGGAGCGTAATCTAGATGGTACGAGGTGCTGTAAGGAAGCAAAAGGCCGTGGCGATGAACACCATCGCCCACCACGAGGGTCGCCGGTAACAGTAAGGGGAAGATCCTCGCGGCCGTCCGAAATAGAGGATTGCAATTTTTGACGACTTGTGCTGAACTTTACCTCCTATGAAGAGGTAAATTTCAGGAAGGGAGGCTTTGTGACGGAGAGTCCGTCATTGGTCGTCGACAAAGAATGTAAGTGTTTATATTCTTGCGCGACCGTCGCCAGGTTGCCAGCTTGTATAAGCCCGTTTAGCTGCGAAAACGTGGACTTCTCGAAAAGCCGGCAGTGTTCGAAAATCACGTGATTTTCGAACTTGCGGTGACGATCGGGAAGAATTTCGGTGTGCCGCGAGGGATGGGGAAAGGAGAGCGAGCGGAACAAGCTCAGTCTATCCGTGCGCTGCCGCGAAGAGAGTTGAGTTTTTGCGCTTTTCGCGAAATTGCAGAAAGATTATTATTTGTCGTAGAAAGAAGAGCAAGCGAGTGAGTAAAGCCAGGGGTGAAGGTGTGCAAGAGAAAGAGAGAGAGTAAGCGAGAGTGAGGAAGAAGTCGAGAGAGCAGTGCAAAGAAAGAGAGCAATAACGAGGAAGTACAGCGAGGATGTGAGACTGGGGACGAGAAGATCAAGTGTCAGCGTGAGGCGATTGGAAATTGACACCACGAGACTTGAAGCCGTGGGTGAGGCGAAGGCCGTCGGCAAGCAGGAAAGCTCCTACCGAGGTCCAGCAGCCCTTCTCCGGGGAAAAAGCAGCCGGAGTTAAGGGCAGAGGGAGAGAGAACGCGAGAGAGCATAGAATATTTTTAATAATCTTTGTGCGAGGCCTACAGGGCGCACGTAGTCATTTCGGCTACAACGCGAAGCCCTCGTCACATATATGTGAACGTAGAGACCCACGTAATAATCGATTTTCTGTCTGAGACTGGGGCCAAAGGGGCTAAATTAAAGCGATTCCAAAAGGAGCGCTGGTTTGCGATGACAAAACATCCGCTCGAAAAGTATGCCTGAACGGCAAAAACACGCTACTCGCTGTTTCAGCACATGATGGCGACTGAACTATGTCAGGACAAAACTTTATAGTCCCGCCTCTCGAACAAGACTACTAGTGCTCGACTGCCACATCAACCAACTGAATAGCGAGCATTTTAAAAGGGGAAGTTATGCTGCCGCACCCTGCATAAAAAAAATTATGAAATAAAATAAAATAAATAAATAAATATTAAATGAAATTAAGAAATAAAGAAAAAAAATAATTAAGTGAAATAATACACATAATAATATACATCTGAAAAATAAAGCTAGGAAAAGATAATGTGAAAGTACTAAAAATGTAATAATAATAAAAGGAAAGTTACGAATAGTGAATTAAATAAAAAATTGTATAAAAATTAACAAATAAATAAAAAAGTAAAATGTAATGTGCAAATGTGTTCATGTTTAATTTACGCCATATAAAAAAAAACGAAAGGTGTAATGCGTTATGTGGAAGTGAGATTATGCAACAATCATTGTATAAGTGATGTCGTCTTGTCCCGATGAGATTAAACTTATTATCTTAAGTTAGTCGCTCTGATTTTATCCATTTCATTTGGTTCTATGTTCATTCCAGTTTCCAAAACATATAGTATCTGTATAATTGGATTATTGTTAGAATAATTATAAAATTTAATAAAATAATTTATCTATAAGGATCTTTATAAATTAATCTAATCATAAGTATATCCATTTGTATAACTATATATATGAGTATTATATATTTTCTGTCATTATAAATTTTAATCCCACATATTGTCAAATATTATATAATCAGTGTTCTATATGATATTTGAATATATATATATACACATATATATATATATATATATATATATATATATATATATATATATATATATATACATCTATACAGGGTGGTCTGTTTTAATCTATCGGTCGAAATAACTTCAAAGGGAGATGGTTATATCAAAAAATGTCTTAGACAAAAGTTGTAGGGGTTGAAGAAGGTCGTGTAACACTGACCTTGGCGTTAACCTTAAGGTCAAATTTGAAGGTTATTTGAGGATCAAATCGCGAATTTTGAATTAAAGCCCGATTTTTTATTACAGATTATAATTTTACGTCAAAAAATATAAAAGTTGTCACAAACATTTTTTTCGATGCATGACAGATGGCGCTGTAATCGGCAGTTCCAATCTATCGATGCGAATATCACAACATCTACGCATATGACAAGGTAGAAAAGGAAAATTCGTTTATCTGGATAGGGGACATAAAATGACACCACAATCGGCCCCCCTCCCTCTAACCCCCCGTATGGAGCGGTTTCAACTTAAAAATCTTAAACAGGTACCCCAATTTTATATTGCAGATTTTGATTCTGCGTCGAAAAATATGGAAATTTTGTTCGGAACATTTTTTAGATTCGTGAAAGATTTCGCTGTAATCGATAAAATTAAAAATGCGTACAAAAATCGTTACCGAATTAGAATTTCTTGAGAAATACACATCGTGTTGTGCAAATTAGAATTCTGTTAATAAATACGGATAAAAAGAAATCTGTTTTGATGACCATGTTTATTCTATTAGGTAATTGCATTAATAGTGATACATTATAAAAAAATAAATGACAAAACGTTAATAATACAAACTTATTTATTTAGTCGCACAAATTTCACTAGTTAGGAGTGTTTTACGCAATGAAATACAGCAACAAAGAAAACAAGACAAAAGGCAAACTTGTCGAAACATGATTAGTAATAGTACGATCGTATCATGACTTTTGCAATGACCCAATACTTTTAGCGTTACCCGGGGACAACGACGTGGACGTAGTAGGAGCATGCCTCATGGAGTGCTTTTTAATGTAAGTCCTCTTGCCTCTCACAATTCGGCCTTTAGAACCAAGCTACTGAAGCAGCAATGCTAAATTTTCCAACGCTTAAATTTATTGCTATGGGCCCGATGTGTGCAGCCGACGCTCTTAGAGGAACTGAAATCCATTATTGCTGCCAACACATCACAACACATCACGTGTACATGCGCCATTGAGCATATATGTACGAAAAAGTCGACTACTCTATAGGTTGCGATATCCTGCATAGTAGCGTTTCGTTGCTTAAGTCGACCTTGACCTCCAGGGATCAAACCTAAAGATCAAGGTCATTCCTATTAAACCTTGAAATGGTTTTTAAGGTCAAATCGTAAATGACTTACAAAGCCATTCTACGGTCAAATCTAGGATGACCTTAAAATAACCTTATTGGTCCACTTCAAGGTCAAATGGAAAGACCTTTAGATGACCTTCAAGGTTGATCCCTAGACATCGGAAACCATGAAGCTGTTGACCTAGACGACGAAAACCTTGGATGCACGTCAGGTAGACCTCGAAAACTAGGAAGCGGTTACAACTCTCGTTTATGTACTATACGGAGATGTTATTGAAAAATAAGAAATATGACTGAAAATGCCGAGAGATCATAACAATTCCGTAACTTTATTGTTATTTGGAAATTTTCGAATTAAACAGCATTCGCGAATTAAAAAAAGATATTATACATAAATTTACTATAAATAGTTGCCACTCGTTTTTCGACAGAGTCTGGATTACAATCGTTTTTATTACATTCGATTTATTTCGTGGCCTTTATACCGTTAATCGCCTCCTCATTCACCCGATTTAACATCACCTGATTTTTACTTATGGGGGATGTTGAAAGATTGCGTTTACGTACAGCGGCTGACGACGCGTGATGATATGAAAGAATGTATACGAACAGCTTGTGCGGCAATACCCCGGACTGTGTTATTACAAACAGTAGACAATTTTCATAAAAGATTTGACTTGTGTTTACAGGAAAATGGAGATACTGTTGAACAGCATCTTTGTTGTTAGTTCTAAAGGCCGAATTGTGAAAGGCACAGCGATTCACATTAAAAAAGCACCCCATGGGAATATGATTCTACTACGTCCACGTCGTTGTTTCCGGGTAACGCTAAAAGTAGAATAAACATTTTCATTAAAACAGATTTCTTTTAAACATATTTATCCACAGAATTCTAATTTGCAGAACACGATGTGTATTCCTCGAGAAATTCTCATTCGGTAACGATTTTGTACGCATTCTTAATTTTGTCGATTACAGCGACATCTGTCACGAATCTAAAAAATGTCCTGAACTAAATTTTCATATTTTTCGACTCAGAATTGAAATCTGCAATATAAAATTGGGGTATACATTTCAGATTTTTAAGTTGAAACCGCTCTATACGGAGGGTTAGAGGGGAGGGGGGTCGATTGTGGTGTCATTGCATGTCCCCTATCTGAATTAACAAAGTTTCCTACTCTACCTTTTTATATGCGTAGTTGTTGAGATATTTGCATCGATAGATTCAAACTGCCGATTACAGCACCATCTGTTATGCATCGAAAAACATGTTTCTTATAAAAGTTTTATATTTTTTAACGCAGAAATAGAATCTGTAATAAAAAATTAGAATTTTCATTAAAAATGCGCGATTGGACCCTCAAATAACCTTCAAATTTGACCTCAAGGTTAACGCCAAGGTCAGCGTTGGACGACCCTCTTTAACCCCTACAACTTTTGTCTGAAACATTTTTTGATATAACCATCTTCTCTTGAAGTTATTTTGACCGATAAATTAAAACGGACTACCCTGTATATAGGCAATACGATATAATTACTTTAAAATATAATATACGCCGCAATTATATGAATATAAGAAATTCGAAGTGTTTCCTTAAGGTAACTCGTTGTCATTAAAAGGGAATATATGCCAGCATGCCGTGCGTTCAATGTTCTTGCAATATGCTGCTATCGTAACCAGATACGTTTAATCCTGTTAAAATGAGACGTTCTAAAAAAAATGAATTAATAGATTTTAATTTATTTTTAAGACCTTCGTTCGTAAATTATTGAGCCCCTTTAACGTTTTTCTAAAAATATTTTTAATTTTCTATAAAATATGATTTTTTGTTTCTCCGAATTACAAATACCCCTGGCTTTAAAAAAAATGATAATTTTTTTCTCTACTAAGCGTGAAAAATTGACCATTAGCTAAATTAATTTGCTCCAAAGTAAATAATAATAAATATTCAATGTTACACGATGTAAAAATTTAAATCTTAAAATTTCAGGTAAATTCATTAATCAATTTATTAGGTTAATAATTATAAAGATATACTGGAAATATTTACATATTTTATTTTATACCAATGAAAGCCATAAGAATAAATATTTAGTATATAAATATTCAATCAATATTGTAATGTGTGATGACGCTACGCGCTCTATGTAATGGAACGTCTCTATATGACAGTGTATTGGTTCCAATATAAAATATATAATGCTTGCAACAATACTGCAATTGGATTCCTATGAAAAAATCCAAGAGACATGAAGAATAACATTATTCTTATAATTTGAGAATAACATTTTTCCAATACGTGTATAGAGACCCGAGTAACACAACTCCTATCGGCACACACATTAAGAGAAATAAATATACCAAAGTTGCATTTTTGTTGGAAGATTTAGGAGTCTGCAAAGACTTATGCTGATGCCTACTAAGCAAAAATCCCCACGACGCATCCGGGACTGAGACTTTAAGTATTGCGGAAGAGCGGACCCGCGGCAACACTTTTTTGGGTGTTCTTCAGTTCGTGAATTATAACAGAGTTTTTTTCCGATTTCGGTAACGATCCAGCGATCAATTTTTTTTTTTTTTTGTATAGCAATTTTTTTTCCGTTTCGTATGCATCTGTTAAATTTTCGATGTGTGAAAAGTGCGCAGTGCAGTGTGAAAGTGCAGTGATTTGAGCTGTAAGGTGAATTTCTGTAGATAAATATATATATAAAAGTTATTCAACTGGTCCGGGACTTTCTGAAGACCTTGTGTGTGTGTGTCTATATATATTAGGTGTAGAAAAAGTAATCCATTATTTCGCCAATAGATGGCTTTAGTAGTCTGTATCTCCCGTTGTAAAAGTGCGATCGGGTTACACTAGATGGCGCTAGAAAGATAAGATTTCGTACTAAAAAAGCTTCTGATACAGTTTTGTGATTGCTTAACTCAGTATTTTTTAGCACGCGTCAAAGATGGACACCAACAAAGAGAAAGTACGCCATATTTTACAGTTTTTCTTCGATAAAGGCAAAAATGCAAGCCAGGCAGATAAAAATGTGAATAGTGTTATGTATATATATATATATATATATATATATTAGGGTGTCCCTTAAATTTCAATTTCAATATATTTTTACGCATACCTTCTAAAAACTTTCGTATTGACCTAATATAGTCTAGAAATAAATATTAGCCCGATTTATAAACGATAACCCGTGCCGACTTGAGTTTTTAACTTGTCCATACAAGTCGCGCGGGTGCAGCGCTGCGACCTGTTACTGCGAGTTTCAATTGTCATTTTGTACGTGATTTCTAACATTATTAGTGCGTTGTTGTTTATTGTGTGAAGATGTCTGTGGAATTACGAAGTGATAAACAAAGTATTTACCTTATCGGACTTCCAAGCCACCAGATAAATGGTGCAAAATTACCATGTAATCGACAAGTTCTCACCGTTTTATTTTACAATATTCGTGAAGTCAATCTGACTGTTAGTGAAAGTGCAAATCTTGTTATAAGAGAGTGCATTATATTTTGGGAAAAAGCCAGAATTCCTACAAAGGCGTTTCCTAACTGCGTGAAGAAACTTGTTGACTTATATCATGTTTGGAGGGATCTGCAAAAAAACTGTAAGAAAACTTAGGTGACGTTCAAGAACCGTGAAAATAATTTTGTAAAAGACCTTGATAACTTATTTGATATTGCACATGCTGATGCCTTCGACAGAATAAAGTTCGAGGAAGACAAAGAATTTTCAAGAAAACAGAGAGAGCCTGGTTGACCGGGATGTTTAGGTGGAATTGACAAAAAATTGGCGGAGAAAGAAGAACGAATTAGGCAGAGACGATTGGAAGAAGAGGAAAGAAAGTTAAAACAAAGAGAGTTATTGGCTGTTGCATCTACTTCTTCGATAGATAGCTTGGAATATCTTGAGAATTCGTATGAGGAACAGATTTGGAACTCTGAACTTAGTACTCAGATTCCTTGCCCTGAAAAAAGTTCTAAAAGAGGCACGAAAAGTTTCATAACTCCTAAACTGGTAGCAGCTTTAGATCAATGCCAATTAAGCATAAGGGACTCAGTTTACATTCTCCATGCGGTTGTAGAAGCACTTGGTCTGAACAGCGATGATTTCCCTATTAACAAATCCTCAGCGAATTCGGACTCAGGCAAGAAAATCCAGGGCAGAAGCAATAAAAACTGACTTCCAGAATAACTTGCCTGACGTAGTCACAGTCCATTGGGATGGAAAACTATTACCTGGATTGGATGTACGAAGTTCAAAAGAAGAACGCTTGCCAATTATTGCTTCATTTCACGATAGAGAACAGCTTTTTGCAGTACCAAAATTAGAGAGTTCTTCTGGAAAACATCAAGCTAAAGCCATTTCAACTGCACTCTTTGACTGGAACCTCCATGATAAAGTACAGATAATGTGCTGCGATACAACAGCTTCAAATACTGGCCGTTTCAGTGGAGCTTGTCCTATTTTGGAGCAGACTTTAGAAAGGGAATTGCTGCCTTTTGCTTGTCGTCATCATATTTATGAATTGGTGCTTAAAGCTGTTTTTGAAACCAAGGTAAAGCAAATTACAAGTAGCCCAGATATTCCAATTTTCAAAAAGTTAAGAGATAATTGGAAACATATTAACACCGATAACATTGAGCCACCTCTCGATTTCGTTAAAGCACATATTGCTGAGACAAACATTACATCTTTGTTAACTTTTTATAAGACTGAACTGGAAAAACCTTTTATTAGAGACGATTACCGCGAATTAGTTGAACTATGCATTGTGCTCTTAGGAGGAGATACAGAGAATAAACTAAAACTCAGGCCCTTCGGAGCTTTGCATCAAGCGCGATGGATGGCGAGAGCAATCTATTCTATAAAAATATGTTTGCTTCAATCGCAACTTAAAATTACTGCAAAGGACAAAAATGCTCTACAAGATGTTTGCTTATTTATCGCCACCTTGTATACTAAACCTTGGCTCGAATGCAAAGTTGCAATTAAAGCACCTAACCAAGACTTGTGCTTTTTGAAAGCTCTAAAAGAATATGAGAAAGTGGACGCGACAAGTTCCAAGGCATCCATAAGCAAGTTTGTTCATCATTTATTGTATTTGTGTGAAGAAACAGTCATGTTATCACTCTTTGATGAAGAAGTTGATTTCAAAACCAAGACAAAAATGATTAATAATTTAAACAAAGACGAAAGTTCAGATTCCGCTAAACGCTATCTCCCATCGAAGGAAGAAATTACGCGAAATTTGTTTGGTAAGCTTAATATTTTCTTGTTTCTTTTTTTAAAGTTTCGTGGCTTAGTTTTTGCATATATAAACTGTTTTTTCTTTCTCACAGAAATAACGCTGGATGATTTTGTGACTCAAAGAAGCAAACAATTTCTATCTCGACTGCAGATCGACGAAAGTTTTCTTCGGGAAGATGTATCTTCTTGGGGTGACAATCCTGCTTTTTTGGAAGCTAGAAGACAAATAAGTCGTTTGAAGGTCGTAAATAACACTGCTGAAAGAGCTGTCAAATTAATGCAAGATTTTAATGGACTTATCATGGCTGAAAAAGAGCAAAAACAGTTTTTGTTGCGTTGTGTTCGGGAACATAGAAATCTGTATCCAGACTGTATAAAAACTACACTAAGGATAAGTTACCCTTAATTAATTATTTATTTATAATATAATTTGTATTTAAATAAAAGTTAATGTTGATCTTATTTTATTTTTACTCATATTTACTTTATTTGTTGCATTTTCATTAGTTTTGGATCAAACCAAAATGTTAGGCCAAAACACCATTTTCTATTAAACTTTAGAGCTCGGTCGGCACGGGTTGCAATCATGCTACAAATATTAAATTTTATATTTAAGTACATTTTAGCATTTTTGAAAAAAGTAAAGGGTATGCGTTTCGAAATTCTAAAAAAAAATTTTTTTGCCATATAAGGGACACCCTAATATATATATATATATATGGGGTGTAGTAAAAAGTAATCCATTATTTTACCGAAAGATGGCTTTGGTAGTCTGTATTTCCCGTTGTAAAAGCGCGATCAGGTTACACTAGATGGCGTAAGAAAGATGAGATTTCGTACTAAAAAAGCGATACATACAGTTTTGTGATTGCTTGACTCAGTATTTTTTTAGCACGCGTCAAAGATGGACACCAACAAAGAGAAAATACGCCATATTTTACAGTTCTTCTTCGATAAAGGCGAAAACGCAAGCCAGGCCGATAAAAATGTGAATAGTAGCGGTTTTAAGGTTAACCGCCACAGGAGCAATTAGCTTCGAGGGAGGCGCAATTCGCAAAAGCTACGAATATGCCCGCTGCGCCCCCTTTTTAGGTAGCTAAGGTCTCGGACGACTTTGCTCCTACGTCCGGGTACGAGAAGCCGTTTTTCGGACCCCACTTACCCGTCGCAACGCCGCGCAATTAGCGTTGCGCGACTCGTGCATCGTCCTCACCTGGCTAGTTGAAATCTCGGAGAGGGCGGTATTCTGGAGGTAAGCTGAAAGCTCTTCGTCGCGCAAATAATAAAAATTAAAAAAAATAATAAAAAGAAGGAAAAAAAAATTGAATAAATTAAATAAGAAAATCCATAAATAAAAAAAGAATATAAATAATCTATCGTTAATTAAAATAAAATTATAAGAAAAACATGATAAAAAAAAACTCAATAACATTATGTATGAGAAAAGAAAGGAAAAAAAAAAAAAGGAAAGGGTTGATTAAAATAAATAAAATAATTTAATAAATTAAACAAAGAATAAATGGCAGCGATAGAAATTACAAAATAACCATAAAACAATAAAAAGAAATTATATAAAGAACACACGAGGAGCGCAGGTAACAAGACGAGCTATAATGCGCCGTAAAGGCTCTCGCGCGCAGCGTACTATAGGAGTGCAAGAGAGAAAGAACGTCTCTTGCACTACGCCTATGAGAGTGAGACAGAAAGGCCTTCCTCACTCGCGCGCGCCGTTTGACGTACGGGTGCGAGAGAGAACAATACTCTCCTGCACGGAGCTTATTGGAGCGAGAGAGAGAGCGCTCGCCCACTCCTGCGCGCCGCGTCTACTGCGAGTACGAGAGAGACAACAAGTCTCCCGTACTGCACCGTAGGAGTGAGATAGAAAACGCTCTCCTACTCTTGCGCGCCTAGCCTTACGCGAGTGCGAGAGAGAATGCAACTCTCTCGCACTGATCTTTCTCGGGTGAGAGAGAAAGGTCTCTCCCACTCGCGCGCGCGCCGTATATGCTGCGAGTGCGAGAGAGAAAGCGACTCTCCTGCACTGCGGCCACTAGAGTGAGAGGGATACCGCTCTTTCACTTACGCGCGCTTATACTTTTACGGATGCAAGAGAGACCGCAAGTCTCTTGCACGAACTATATGAGAGTGAGAGAGATAACGCTCTCTCACTCGCACGAACCACGTAAAATACAAATCTAAAAACGAATGGAGTAACCGGCGGAGGTTACTTCAACGCAAACAAGAATGAACACAAAAAAACGCGCGCAAAATTAAAGTTATTATCGACTTACTTTTTGGCTGGCCAGCCGCGCACGCTAAACGGAGAATTAAAGGCGATAAGGGCGAATAGGCAACGTGCCGTCGCCCTGTGTAGCCGCGTTGATGCGTTCCCGGTCGCCGGTGTCGGATGCTCATGCCGTCGGCCGGTGAAATTTCCCCTGCCTACCCACGTAGCCGGTGCACGCCAAGATACGAAATCAAAAAACCACTCTGCACGTGAAAAAACAACTAACAAAAAAACTGCGGGAGCGAAGGAACTGTGCGCGTCCCAAAATGGCGGAAAACTCACGAAAACTCAATTATCTCGACACGTATCTATTACGAAGGCGCGAGAAGGATTTGCTAAAGGCGGGAAGCGGCTTGGCTACCTACCCTAGCCTTGCCTAGCTTCCCTATACAGCACTCGACTAGTCTATCTCTAGTCGCGTACCGTATCTTCTCGTTCGTGACTGTCGCATTACGTATCTTCGGCCTGGCTTACTAACCGCGGCTAAATATTATAATAATCTAAGCGCGCGAAATATGACGAGGCGTAGAGCACGGAGTTTTCTCCGTGACACCCCCCTCCCAGAAATCGCTTACCCGGGGTGAGCGGATTTTGATACGCTCCACGCGTCTCGGTTTGCCGGGATGGGAATTGGTGAGGGATGAAATAAGGACACGATGCTTTAGTGATTACTACAAAAAAAGGCTTTATTGACTAATTGGCCTTCCTGGCCGCCTGCCGCCGATGCGTCGGCCTCTGGGGGCACTTCTTGGGGTCTGAGACCCCCCGATATCCGCACGCTGGACATTTCTTTCTCTTTTTCTTGAGTGTGTCCGTCCCGGGGACCGTGTCTGAGGGGCCGGGGATTGCCTCTGGTGTTGTCGCGGTGGTGGCAGCTTGGCTTGGCCGCCTTTTCTCAGCGGCGTGGTGCTCCCTCTTGAGAGCGGCGCGTTCCGCTTCCTGGACCTCTTGGGCGGCCCTCTGTGCTCGCTCCCGGTGCTGCCGGGCCTCCTCGAGGAGCTCAGAGCTTTCTCGCTCCTGGCGCGCAACCTCGCGTCTACACCTGCGGAGCTCCTCGATTGTTTTTGTCTCAGCCTTGCGGGTTTTAGCAAGGCGGGGCCACTTGCCTGCGTGCAGAGTGGCCCGAGGGCCAGCGTGGAGGTACTCACCGAGCACTTTAAAGGCGCGCCTCTCCTGGCGAGTCGCTTCACTTGCAGCCATCGCGCCACCAAGTCGTTGGGCAGCTCCTGCCACCAATACTCCTCGTACTGAGTGGAGGCGTCCTTCGTCTCAACTCTCAGGCCCTCCGGGGTTGGCGAGCAGCTTGGAATCGCCGACGCTGACCCAAATGGCAGCTCTGGAGCCCGGAAATCAGAGACTCCGTTGCGGCGGGGAGTTGTCGGCTCTTTCTCGTCGTCGCTTAGTTTCCAGATTACGACCGACTCCTTGAGCTCCCGTTGCCGCCTCACCTGCTCCTCGTGAGCCCTTACCTTCTTTGTGTCGGTGGTTAGGGCCGCGTGAACCAGGTGCTGGACTTCTTCTCCCAGCTGGAGGTTGAGAATGGCCGCCGATAGCCGCTCCAGCTCCTCTAGAGTTGTCTCCAGGGCCATGATTGCGATGTTCTGCCTGCAATAAAAGGATTTAAGCTTACCCAACTCTGTGGAGAAGGAGGAAAAATGAAAAGAAAAAGGAAAGAAAAAAAAACTGAAAGAAAAAAGCGGATAGGGAGAGAAAAAGAGATCAACTAGAATCGTCGAAAGACGCTCAGAAAATCGCCCGAGATCGCGCAGCGTGGGAGGCCGGTGACCGTTCGGACTTGAGGCAACCTGGAGGAAAACTACGTGCGCTTTTTTGCACCTCTCGGTCTGCCCCTTCTCCTTTTTGGTTTGGGGTCGACCTTGGACGGACCTGGCTCAGGTTTGACGGGCTACACTGAGCCTTCGCTCGCCGGCTGTGGCTCTAACGCGGGAGCCAAAGCGCTCGCTAAAGGCGGATCGCTCATCACCTGCTCTTCCCACGGTGGTTGGGGCTCTAGGTGTACCTCAGCGGGGTCGACGTCGTCTTCTTCGGGTGTTTGCCTACTGTAGTACGCCTTTGAATGTTTCGCATGAACTAAATCTTCAAGCTCACCTCGCTTGCTTATGAGCTTAAAGCAGTTGGAGCCCCTAGTCTCTACTATCCAATATGGACCCGTAAATTTTGGTGCTAATTTGGCCGTCATGCCTCGAGCGGTTGAGGAGAGTACGCGATTCCGCTTCCAGACGCGATCTCCAGCCTTCAACGGTACCTCACGCCTTCTATCGTCGTAGAGGTTAGCCTGCCTGGCCTGCGCGTCGCGGAGACTTTCCGCGGTGTGTTAGAGAATCAGCGGGAAATTCTGCATTCTTGTGCTCCACGCTTCCCGGCTCTCGTCGGCGACCTTGTCGGTCGCCTCGCGCTCTTGTGCACGCCTTGCAGTTCCAGGAGGCGTCGGCTGCCGGCCGTAGTTGAGCACTGCAGGGCTCAAGCCGGTTGAGCTTTGCTCGGCCGTGTTCAGGGCGAAAAGGAACTCAGGGGGATGTTCATCCCATGAGTTATAATTGTCCGTAACGAACGAGGCAGTCATCGTCTTAAGGGTCCTGTTCACTCGTTCCACTGGGTTAGCTTGCGAATGATAAGGCGGAGAGTTAGTATGGACTATTCCCGCCGCCTCTAAGTACTCATCAACCGCTTGATTTTTAAACTCCGTGGCGTTATCCGAGAGGAAAACCTCTGGAGCGCCAAAGCGTAAAACGACCCGCTCGTTAAATTCGCGAATGATCGTTTTCACGTTCACTTTTCGGATCGGCACGGCTTCAACCCAGCGTGTGAACAAATCCTGGAAGACCAGGATATATTCGAACCCTTTAGCGGAACGGGGAAGTGGGCCGGTTATGTCGGCTGCAGCGACCTGCCATGGCCGGTCTGTTGTTCTACGGCCCATGAACCCAAAGGGAGCTCGTTGCTCTACCTTACAGCGCTGGCACACTAGGCATTTGCGGACATATTCTCGAACGTCGTCGTAGAATTGTAGCTAGTAGTATGCTCTGGCCACCCGCGCGAAAGTCTTTTCGCGGCCTAGATTCCCTGCTGTTGGATCGTCATGGCATTCTCGCAGCACCGCCTGCCGTTGTTCTTTCGGCACAACCAGCTTCCACTCTTCGTCATCGCCGATGACTCCGTCGATTTTGTCGGCGGGGCGATGAGCGTACAAGTTTTTCCCAACGAGCTTCCATTTGGGGTGCTCGTTAGGCTCCTCAGATACGTTGCAGACCCAAGCGAGATACCACTCGTCGGCGGTATTTTCTGACTAGGCGAGAGAGGAAAGAGCGATTTCATCTTCCTCGAACATGCGAGACAACGCGTCTGGCACGTAGTGAAGCGCTCCATTTCGGTGCTCAACTTCAAAGCAGTGAGCTTGGAGCTCTAGAGCCCATCTTAACATTCTGCTGGTAAGGTTTTTCATCGAGCACAGCCAGCTCAAGCTGCTGTGGTCAATGATCACCTCAAATTAGTGCTTCTCGATGTATGGACGGAACTTCTTTACGGCCCATACAACTGCCAGACATTCTCGCTCGGTCACGCTATAATTCCGCTCGGCAGAGTTCAGGGTTCTGCTAGCGAATTCTAGCACCCTTTCATCGTCCTCAACGATTTGCAGCAGCACCGCTCCTATGTCCGTGTCACTAGCGTCGGTGTGTATAACGTACCTACCACCTGGCCGAGGACACTGTAAAACTGGGGTGGAGACGATCATTGCCTTTAAAACTTCGAAGGCACGCTGCTGCTCCTTGAGCCATTCAAACCTTTGGCTCTTTTTCGTGAGGCGGGTTAACGGTTCGGCGACCGTGGCATAGTCCTTCATGAACTTCCTATACCAGGACGCCATCCCAAGGAAACGCCTTAGCTGCTTGAGGTTCTTAGGTAGGGGATAGTCCCTGACTGGCTGGATCTTGGCTGGATCGGGCTTAATACCATTCCGATTAACCAGCACCCCAAGATACCTCACTTCTGTTTTGCAGAAGTCGCATTTTTCCCGGTTGAGCGTTAATCCAGACTCTGCAAGACGTTTGAGCACGAGCGCGAAATACTTTTCATGCTCTTCAAACGTCTCTCCTACGACGATAATGTCGTCTAGGTAGGAGAAGGCGTACGGCTCCAAATCGGGGCCAACAACTCGGTTGATTACGCGCTGAAAAGTCGCGCCTGCGTATGAGAGACCATACGGCATCCTTTTAAATTTAAAAAGCCCCATACCGGGTACGGTGAACGCCGTGAAAGGTCGCGAGTCAACCTTTAGCGGTATTTGATAGTATGTGCTGCTTAGGTCGAGGGTAGAAATATATCTCGCCTTCCGCAGCTTACGCAAGATATCCTGCATATAAGGCAAAGGATATGCGTCCGGCTTCGTAACCGCGTTGACTTTGCGAAAGTCAATGCAGAAGCGGTACGAGCCGTTCTCCTTGCGCACCATCGCCACCGGGCTAGACCAGCCACTGGTTGACGGTTCTATTACGTCCTGCTGGAGCATCTCTCGGACTTAGCAATGCATTTCTTCCTGAATCTTGTCCGAGACGGGGTAATAGCGTTGCTTGATGGGCGAGGCGTCCCCTACATCAATCGCATGTTTTACTCCGTGTGTGCATCCCAGGATGGACCCTCCGCTCAGCGAAACTGCGTCGAGCAGAGCTTAAAGTCGGGCACGCTGGTCGTCCGTTACGTCGGCTACGCCGGTAGACGCTAGCGCACCCACGCCGGCAGCTATGCTGGCGACTTCCAGGCCAACACTTACATTTGCGTCTTTAAAATGTAGACGATCGGTGTCGGGGTCTAAGACCCCGCGGAATGCTCGGATAAAATTTACTCCGACATAGCATTTCTCGTCAAGCTGAGGCATTATGGCAACTCTTATGTCATGAGTTAACCCCGCGACAGCGAAGGGCAACTTCACATGTCCCAAAAACGGAAGGTGCCTGCCATCAGCGACTTTTACGCGCCCTGATTCGGCTGGGATGAGCTCACGGTCAAGGGCATTGGCAATTTGCAAGCCAATAGGACCCATAACCGTGTTCGATGCTCCTGGATTGTATAGCGCGCGTAGGCGGTATCCTCCTACCGCCACCTGAAGCCACCAACGGGTCTCGTCTTCAGGTTTGTACGCGCGTGCGACCTGTCCTGCGAGAGATAAAGCTTCTTGCAGGTCGGCGGGGGTCGTAGCGTGCTCCGTTAAAGGTGGAAACGCTAAGTTGGTTGAGGGGACCGTCAAAGACAAGTCGGTTAATTCCCTGCTTAACCGCTCTTCAACCCGTTTCCCGCACATTTAGGACACTTTTTTACCGTGTACCCAAACTCGCCGCAGGTGTGGCACTTTATCGGCCCTTGTGGCACGGAGGTGCGCACGCGGGAGGCCTTCTTCGCTGACGGCGCATTCTGGCGCTCGTCGCGCTTCCCTTTGGGTGGTGGCGAGCTGCGCTTTGGCTTGCTTTCGCCCTTGCCCCTCGGAGAAGACCTCCGACTGCGGTGAGTCGGCTAGGGGGAAGCCCTGGCAGACTTAAAATCTCGCTGCCAAGACTTCATGTGGTCACCTAAAATGCGAGCGACCGTTGCTGCAAAAGTGGCAGCATCTAGCGCCTGGGGCGTCGCAGCGACCACGCTGACTTTTGCCCTCACCGACTTGCCCTCTGCACTCGGTTGGCACTCGGTCTTTTGCCTTCGTGTCTCGGACCGAGGCTTGTAGGCCATCTCGGGCAAGAGCGTAGCTTTGGGTGGTGGAGGCGGGTGGTAGGTTTTGCGGCACTCTAACGTCTGTTCCGCTTCTACCGCTAGGTCGAGCAGCGTCTCGACGCTGTCGACTTCTACCCGCCGGATCATCGATTGCTGCTCTGGCCGCAAATTACGATGCAGCATATTGAGCTGCTGGTCGCGGTTGGGCATGGGGGAGAGCTTGCGCATAATTGCGACCAGGCACGTGATGTAATCACGCACCGGCTCATCAACCACTTGCGCCCGGCTGTTCGCTTCGGACGCGAGCCTCTGTTGGAACCTTCTGGAGGTTCCATACCACCGTCTTGCTGATGCCACAAAGTCGGCCCAGCAAGACCACTTGCTCTTTTCATTGCGATACCACGTTGCCGCATTGTCAGTGAAGAGTTCTGATAACGATGACAGAACCTCTTCCTCCGACAGGTTTGCCAGAGCTCGGCAGTCTTCTAGTCAAGCCAAGAATACGTCAATACTCTGATTCTTGGCTCCGGAGAAGCAGATTTGCCATTTCCGCACTATTTGGCCGATATCCTGCGAAGATTGCCGCGTCGAGTGCCCGATAAAGGTTTCGGGTCCTCCGACGCTCGCGGGATAGACAGAATTGCTGTCCGGGGCGAAAGTTGCCGTCGCACAAGCCCCCCCTTCTTAGACACGCCATGCGGTGCTTGGCGTGCAGGACGTGGGTTGGGGGTTGGTTGTGGGCGAGCACGTAGAGGTGTGCTGCCGGCCACAGGCTCGTCTGCGTAATGGCATGTGTATGTGTCGGCGAACTGCACTTGTGTTTGCCGACCCTCCGCTTCTTGGCTGCTCGTTTTGGCATCGAGCTTGTTCACCTTGGCCGTTAACACTCTAACCTCTGTGAGGAGGTTGGCCATCATCGCGGCGAAAAAGGCTAGCACTCGGAACTGGTTGTTATTTTCGCTAACCAGCGTTATCCAGCTCTCTTCGTGCCTGCCAGTGCCCTGAGCTTCGCTGTCAGGGTTAGCTGGCGTGCGATGCTGAACGTCTCGTTCAACCGATGCATTACTTTGGGCTGGTTCATTGTCCAGCCTGGAGGACTCTGCAGCCGGAGCTTCAGCGATCGAGTCCGGCTGCTGGGTTACTCCTACCGTCCGTTCGAGATTTTGTTTAACCCTCTCGTGGCGGAGGAGTAGTTCCCACGGGTGCTCCTCTGTGTCAGCCCCTTTTTCTGACCTAAGCATGTTTATCAGGCGCTGACATAGTTTGTTGCGGCGTACTACGGTTTGGGGATCTTGGCTCCTCTCTTCTGCGAAGTCCGCCGCCGTATAATTTCCGAGCAGCCAGTTTTGTCGCCGGTCTGCTTAGGCGAACCTGCTGCCATCAGTGTGCAGTTGGAGCTGGGCCAAGTTTTCCTCGAGCTTCCTTCCGTTGAGGGTTAAGGCCCAGTCCTCGATGGCAGCTAAAGTTCGTTCTGGCCGGAACGATTCTTCTTCTTGCTAATTTACAATTTGTTTTGAGTTAGGAGAAAAATCCTGCGCTGCCTTGAGGGTGTTTAGAATATTAATATACATATATAAATTATTTAAAAAAAATTAAATTTCTTCTTCCTGAAACAGAAAAAACAAGAACAGAAAGAATATAATTTTGAAGAACACTCTTAAAGCCAGATTACTCGCTTGCTATTGCGCAGGTCAGAAATCTCCGCATCCCTTGTGTGTGCTCTTGACAAAAAAATACAAATTTTCAATTTTCGCCCGCTACACAGAGAAAAATAGAAGAAAAAAATTAATTTTTAATTTTTTTATTTTACGCGTGCGGTTCGTGCTTCGCGTTTTTATCTTCTATTACCTGCTATCAACTCCCTCTACACACGTTAGGGGTGCCAGTTGTAACGGGGTCGCGGTTTTCAGGTTAACCACCACAGGAGCAATTAGCTTCGGCGAACGCGCAATTCGCAAAAGGTACGAATATGCCCGTTGCGCCCCCTTTTTAGGTAGCTAAAGTCTCGGACGACTTTGCTCCTAGGTCCGGGTACGAGAAGCCGTTCTTCGGACCCCACTTACCCGTTGCAACGCCGCGCAATCATCGTTGCGCGGCTCGTGCGTGGTCCTCATCTGGCTAGTTGAAATCTTGAAGAGGGCGGTATTCGGGAGGTAAGCTGAAAGCTCTTCGTCGCGCAAATAATAAAAATTAAAAAAAAAAATAAAAAGAAGGAAAAAGAAATTAAATAAATTAAATAAGAAAATCTATAAATAAAAAAAGAATGTAAATAATCTATTGTTAATTAAAATAAAATTATAACAAAAATATGATAAAAAAAAAAATCAATAACATTATATATGAGAAAAGAAAGGAAAAAAGAAAGAAAGAAAAGGGTTGATTAAAATAAATAAAATAATTTAATAAATTAAACAAAGAATAAATAGCAACGATAGAAATTACAAAATAATAATAAAACAATAAAAAGAAATTATATAAAGAAAACACGAGAAGCGCAGGTAACAAGACGAGCTATAATCTGCCGAAAAGGCTCCCACGCGCAGCGTACTATACGAGTGCGAGAGAGAAAGAACGTCTCTCGCACTACGCCTATGAGAGTGAGAGAGAAAGGCCTTCCTCACTCGCGCACGCCGTTTGACGTACGGGTGAGAGAGAGAAGAATACTCTCCCACATGGAGCTTGTTTGAGCGAGAGAGAGAGCGCTCTCCCACTCCTGCGCGCCGCGTCTAATGCGAGTACGAGAGAGACAACGAGTCTCCTGTACTGCGCCGTAGGAGTGAGAGAGAAAGCGCTCTCCTACTCTTGCGCACCTAGCCTTACGCGAGTGCGAGAGAGAACGCAACTCTCCTGCACTGCTGCCACTAGAGTGAGAGAGATACTGCTCTCTCACTCACGCGCGCTTATACTTTTACGGGTGCGAGAGAGACCGCAACTCGCTCGCACTAACTATACGAGAGTAAGAGAGATAACGCTCTCTCACTAGCACGAACCGCGTAAAATACGAATCTAAAAATAAATGGAGTAACCAGCGGAGGTTACTCCAACGCAAACGAGAATGAACACAAAAAAAAGCGCGCAAAATTGAAGTTATAATCGACTTACTTTTTGGCTGACCAGCCGCGCACGCTAAACGGAGAATTGAAGGCGGTGAGGGTGAAGAGGCAACGTGTCGTCGCCCTGTGTAGCCACACTGATGCGTTCCCGGTCGCCGGTGTCAGATGCTCACTTCGTCGGCCAGTGAAATTTCCCCTGGCTACCCACGTAGCCGGTGCACGCCAAGATACGAAACTAGTCTATCTCTAGTCGCGTACCGTATCTTCTCGTCCGCGACTGTCGCATTACGTATCTTCGGCCCGGCTTGCTTACCGCGTTTAAATATTATAATAATCTTAACGCGCGAAGTATGACGTGGCGCGGAGCATGGAGTGTTCTCCGCGACAATGTTTATAACAATATATTTGGTGTTTTAAAAATTAAAGCATTTATTCATATTGATTCCATATATTTTTTCTTACTCAATTACTATACAGATCTTTCTAAAAAATATACAGCTCTTATTTTATTTAAATATTATATAATAATAAAGAATATATAAATAAAATTAAAAATTTCAATATGTATATATTACAATGTGTGAAGTTTGATTCCAAAACCAATAAAAGTGTATGTTTTAAAAATATTTATATTATATTTAATATACATCATAATAATACAGCATCTTCATCTGAATTTTAAAATGAAAAAATAGAACATAATTTTTATTTATAGACTTCTTTTTACTTAAGGGAGTAAAACTTAAGGGAGTACTACACGTACCAAGTAAGTCATGAGCTTAAGGTTTTGTGTCAGACTCAAGTAGTTATTTGATCTGGCAACATCACACTAAATTTAAATATATAGGTATTTAAAAGTACACGTGCGAAATGACAGCTGCCATCGGCATATTTACATAATATCTTATTAGTAATTAAGTAATTAATTATAAGCGCAAAATGGAAAATAGAAAAAGTTTTTTCTGGAATGAAAAACGCGTGACAGAAAAAGTATAAAAAAAGAGAAAACTAGAGAACTTAGCGAAGAATTTAAGAAACATTTATGGTATTGCAAAGTTCAAATCCAACCTAGTAAATGCTAACCATACAATTTGAGTCGTAGAAGGTCGACGAATTGTTCATATAAAAACGTTGGCAACAGCAATGTTTTGCAAAGATTGTCGAAAGCTACTGTCTTTAGAAGATATCACAAATGAAGAAAAACAAGGTTTAGCATCAATTTTTGCTGTCAAGTGCAGCGATAAAAAGTGTATGTCTGTTACTTTCGTTGCAACTAATTCTCAGCATACTTCTGCAAATCATACAAAACGTTTTGAATCCAATACAAAAGTTGTCCTTGGTGAACAATATTTTTAACGTCAAATGGTATTTTTAAATAAATTTATATAATATGTATTTAAATGTTTATTTATTTTGTAGGTGTTTTAAATTCAGGCATAGGAAACACACATCTGAATAAATTACTTGCAGTACCGAATCTGCCAACAATGCACTGGATTACTTTCCAACACTACGAAGACGAAGTTGGAAACTGTATTGAGGAAATGGCGATGGAAAGCTGTAAGCGAGCAGCATTAGAAGAAAAACGACAAACATTGAAAAACATTAACCTTGTAAATAAGCAAATAAAAAAGACTGTTAATCAATAAGATTATTAATAACTAATAAGATATAATAACTGATTTTGTTTTGTTAATAATGATCAGCAACGTATTTTGTATATGCTCAAAAATTCTATTTAAAGTATTGTGTTCACCGAGCAAAGATACCAAAAAGCAATTCTATATAATGTAATTCGTACTGTTAATTAATATTATAAAATGTATTTAAATTCCTCAAAATAAATATGAGAATCAGTAAAATTATTTGTCTTTTATTTATTACTTGTAATATAAAGTTATATATACAATAAAATGTTATATTATTTTATCATTTTATTTTAGTCAGAATAGCACAGTAAAATTTATCAAGTCAGAATGGTTATGCGTGATCTTTCAAATAGCGTGGCAAATGCATGCATTGCGACGTTGCCTTATAGTGCAAGTGGTAGAAGCCGATGGCGAGAAAACCACGTTTTTCACTAGTAATGAATTAATTACTTTTTTCACAAACATCCTCCGGTTGATTAAACGAATACTACGTAATCCATGTACAATTATTCGTCAGTGAAAAAAGTTTCATTACATTCTTACCGTTAACTGCTAAGAAATACAGTCTGTCAAGTAAGAGCGTGGTCGTGTCAATTTATAAAAAAATTTATTTGATGAAACTTTCATATTTATATATACATTGTACACATTACAAACAATGATGCAATTCGGTCAATAATGTGTCCAGTCACCACCGGCGTCGATAATTGGCTGGCATCTCCGAGACATGCTTTCTACTAATTTGACGGCGTATTCTAGTGGCAAGGATCTTCAGATCCGACGAATCTCGTAAGACAACTGCTTCAAAGTGTATGTGCGTCTTCCACAAAGCTTCCGTTTAATATATGCCCACACATTTTCAATAGGGTTTGCATCGGGCGACTGCGACGGCCAATCCAATGTAACGATGCCAGATTGAGTCTTCCACTAAGTACAGAGCTTACTGCGGTGTTTAGGATCGTTGTCCTCCTGCAGAATCCAATCTTCATTTTTTGTGATGAACCATCGTTTAGCAGATGGCAGTAAAGCCTTTTTGTAGATTTTTATCATTTTCTCGGCATTTAGGTTGTCAGTGAAGAGGTGCAAAGTGCCGAATCCCTGCTTTGAGAAGCAGCCCAAAAGATGCACCTTAATTCCATGTTTTACGGTCCGCTGAACAAGCCTATTGATGGAAGTTGACCAGGCTCGCGTGAGGACAGAACGTGCCCATATAGAACATTCATCAGTAAAAATGACATTTTCAAAATCTCTATCAATATTCTCATGCGCCCAAGCGAGTCGCTTTGTCACATGTTTTTCAGTCAACAGAGGCTTCTTCATTGTGTGGCGCCATTTCAGATGATGAGTACGAAGATGGGTTCGGATAGTTTTGTAGGATATATCTAAACCTTTTGCCATTAATTTTGCTTGTCCTTGCCGCAGTGTTAAAGCAGGATTCCGCGAAAACAGATTTACTATTCTTTTTTCATCTTTTTTGTTCACTTTTCCTATCGAGCCACGTTCTGGTAAATCATCGACATTTTTAGCCACTTTATATCGCTGTATTCACTTCTGTACAAATGCCTTCGACTTTCTCATATATTTAGCAACCGCTGATTGCGACATTTTGGGACCTTTCGGGTGGATGCAAAGGAACACAGCCTCGTAGCGCGACGCGTACTTAACACTCATGGCGTTTAACGTGATTCTCTTTCAAAAGATCAACGACAACTAAATCTTTGTTAACAATGCATTAAGGACAAAGCTTTATTCTATCGGCTTGTGAAAAAATTAGAGCAAAATCTTTTATTACCTGTCGGTGAAATCGACCACGCTCCTACTTGACAGACTGTATATAATTAGACCACAAAAAATCATCATTTTCCATAAGACGCCGTGTTTAAAACAGAAATATTTAAAATATGATAACTTTGTTATGAAGTATCCTCAGAATCTAAAATTTTAACTGTGTTAGTTTTAGCTGTATATCTTACTTTTGGCCGAGTTTCATAATTCTCCTACCGTTAAATCTCAAATATGTAGTACTCCCTTAATTTTGCCTTAGCTAGCTCTCTAGAATCAGATTCTTTTGTAAATGCACTTTTTTTATTACTCTTTAATTTGTCTTTTTTTACAACAGATATTTTTTCAATAGATACATCAAATTTAAAAACTACTATTCTTGAACGTGAAACATCGTCCACTCTAACTTCTTCAATAAGATTAGTTTCTTAAATATTTTATTTATTTATTCAATTAAATAGATCGTAAACACTTTCTTCGTCAGCAGACTTTACTTTTCATTCAAAAAAATAATATTATCATTTTTTTTATTAACTTCGATTCTTGATACGATTTCTTGTTTAATTATTCAGCAACCCTTCGAATTTATACAATATAATAATCATTGAATATTCGTTATTAATCTATTTAATAATTTTATTTACATGTATATACATACAGTATATTTCATGTCTTTTATCAGAAAAAATAGTTTGAAAAAAAAGAAGAAATTAAAAAAATTTCTCATGCTGCAGGACTTAAACGCTAATCCTTGCGTGTAATGGAGCCCAGTTGCAAGAATCCACGTGAAAATCCACATGAAAATCCACGTGGATTTTTACATAGAAATCGACAATGAAATCAGTCCAATAACGCACTGTATGTAGACTTCCACGTAGATTTCCGCGTAAATTTTTACGTGGATTTCCGCGTGGATTACCACGTGGGTTTCAACGTGAAATCAGTGTAGAAATCTACGTGAAAATCAGTGTCGATATCTATGTGGAAATCAGTGTAGAAATGTACGTAGAAATAAGTGTAGAGACCCACACAGATCAAAACGTTTTTTAAATGTTTTTAAAATGTTTCATGAAAGGATAAAAACCGTTTCAAAAGCTTTCAAAAAATGTTTTTAAAATAAGTTTACGTCCGTTTTTAAACCCTTTAGCAACGTTTTCTAGCTCCTTTTATAAACCTTTCGATACAAGTTTTAAAAATATTTCTATAAAAGTTATAGAAATATTTAAAAAAACGTTTTTGAAAGCAGTTGATGAAACCTTTTAAAATACTTTTTTAAAACCTTTATAAAAACTTTAATAAAGTATTTTTTATATTTTAGAATTTTATTTTTTATTATAATCATACATATTTTTTAAATACGCATTAGATTTAATCGTTTATTCGCATTGTCGCACATGTTATTTTACACATTATTTTATGAAAAAAAACGCAGAAAAATGTTTGACTTACGGTGGGATCGAACCCGGGGCCTTCGCATTATAAAGCAAACGCTCTAACCAATATGCTATGCAACGCCTGTGGAACTATGATTTAAATTTAAATCATAAATTGCATGGCGATCCATATACACTTGTATTAATTTTACATTTAAAATTTCTTTTATAGTGTAAAGTATTTTTTTAAAATTGAGAAATAATTAAAAACTCAATATATTTAAATACATAATTTCGCTCTTGAGATTTTGCTACATATGTAGTAAAATCTCAAGAGCGAAATTATGTATTTAAATATACTAAAATTGTAATTATATCTTAATTTTATCTTAAATTATATCTTAATCTATATACACTTGTATTAATTTTACATTTAAAATTTCTTCTATAGTGTAAGGTACTTTTTTAAATTAAGAAATAATTGAAAAATCAATATATTTAAATACATAATTTCGCTCTTGAGATTTTACTACGTATGTAGTAAAATCTCAAGAGCGAAATTACTACATATGTAGTAATATCCCAAAAGCGAAATTATGTATTTAAATATATTAAAATTGTAATTACATCTTAATTTCATCTTAAATTATATCTAAAGGGGTTACATGCAGTTAGAATTTTCAAAAAATTGTTTTTTTTTTTTTTTTGAATTTTCGAAATGTACATTTATTTGAGTATATTCTCTGAAAATTTTAAGCCAATCCGATAAATATTTTCGGAGATATACCTGAATTTGTAAGGCCACGTCAGAGTGTTAGAAAGCAGGTAGAGTAGAAACCGGAGTAGCAGCTGCACTCACTGCACGCGCTACCTGAGGTTCCTTTTTCTATTGTGTTCTTCTGTAGAAGACGAGTATAATAAATCCACTAACTACTTCAAGGTCACATTCGGCTATTATAACCTAAAAAAAAGTATTTCGTCAGTCTAAAGAGTTCTGCCACGTGGTAAAGTCGTGCGTTCAGTTCAAACTTGTTTTTCGTGATTTTTTGTTTTATATTGGAATCAATTTTATTTAAAAGTTATAAAAATGCCCCGTAACTGTTTAAGATTACGTAGAAGTACCAAAAAAATACAAATTTTCAAAGTTAAAAAGAGAACACAGGCTTTTAATCCAAAAACTACTGAGACGGATAAGAGTAGTTTTAGTGCATCCGCTACAAAATTCAAAATGCAGGAAGAGATTTCAGTTTCACGTGATCCTTCGATTGAATATAGAATTTTAAATTTCATTACTGTATTTGCTGCGATAAGGGATTACGTGAAATGTAACTCTTGTGACGGAAAAATAAAATTTGAAACTGCATCTCCCCGTGGACTTGGTTTTAAAATCGTTGTCGTGTGTGATAAGTGCGAAATCGTGTTATAAACTCCAGTCCTTTTGTGAAGCATTCTTACGAAATAAACAGACGATTTGTATTTGTGATGAGAATTCCAGGACTAGGATTAAAAGGCACAGCTAAATTTTGTGGCTTGATTGAGATGCCTGCTTTTTCAACGCAAAACACTTATGACTTCATTGTAGACAACATTCCCTCTCGTGTAAAAGTAGCAGCTAAAAAACTGTTTAAAAAAGCCTGTACCGAGGAAAAAGAAGCGACTGCTAAAAACCTAGGTGATGAAATAGCGGCTTACATTGCAGCTGGAATGTTTAATGAAGGTACAAAATCATTATTGTATTAGGTGTAGTAAAAAGAAATCCATTATTTTTGCATTAAATTGAAGGTTTTATTTAGCATATATAGAATGACACGATTTAGGTCAAATATGCACCGTTTTGTTCGATAACTAGTTGCCATTTTGGAGGTAATTTCATAATGCCTCTCTCGTAGAAATCCTTGACCCTATTGTCAAAAAACTGGGACAGTTGATTTTCACAACCTTCTCGTGAGGCGAATTTTTCACCTTCGAAATCATTCGTCTTAGACAGGAACAGGTGGTAATCACTTAGTGCCAGATCCGGACTATAAGGTGGATGCATAAGAACTTCCCAACCAAGCTCCCAGAGCTTCTGGCGAGTCACTATCGATGTATGCGGCCTGGCGTTGTCCTGATGGGACACAATTCCTCTCCTGTTGGCCAAAGCTGGCCGCTTCTGGGCGATTGCATCTTTTAGACGGTCCAATTGTTGACAGTACAGGTCCGAATTAAGAGTTCGGCCGTAGGGGAGCCGCTCATAGTAGATGATTCCCTGCCAGTTCCACAAAACACACAGCAAAACCTTCCTGACTGTCAATCCTGGCTTAGCCACCGTTTGCGCCGGCTCACCGCACTTTGACCACGACCGTTGTCGCTTGACGTTGACGTAAGTGACCCACTTTTCATTACCAGTAACCATCCGCTTCAGAAATAGATCGATATTATTGCGATTCAGCAGCGATTTGCAGATGGAAAATCGGTCCATGAGGTTTCTTTGCGATAACTCGTGTGGCACCCATACATCGAACTTCTTTTTGTATCCAGCCTTATTTAAGTGGTTCCAAACGGTTTTTTGTGCAATGTTTAGCTCCTGGGCAATCGATACAGTGCTTACGTGACGGTCGGACTCGACGATTTCCATTATTCTATCGACGTTCTCGACAATTGGCCTTCCAGAGTGTGGTGCATCTTTGACGTCAAACTTACCGGAACGGAATCGATAAAACCAAAATCGCGCGTGATTGGCTGTTACAGTATCAGAACCATAAACACTATTCACATTTTCAGCTGCCTGGCTTGCGTTTTCGCCTTTATTGAAGAGAAACTGTAAAATATGGCGTATTTTCTCTTTGTTGGTGTCCATCTTCGACGCGTGCTAAAAAAATACTAAGTCAAGCAATCACAAAACTGTATCAGTAGCGTTTTTAGTACGAAATCTTATCTTTCTAACGCCATCTAGTGTAACCCGATCGCACTTTTACAACGGGAGATACAGACTACTTAAGCCATCTATTGGCAAAATAATGGATTACTTTTTACTTCACCTAATATTAGGTTGCCGCAGATAAAATGGTCTATTTAGAAATGACATAAAGTTGGCTGCAATTTTAGTGTCTTATGTTGGCACAAGGCGGCGCAAATGATATGACATATTGAAGTATAAATACTGCTACTTTGGTTTATGAAGTAATTTTTGTTTTGCACTGCATAGTGATCGTAAAAACAAAAAGTAAAAGAGAACATGGAAGTGAATCAAAAACGGCTACTTCACTATACTAATTTAAATTAGAGCACAACGCAACGGAAGCTACGAGAAATATCAACAGCGCATTTGGGCCTGATACAGTTAGCGAACGAACCACTCGGTGGTGGTTCGACAAATTTCGATTCGGAGATATGGACCTTGGAAATGAGCCACGTGGACACCCAGAACCATCGATTGATAACTACGAGCTGCGTGCATTAGTAGAGTCTTACCCCCGCCAAACCATAAGGGATCCTGCCGAGAAATTAGGCGTTCACAATTTGACAGTTTGCCGCCACTTGCAACAACTTGGAAAAGTGAAAAAGCTTGACAAATGGGTTCCGCATGATCTTACCGAGCAAAACATGGCGTGTCGAATGGAGATTTCAAGTTCTCTTCTCTCCCGCAACAAAAAGGAATCGTTCTTGCACCGAATTGTGACCTGCGATGAAAAGTGGATTTTATACGATAATCGTCGCCGATCGGCCCAATGGCTAGATACCGATGAAGCGCCAAGACACATGCCAAAACCAAGTCTTCATTTGAAAATAATGGTAACTGCTTGGTGTGCTGTAGCTGGAGTCATCTACTATTCCTGCAACATGGCGAAACCGTCAATGCTGAGAAATAGTGTGCTTAACTGGCTGAAATGCATCAAAAATTGACAGTCCAACGACCTAGGCTTGTCAACAGGGATGGAGTGATACTGCTTCATGATAACGCACGACCTCATGTATCGAGAAAAACGGTCTAAAAATTAAACGAGTTGTGCTATGAGACTCTTCTTTACCCTCCATATTCACCAGACCTCTTATCAACAGATTACCATTTCTTTAAACATTTGGATCACTTTTTAACAGGGAAAAGATATAATAAAGAAGCTGCTGTCCTAAATGCCTTCGAGGAGTTTCTTAGAACCAGAAACTCGGACTTCCACAAAACTGGAAGAAATGTACTTGTATCTCGTTGGGAAAAGTGTGCTGCATCTATTGGTACCTATTTTAATTAAATAAATTGTCTTTATAAAAAGTTACAGCTGTTTAAAAATTTATTACTAAATCGGCCATTTCATCTGCAGCAACCTAATACTTTATGAGTGCATTAGGAGTATCATTAGGCACCGCAGCTCACGCTTATGTTGACAAAGAGGACGCAAAGCGTGTGACGATTTTCGACGCACCAGCGCATGGGAGCACGCGAAAAGGAAGAATGGCTCGACGACAACACCAGCTGGACTTATTAGAAGCCAACGATACTGTAGAAGGTGCCTCTTATGGCCCTGGAATAGATAATACCATGGAAGTTATGAAAAAAAATTCTAACTATGTGTAAACTACTTCTGAAACTTTAAACGCGTTTTTCTCAAAGCGGTATTTTCAAAGTCGGTGATCTCGATTTCTCAGAAATGGCTAGCCAATCAGTCCAAAATTTTTACACAATCTTCTTAGATATATTCCTTAAGTATTGAACAAAGAAATAAGATCTAAAAAAATTAATACTATTATTTTTTAACAATTTGGAGCGAAAATTTTAGTCAAAAACGAAAATTTTTTCACAAATAGACGCCATTTTGTCAAAAATTGATGTTTTTATTATTCCTTCGTTTAATACCTGTATTAATCTATCCTCTAGAAGAATCTACTATATTTTTTGATTTCAGATCATCCAAACCGCCGAAATAGAGATCGCCACCAAGCGCCTTTTTTTGGAGGTCGTTTGGGACATCATCTACAGAAGCGGTGTACATCAATATTTGTACTCAATCAACGCGCTATTGTATTCTTAAAAGTTGGCTCTATTTAAACTACCATCACTTGTAATTGATAAATAAAAACTGATCCTATAAAAAATTCATAAAAAAACGTCTTTGAGCCTCGCAACTGCGTATAACCCCTTAATTTATATACACTTGTATTAATTTTACATTTAAAATTTCTTCTATAGTGTAAAGTATTTTTTTAAATTCAGAAATAATTATAAAATCAATATATTTAAATTGTAATTATATCTTAATTTTAAAAAATACTTTACACTCTAGAAGAAATTTTAAATGCAAAATTAATACAAGTGTATATGGATTGCCATGCAACTTATGATTCAAATTTAAATCTTAGTTTTACAAGCGTTGCATTGCGTAATGGTTAGGGCGTCTGCTTTATAATGCAAAGGACCCGGGTTTGATCCTACCCTAGGTCAAACATTTTTCTGCGTTTTTTTCCGTAGAATAATGTGTAAAATAACATGTGCGGCAATGCGAATAAACGATTAAATATAATGCGTATGTTAAAAATATGTATAATCATAATAAAAAATAAAATTCTAAAATATATAAAATACTTAATTAAAGTTTTTATAGAGGTTTCAAAAAAGTATTTGGAAAGGTTTAATTAACTACTTTTAAAAATTTTTTATTTAATATTTCTATAACTTTTATAGAAATGTTTTTAAAACTTGTATCGAAAGGTTTATAAAAGGAGCTAGAAAGCGTTGCTGAAGGGTTTAAAAACAGACATTAACTTATTTTTAAAACATTTTTTAGAAGCTTTTAAAAAGGTTTTTATCCTTTCATGAAACGTTTTAAAAACATTTTAAAAACCTTTTATTCTGTGTGGGTTTCTACACTTATCTCTACGTACATTTCTACACTGATTTCCACAAAGATATCGACACTGATTTCCACGTAGATATCTACACTGATTTCACGTTAAAACCCACGTGGTAATCTACGCGAAAATTCATGTAAAAATGTACGCGAAAATCCACGTAAAAATCTACGCGGAAATCTACGTAGAAATACACATATAATGTGTTATTGGACTGATATCAGTGTAGATTTCCATGTCAAAATCCACGTGGATTTTCATGTGGATTTTCACGTGGATTCTTGCAACTGGGAGGTAAAATATTATCGTTACTTATGCCTTAACCGATTAAGCCAAATTCGACAGAGTTAGCCGATGCAAAAGCTTACATAAAAGGTGTAACCTCCAGTTTACATGGCTTTTAAATATATAATATTTTCATGAATTTTTTAAATGGAAAAAAAAAACTTTCTTAAATATTTTGTATAGTATTATATTTAATAACATTAAAACTTTCGCATTTTGTAAAAGCGGAACAGAAATAAAGAAAACAACGATTACATTTTAAGCTTGTGCTCGTTACTACACAGATATTATGCGTTTGGCAAATTTCTTTTACAAGCTTTGCGATTGCTACGTATAAGTACGTTTGTATAAGTAAAAAAGTTAAAGCAAATTGATTCATTTATAAAAAATGGAAAAATCTATTTTACTTTTAAATAAATCTGTCCTTTACACGTAAATTACAATCGAAAAATATCGACAGAATAACTATTTTATCGTGGCTAAATTACTAAAAAAAAAAAAAATCTGAAAGCATAGTTAATAATCTTCTTTATAAATTAAAAAAAAATTTATATTATACTTATTAATATTTCTCATGTTAATAAATGAGTTAAAATTGATGAAACAAAATCTTTTGATTGTACTGATAGACACGTAATTTTTGTATTTAAAAAGAATTTCTCATGCTGTAGGACTCGAACGCTGATCCTTGCGTGTAATCGAGGCAAAATGTTATCGTTGCTCATGCCTTAGACAATTCAGCTAAATTTCTCATGATTATGATAAATTACGCAAAAACTTATAAAAAAATTATACCCTTCAGTGATGATTTTAAATATAAAATAATTTCATGAATTTTTATTAAAAATTTTTAATGAATAAACAAAAATTAAAATACAGTTGACTATTAATTTTGGTTTTATCATTAGTCAAACGAACGAGTTTCTACATGTAAACATCAGCTTGTAGCGAAGAAAATATATACAAGATCTTTGAACAGCTATGAAAATAAACATGCGCAAATTGCGGCTTGCCGATTATAATCGCGCTTCATTTCCACGTATTAGATTAGTGAAAACAAATGCCGGCCCTTTAAATAGCTGTGCAAGTAATAACATGTACAGGGGGCGTACGGTATTCGAGGACATGCATAAATGTGACTATAACTTCGCGAATTTTTTTTTTTTATTGTTTTTCCTTTTTAGATAAGAAATGGTGGACTACAACATCACTCAAGAAATAAAGAGACATGCTGTCATCGTCACTATATGTGCGAACCATACAGATTTAGAGATCTCTAATTTTCTTAATTGCGCCCGTTCATTCGTACATAAGGTTCGCCGTGAATTGGAAGCATCCGGAGGCGATACAGAATCGGTTGCAAAACGCAAAAAGCACGAACAACGTTCTAACACTGTCCAATCTGCAGAATTTTTAAAGCAAGTGCAAGCGATCATAGACGAGGACCCTTTAAAATCAATGAGGGTCCTTGCGAATGAGCTTCATGTTTCTGAGCGCCTTATTCGTAAAGTTGTCCACGAAGACCTTCGGTATAAGTCTTACGTGATGCGCAGAGGACAGTTCATGTCAGAAAGAACACGGGAACGGAGAGTTCTCCGATCAAAACGTCTTTTAAATTAAATCAAACACCCTGAGGCGCCCAAAATGTTATGGTTTTTTTCCGACGACAAAAATTTTGACCAAGATCAAAAGACCAATTGCAGAAATGACAGATGGCTATGTTCAAATCTTACGGAGGTTCCTGTTGTTATGCACACAAAATTTCCAGCCACTGTTATGGTTTTAGGTGTTGTCAGCAACGAAGGACATGTTATGCCACCACACTTTTTTACTCAAGGACTTCGAGTAAACTCTGCTGCATACATCGAAGTTTTGGAGGCGGTAGTGAAACCCTGGATAGACAATGTAAGCAGAGGCAGACCATACATTTTTCAACAAGACTCTGCTCCTTCACATAAAGCGATGGCGACACAAGATTGGATGGTCGAAAATTTTCATGACCACATAACACCGAACCTATGCCAACCTAGCTCCCCAGACCTTAATCCTTTGGATTATTACGTATGGGGTGTAGTTGAGCATGAGACCAATAAGCGTCCTCATAACACCACTTCTTTGCTGAAGACTGCTATTAATGCCGTTATGGTCAATATGAGCAAGGAGCATTTAATTCAGGCATGTAATCGTTTCCGGACCCGGATCGAAGAGGTTATTGCTGCTAATGGCGATTTTATTGAATAACTTTATAGTCATATATCAATTTAACGTTGTATGAAAAATTCCTAAAATTTCATTAAATTTTATTAAAAATACAAGCTAATTAATTTTATTCTCAAGTTGTCCTCAAATACCGTACGCACCCTGTATATATAATACTACTCGTAGCACAGTAGTAAAAAATTTTAACGATGTAACCTTTTAAATTAAAATTTTAATTCAGAAAATATTAAATAAAGATGAATTTTTCACATTTAAAAAATTCATAAAAATATTATATATTTAAAAGCTCACTGAAGGTTACACCTTCTATATATGTACGAGTTTTTTTTGCATGGGCTAACTATGTCTAACTTGGCTCAATCGGTTAAGCCAGAAGTAACGATAATATTTTAGCTTTATTACACGCAAGGACCAGCGTTCGAGTCCTGCAGCATGAGAAATTTTTTCACTTTTTCTTTTTTTTTAACTATTTTTTCTGGTAAAAAACATGAAATATATGTAAATAAAAATTAAAAAAATTAATAAAGAATATTCAATTATTATTATATTGTATAAATTCGAAGGGTTGCTGTATAATTAAACAAGAAATCGTATCAAGAATCAAAGTTAAAAAAAAAAATGATAATTTTATTTTTTTAAATAAAAAGTAAAGTCTGCTGACGAAGAAAGTGATTATAATCTAATTAATTAAATAGATAAATAAAATATTAAAGAAACTAACTATATTAAAGAAGTTAGAGTGGACGATGTTCGACGTTCAAGAATAGTAGTTTTTAAATTTGATGTATCTATTAAAAAAATATCTGTTGTAAAAAAAGAGAAATTAAAGAGTAATGAAAAAAAGTGCATTTAGAGAAGAGTCTGATTCTAGAGAGCTAGCTAAGGCAAAATTTAGTAAATAGAAGACTATAGATAAAAATTTTTATGTTCTATTTTTTAATTTTAAAATTTAGATAAAGATGCTGTATTATTATGATGTAAATTAAGTGAAATTTTAATATTTTCAAAACATACACTTTTATTGGTTTTGGAATTAAACTTTACACATTGTAATAGATATATACATACATATATTAAAATTTTTCATTTTATTTATGTATATATTCTTTATTATTATACAATATTTGAATAAAATAAGAGCTATACATTTTTTAGAAAAATCTGTATAGAAATTGAGTAAGGGAAAATATATGGAATCAGAATGAATAGATGCTTTAATTTTTAAAACACAAAATATATTGCTATAAACATTTATTAGTTAATAAATTTTGAATGTAATATAATAAGTAATAAAATATATAATTCTATATATTCTTATTTTTTACATTAAATTATTTCAGTCAGTAAAATTTAAACACACGGTTCCATCAATCTTAAATCATTTATTTGAAACGTTTGCACCGAACTTGTGTATATAAATTCGGTAAGTACACTTGAAGTTTACTTGTGTATAGTTCAACCGCTCGTCCGTAAGAGGCAGCACTTTCTTGCGCAAAAAACTTGCGACACTTTTTTACAATGCCTTTAGCGATCTCGCTTTTCTTCTCTGGCAATACTAATTGCTCTTCACTCTAAAAGGGCCTCTACGCGATAATTATTATATTTTTGTATTATTTTATTTATATTTTACATTAAATAAGCTTTTTAGCTCTTAGCAGGTGCAATTTTCTTATTTTGATTCCCCTTGGCGTCCCTATCCCGAATACCGCCGCCTCCGCGGGTGTGCCAATCGATAGTTGGCACACATTCTGAGCAGTCAAGCCCAGTGAGAGCAGCACCGGACGTGGGGCCTTATGGCAAGGCCCCTCACACGTGAGTTAAAGCAGGATCTGAGGAAGATCCTGCGCTGCTAACGGGTCGGCATTGCATGCGGGTGCCATAGCACCAGCGGCTAACGTCTGCTGACAGCCGTGGCCGCATCGGTGGATTTTGTGGCCTGCCAGACTTAATCGGGGCCTGACGACAGTGCATACGTGCGAGGGAGAATCTTGCACGGGACCTAACTAACTGACACATCATTCAATAAGTCCCGAGACTAACCCAGAGATGGTGCTAGTAGTACCAAACTGGCCACGTATCCATAGAGTGCGAACCTTTACATGAAACGTGTAAAAATTTCACGTCGATCAGATCACAGACAGCAGAGTTATCAAGGTGAGAGTAAAGTCACTTTGTAATTTGTTTGAAAAATGAAAAAAAGCAAGTTTCGCGTGTTGATAAAACATTGTTTCTTAATGGGTAAAAACACTGTAGAAGCCCAGCAATGGCTTGAAAAACATTACCCGGACTTCTCTCCATCCAAACCAACGATTTGTCGTTGGTAGGCTGAGTTTAAACGTAGTCGTACGAACACAAACGATGCGGAACGTTCAGGTAGGCCATTGGAAGCCGTTACACAGAAAAATGTGAGTAAAGTGTTGAAAATTGTAATAAAAAATCGCAAAGTAAAGGTCTGTGAGATTGCAGAAATGACACAGATATCATCTGAAAGCGTATTTACAATCCTTCATGAAAAATTGAGCATAAAAAAGGTTTTTTCCAAGTGGGTGCCACGATTGCTTTCAGTAGAACAAAAACAGCAACAAGTCGATGATTCAGAGAGCTGTTTATTGCTATTTACTCGCAATAAAAAAGAATTCCCTGCGTCGATGCGTGATTATGGATAAAACATGGATACATCATTTCACTCTGGAGTCGAATCGGCAATCATCTAAGTGGCGCATGGCTGGCGAAAGCCGCCCAAAGCGTCCAAAAACGCAGCAGTCTGCTGGCAAAGTCATGGCGTCTGTTTTTTGGGTTACACATGGCGTGATTTTTATTGACTACCTAGAAAAAGGTAAATCGATCAACAGTGATTATTATATTAACTTGTTGGTATGTTTAAAGGAGGAGATCGCAGCAAAACGACCGCACATGAAGAAGAAAAAAATCCTTTTTCACCAAGACAATGCACCATGCCACAAGTCCATGAAAACAATGGCAAAATCGAACAAATTGGGCTTTGATTTGCTTCCCCACCCTTTGTATTCGCCAGATTTAGCCCCCAGCGATTACTGGCTCTTTGCTGATTTTAAAAAAAATGCTCAAGGGAAAAACATTTGGTTCGTATGAGGAGGTCATTGCTGAAACTGAAGCCTATTCTGAAGCAATGGATAAATCCTTCTATCGGCATGGTATAGAAATGTTGAAAAGGCGTTAAAAAGATTTTATCATTCTAAAAAGAGATTATATTGATAAATAGAAATGATTTTTGAAAAAAAATGTTGTTTTCATTGTTAGTCTCGGGACTTATTGAACGATGTGTTATACCCGTTACAATATATATAGATATATATACACTCTGACAAAGAAGTATCCGGAAATTCTCATTTAAATTGCCCGCGTTGAGTATTTTTAAGTATTTGAAGTTTCTGTATGTTGGTAGGACTGTCCGTAATTACTATGCCAAACATGAGTGCGGTCTGTCAACTAGTTTGTTTACGACAGCTGTTGAAACCAGTTGACCTCAGTGGTAGTCTGCAAATGTTACAATAGAAAAAATATTAAACAAAGAGTTTGTGTTTTGAACAAAATTTCGTGTGCTGACTCGTTGCGAATGCTAGAAAAGGCTTATGGAGACTTTGTTTTATCGAAAACCCAAGTGTACGAATGGTACAAAGCCTTTAGAAACGATCGGGAGATCGTCGAAGATTTGCCTCGTTCAGGACGACCGTCGACCTCTTCAACCAACGATAACGTCGAAAAAATCAAGGAAATTGTGCTCGAAAATCGTCATGCCAGTATTAGAGAGATAGCTCGTGATCTCAACATCGCTCGTGAAACCGCTCGTTTGATTTTGGTAAACCAATTGGGCATGCAGCGCGTCGCCGCTCGGCTCGTTCCGTTAAAGCTGAATTTTCTACAAAAACAGTACCGGATGCAGGTAACTGCAGACATGCTGGATCGTGCGAATTCTGATCCCACGTTCATGGCACGGATTATAACTGGTGACGAGACATGGGTCTATCAATACGACACACAAACGAGCCAACAATCATCGGAATGGGTGGGAAAAAATGAGCCGAAACCGAAAAAACCTCGCAAAAGTCGCTTGAAAATCAAGACGATGCTTATTATTTTCTTCGATATTCGTGGTGTGGTTTATCATGAATTCGTTCCGCAAGGTCAAACGGTCAATAAGGACTTCTATTAAACTGTTTTAAGACGTTTGCGTGAAAATATTCGCCGTAAACGGCCAGATTTGTGGCAAAACAATTCGTGGATTTTGCATGACGATAACGCAGCATCTCATCGAGCCACGATTAGTAACGATTTTACGACCAAACACTCGATAAATACCATCGACCAGCCACCTTATTTGCCTGATCTAGCTCTATGTGACTTATTTCTTTTCTCCAGACTGAAATTACCGCTCCGGGGAACCAGATTTGACTCCATAGACGCCATAAAAGAAAATTCGCAAAAGAAGCTGAAGGCCATCCCTGAAAGCGCCTATAAAAAATGTTTTTATAATTGGAAAAAACGTTGGTACATGTGTATCGCTTCAAATGGAGCATATTTTAAAGGAGATTCAATAAATATTAAAAAAGTTTAATATTTTTGCGTTTTATTTCAAATTTCCGGATACTTTTTTGTCAGAGGTTATATATATATATATATATATATATATATATATATATATATATATATATATATATATGTACATATATATATATATATACAGCGTGTTCAAGAATTCCTAGTACGGCCAAATAACTTAAAAAATAATAGTCCTGGAGAAAAACGTGCAAAACAAATTTTTTTTAAATTTCCTTGGCCATCCGCGGTGACCTTAGCTTTGACCTTAAATCAGACCTTCAAGGTTATTTGAAGGTTAAAATGATTTTTTTCAATCAGAATCCCTATTTATGCACCGGAAATGAATAGAGCGGAAAATTTTACGTTCGAATATATCCTACTGCAAACGACGACTTTGGGCTAATCCAATTGCTCGGAAAACGAAACAAGGTAACGCTGTTGTAAGGCAGAATTAGGCGATATAGGGTAGTAAGAAGGGGTGAGGAGAGGTAAATTTATTATAAATTGTAATAAAAATAATAAATATCATTAAGAAAATGAATATTTTAATTTAAAAACAAAAATAGAAGAGTATTTTCTGATGCGCCAAAATATTGGTTTTCCGGCCGTCTAAAGGTTAAGGTTTAGGATAAGAGTATAGATTTCTCAAAGTATCGACCGCTTGATCTAAGTGAAACGGCGATCGGTTCGAGTATACCACCGAAACGTATTCGTAATAGTTTTTACAAAAAACGTCAATCACTACGATAACGAGAACAACAATGGCGATAAGCTCCAAAAATTTATTTACAAACACTTTACAAAAAATTATTTATTTTATTTTAGGTGTACTATAGCGTTACTTAATTGAGATTAGTCAATGGTCAACAGAAATTAAAATAATATTGGACAACGAAATATATTTTTATACTTCTTATATTTATTCTAGTTTTGAGACAATAAATAACTTATCGCCGTCGATTGCTTCTTGCAGTAGAACTAACGATCTCCGGATCTCTTTCCCCCCTGCTGGTATACTATTAGACAGCGATCTCAGAAGATGCAAAGGGGTTTCTGGTAAAACATACGACCCTACTACAGGTCTGTGGCGGAATCCAGTTGTTTCTTATCGATCTTACTGTGACTTCTATTCTTGCACTCTTACCACATACTGCAAGTCTGGATCATGAAAACAAGTTGCCTTATGTATAATATAATTATCGTATGAACATATTTTTTTACAATTGGTATTAAGGCATCTAAATTTGCAACATTTTAAAAAACGCAATTACGTTATTCGCAAAGCTTGCAATCTTTGATTAACATTGTGGATACTATAAGCCCGATTCTTCAAAGCAAGTTTTGCACATTATGTGTTTGTTTAAGCACATGATGGGATTGGGTAGGACGCACTAACAACACACAAAACAAAGAACTGCATCTACTAGATCGCTGGGTAACTTGACAATTATTTATTATTATTATTATTTTCTTCTTTAAATCTTTTCTTGCAGTCAAAACTTTCTTATAAGCGAAACTTAACTAAAAAAAATATTAAGAAATTTAACGTAATTGTTATTTAGATCAGCATATTGTACAGCTAATTGATTATACGAGGTCTGGCTATTAAATAACGAGACTGGTTACAAAAAAGGGTTGTATTATAAAAATTATTCTACATTTGAATGCTCCCCTTAAATATACTCCCCTTCCTTCGCCACACACCTATTCATACGTTTTTTCCATTGATCGAAGCAGTGCTGGAAGTCTTCTTTGGTAAGGGCCTTTAGGAGCTCTGCCGTTTTTTGCTTTACCCCTTCTATCGACTCAAATCGGGTCCCTTTCAAAACAGATTTTATCTCCGGAAACAAAAAAAAGTCGCATGGTGTCAAATCTGGCGAGTACGGCGCGTGTTCGAGCACTGGAGTGCGCTTACCGGCCAAATACTGCTTCACAGATAGCGCGTTATGGGCAGGTGCGTTGTCCTGGTGCAAAGTCCACGAGTTGTTCTTCCACAACTCGGACCGTTTCTTACGAACTCGTTCTCGCAGTGTTGATAAAACTGACAAATAGTAAGTCTGGTTGACAGTCTTAACCTCTGGAACCCATTCAGTTATCACGATACCGTTAATGTCATAAAAAACGATCAACATTGCCTCGAATTTCGATTTGGACATCCTTGCATTTTTGATTTTGAGCGATTCAGGCGTCTTCCAATGCATCGATTGCTGCTTTGTTTAACATCGTATTGAAAAATCCACGTTTCGTCGCAAGTGATAATGTTTTTCATCAGTCCGGAATCTTTTTTTAACCTTTCAAGGAAATCTGAGCAGACCAGTTGACGGAAGAGCTTTAGGTCAGGAGTCAGGTTTTTTGGCACCAACTTCGCACAGACTTTTGTCATGTGTAATTCCTTGTGTAAAATTTGTCTAACCGTTTCTTTATCGGCGTTTACAGCCTCGGCAATCATCCGGATGCTCTTTCGACGATCTGCACGCACAATTTGGTTGATTTTGGTCACTGTTTCCGGAGTTGAAACAGTGACAGGGCGACCTGGGTGTTGGTCATCTTCAGTGCTCACTCGGCCCTCACTGAAGCGCTTACACCACTCAAAAACACGCGCACGAGATAGAGAATTGTCCCCATAGGCCTCTTGCAACAATTTACACCACTTAGCTGAAGTTTTTTTCAATTTAACGAGAAATTTGAGATTGATACGTTGCTTCTGTTTTTCGTCACTCATGGTTTTTGGCACGAGATAAAAACACGTACGTTTTAAACCGCTACTGCACAAATACAATAATAGTGACGAGAACGTGTTTTGGTACGTGCATAGACAAGATATCTAGATACCCAACGCACTACTTGTTTTTTTCCCCACCCCTCTACGGTGCCCTCTAGGCGCGCAGTCTCGTTATTTAATAGCCAGACCTCGTATATAGTAGTATAATATGAAAACTTCTGGATTAAATTGTTAATGATTTTAGTAAAAACTAGTCCTTTCTGCTTCAGATGCCTTTTTAGCCTGAAAATAGTGCCTATTGCGGATTCGTTTTCATTTATTTTTTCGCAAATTCTGTAATATTGTAGAATAAAAAAATATTGTATACTGTAAAATTTTTCAAAAATCAATTGCTAAAGATTTTATTATGAAGATACCAAATGATTTACTTCCACCTAATGCATTGGAAATAAGAAAAGAGCTTGCTGATGATTTAATTCAGTATTTTTAAAAAAGTTCCAATGATAGAGGGCATATCAAGATTTTATAAACGTAACGTCGGGGTGACGTTTACTGCGTGCGAAATTGACGCAAAATTGCCTTTTTGCCTTTTTCGAGCCTAAGTACTAAAACTTATGGGCTCAGTACGGCAGAGGAATTACTTGTGAAATTTTATATGAAAAGTGGTGAGATGCGGGACTGAACAACATATAGGCCGACGTTGGCCTACAGGTTGTTCTGGAAAGGACCTAACAAGTGATGTTTGGAGAGGGATATTTAGCCGATCTTGGCTAATACTATCTCTTTGGAGGAAAAATAGAAAAGGAAAAATTCTAATTTAAACTCACTTTTTATTGTAGAAATAGTGTAGATTGGCTGGAAGTCCTCACACTCTTTCTCTCTCTTTCTCTCTCTCTCTCTCTCTTCAAAGTCCTTTGGCGTGTTCGACGTCTTCTTTCTTCGTATTCGAACAAGAATAGTTTTATTGCTCTTAAAAGAACAGTTTTAAATGCAAAAAAAAAAAATATATATATATGTATATAGAAGTGTGCAGGTGCTGATGCTGCTGAGAAAATGCTGTGATTCTGGATGCCCTCCAAAGTTATTGGATACTGACTGTTGAGACTCGTTGACTTGATGCTTGACTGCTCGTTGATTCTTGAAGTAATGTTTTGCTCGAATGCTGGCTGAGTACTGCTGGCTGTCGAAAATTTTGCGCGATATTTATGCGCTTTTCCGAAGGCACGCTGAACGAATCCTTTTTTCAGAAAATTTCTGGAGAGGGCAAGTTTTTCGGGCCCCCTTCTCCTTGGAGGGCTTCTGTGAGAGGGCGTGGAAAGCCTCTGCGAGAATGTGTGTCGTCTTGAAGTTGGAGAGAGAGAGATTGAGAGGGGACTGTCCACTTTTACAAAATTGTATAATAACTTAAAACTAATATTATTATTTATGGTTTATAAATGTTTATTTTATAATAATAATACACGTAAAATTTGAACTAGGCTACGAAAAAGAATCGATTTTGTAGCTTAGTTCTAACAATAATTACAATTAGCTAATTCATTTTTAGTATTTTATTTAGTTTTGTTATAAAAAAAGATTTTATTGGTATTATAATGTTTATGTTTTTTCTATTATGTTAGCATCTATGTATATAATTTCAAAAAATTTTCTTTACAAAGAGTTTAACTTAAATGTATGTTTTTATAATTGTCTGTATCTTATAAGAAATAATGATAATTGTCACCTTTTTGTTAAATTAATATAAACTAAATTTGCGCAAAATATGATAGTAGTAGTTTTGAGGCGTATAGTATTTTAAAATAATTTTAGCTTTACGTTTGAGGTATAATTCAACATCATTATTACATAAAAGTTATGACAATTCTAAAAGCGACTTACAGTTTTAATCTTATTGATTGATTCTGAATATAATTTTTAATTATAATTTTAAAATATAATTTAAAATGGTTTTTAAACGAATTAGTTCTAAATTAAGAATCTTAAACTCGCAAATTCTAAAACATAATCTCAAAATTTATCAATTCTAATATAAATTTAAGTAAAAAAAAATATCATTTCTATTTAGAGTTTGAATTTTAATTATTATTTAACATTTTCATAAAAATTTACGTTTGAGAATTAATGCGAAAAACCAGAAACCTTAGGTATTATTTAGTATTTTAAGAATGATAATTTTGTACAAAAATATGCGAAGAACGCTTCTATAAAAATATAACATTTTCGTTAATGCTAATTCATAGTAAAAGAAATTCATAATATTTATGTGTTTATTCGTAATGTTAGTTTACAAAAGATTTTTCTATATTAACCTTAAAATTCTAAAGCGTTTATTATATATAATTTCGCATAAATGTGTTTGAAAGGATGCGTCATTAAATGCATATAATATTGATATTAGATAGTAAATAAAAACATATAATTATATATATTTTCATGCATGTTTTTCATTTGCATATACTTTATTTAATAGTTAAAAATATCGGTCGCGTAAAAATAAAATAAGCTTAGAATCTAATGCTTGTGTTGACTTAACTAGAATAAACTTTAACAATTTGTGTATTATTAAATATTCATCTTGATTATAAAAAGATAAAATTGTTTGTTCATGTTTTTAATTTATTTTAGCTGTTTATGAATGAACTTTTTAAACATAATGAAACGAAGCGAAAATTATTACATGTTTCTTCATCTTTTTGTTTTGAGAGAAAAATAGAAGAATTCGTTATACATTTTTTTTTTTTAATATTTCAATCGTAAAGAGAACATAGTCAGGCCGTTTGTAATCTTTTCTTTTTTTAGTTATTAGGAGATTTATCATCGCGAAACATTATCGCAGATATTTCTTTTTCTATCTGTTTGCAATAGTATACATTTTCCTTAAATAATATAAAAAAACAGTTGCGTAATTCAAAATAAAAGCATAGTTAAATTAAGTTTAAAGATAGCAGCTATTTTTACATAAGTATACATGTATTTTGAGAGTTTTATTGTTTTACACATAAATGTTCTATTTGTAGTTGTTAGCAACACTATTAATTTTTATAATGTATAAAGATATAAATTCGTTGTTTAATGATATTATTCAAAAAGGAAATTGTTTTACACAGGTATTTTGTCAAAAATAAATTACATAACTGTTAAAAATTTATTTTAAAATTTTAAGTTATTTGTAAGATTTGAAATTTAATTTAACATATATATAACAATTTAAACGAGTGATATTAATTTACATACAATTTTTATATTCATTTTCCTTCTCTTGAATTTTTATAAAAAAGGCATTATTACGGGACAATTTATTTTGTGATCGGAAATAATTATATATATTTTTGAACTATTCTTCATATTGTATGAAAATATGCCTTGTGTAGTATTTTTGGAAATTGCAGCTTCTATTCTTTTCGTTAAACATGATACTTCTTATATTGTTTAAATATTATTCAATATATCGTTGATTTAAAAACAGTTATATAATTTATTTACTGAGGTCTTCCCAGTGACCTATTTATTGTTTTATTACGCTACCTGTACAGAGTATCGGTAAGCGAAAGTTAAGGTTATAATTTGCGATTATAAAACAATTTAAAAATATTGCATAACGTTAGAATTGTATTACGCAGGGAAAGTTCAAAAAAAAGAAAATACGTATTTTAGATAGGAAAACTACGGGTAGAAAAATCGGTGTTTATGGGACAGTTTTATGTTTTTCGGCGCCAAGTTGACGTGCACGTGCTTGGCCTAGTGTCCTTTCGTTAGACTCAAGTGCATGTACCATTTTTTCTACCGTTCCAGGAAAACTCGTAAACTCTTGGCCCACGCTTAGGGTCTCTTTCACAACGGTCTGCTTCAATAGCCCACGCATTAAGTAAGTTTTGGAGGAAAAAATTTTCATTGGGGGGAAAAATTTACTATAAATTGATGCAAATGGTCGATGAGATCGAAGCGCCTTACCGCTAATCGGCAAGGGCAGGAAAAAAAAAGCAGAGAGAAGACTTATCGGCTTAACACAGGAAAAAAAACAGAGGTCGTTTACCGACGTTACACCCCCATGCTAAAACGGTTACTAGGTGATTGTGGTATCAACTAGGAATCGTATCGACGTAGTCGGAAAGAAAACGATGACAATTTCTAACTGCTAGGCGTAATTCTTTAGTGGTTGTAATTGAAGAAACTCCTGGATGACAAGACTTGTTGGGGCGCTGTTGATACCGGGCCGGCTGGAGTCAGTGCTCTAGTGATAGGTGGAGCTGATGGAGCCGATAATGTAATCGTCACGAATTGTTCTGGAGCGGATAGTGGTGTTTCCAGTAGTCTAATTTCTACATCTTGTTGATGATTGGAATTATTCACGGGGCTTCTAGTCGTGTCAAGCGTCATGAATAGGCGAGTTACTGATTCGCAGAGAGCGGCTAGGATGTGCATTGAACATCCATACATTCGGTGAAGGAGAAATCCGTTCACTAAACCATTTACTATTGTTTTTATTGTGAATATAATCAGGAAGATGTTTATTATGGCGGAGCTGATAGTTCCGAACGTGATTAGCCTGTTCCATGCTGTAGCCCATACCGAATCTAATATTTTTCCTACTGCGTCTTCATTGAGAAGTTTTGAGATAGTGCCTTTATTGTCTATTATTGATTGGCCATGTATCTCTTTGGCAAATTCGTTCAATAGTGACGGTTTTTCGATCGGAAACATAATTCGTTCTTGTAATTGTTTCAGATCCTTTTCTGTATAAATGCCGCTGGTCGCCAAAGAAGCTGGGTCGACGTATTTCCATGTTATCTGTGTAAAGGGTTTCAGTGTACGAGGTGCTTGGCCTTCTACTGGTCTTGGCATGATTTTCAGCCATTCTTCGTTTACTCTGTAATATGATAACAGGATGGCATTGCACGATACCCTGGTGCCATGATCTTTCAAAACATGTGTTTTTGGGGTTAAGCATTGTGTTTGGTTGTTCCAAGTGACTTCCAATTCGGCGTAGCAGTATTCTCCATGTCAGAGTTTTACTTCTACAGGTACGCATTTAATAATGTGTACCACTTTACCGCCCACAGTTGCCATGTAACCAGGCCCGTTCATCAAATTATAAGCGAATTCATCCGGCGATTGGTCGGCTATAGCTAGAGCGTTTAGTAATGTCTGTCTCTCAATCTTGCATTGCTGTTGTAGGATGTTACGGTATAGAGATTGAATCTGTGATTTCATGTGTTTCTTGACGTATACGAATTTAGAATTCACATACGCGAAGATGTCCAAATTCTCTATCGCCATCTTTCCTGGCTTAGCGAATGAATATCCTTTGGTGGTTTCTAGGATAAAGAGCTTAGGGTGCTCGGTTTTGACCACTGTGTATCCGCATAAGTTCTCACTGCCCTTGCTGGATAGGGCAAAGGTCACATCGTCGGTTGTAAAGGTGTAAATGGTTCGTTCATAATTAAAATTGTTGTCCATGATTTTATTAGCTAGTCCTTCGTATAACAGTCCGTAATGGTCAAATTTACATTAGTCTAACGGTAGAGCTTCCCAGAAGGTATAACCGCTTTCAAGGTTGATGCACGAGGTTTCAGTGAGAGTGCACGACGTTCCAGAGTTTAAATGAATTTTGTTGTTATCGAGATCGATTTGAGCAAACTGCTCCTTCAAGGTGATCCTTAGTAGGCCTTGTACGACCACATTTTCCTAAGCTCCATAAGGATCTCGGTAAACGCTTCCAAAGCATCGCCAATTCTCAGAGAGTGTACCTGCGTAAACTAATGGGTGCGTTACTGTACTATTGACTTTTATTTCGCTAATTATGGTGCTATCTCCAAACTTAAATATTCCGGTTTCGTGCATTTGTTTACAAGCACGCCTACTAATTTCGTGTATATATTCGGCCTGACCATGGTTAACTATCGAATTATGGGAGGACATTCCGCAGTAGTAAACTGTCCGCTGTATCTCTACTTTACACTGGATTACATGGGTTTGGCGATAATTTACTATTTGTAATAGTTGTATGTAACGACGGGTTACATTTACAGGGTTCATCGGAAAATCGCATTCGCCTACTTCTAGTAGAGATACAGTGGTTATGTTCAGGTGGCGGGACCCGCAATCATAGCCGATTAGGCCATAGACTGGGCTGAGGAGGCATAGGAAGGCAATGGTCCTTGTCATGTTCATCTGAAAAGTAAAGAGATTAACAGTGCCCTAGTAACGTTGGGGGTACATTTTATATGTTTTTTTTTTGTTTGCTCCGTTTTGTTAGAGGGTTGAATTATTTATATATATTAACGTATTGTTTTGGGTTTTCTTTTATTTCTAAATTATTTCGTAATGTTATCTCGCAGTTTGATTAGGTTTGATTAATTAATTTCGCGTTTTCCGTTAAAGTTTATTTATTTATACAAAAAGAATGTTTTAAAATTGATTATGTGTTTGTTAAGATTCCGATTTATTCTTCGTCATTTTTTCCGACAGTCGCTTTTTCTTTTTAATTTTTATTTCTTTGTTTATATAGGATTTTCGTAGTCGATTTACATGTACTATTTTGTCTTTTTTCTTATATCGTATCCTTATATTATGGGATTTGAGGATTTCTAATACCTCATGAGGGCCTGAATAATGGTCGCCAAATTTCCCTGGTTTGGGTTCAGTTAACAAGAACACATAATCTCCTACTTTAAAACTCTTAGGATTAATCTTTTTATCGTAAAGCTTTTTATTGCGTTCTTTAAACTTGATAAGGTTTTCATAGGCTAGCTTTCGGTTGTCGTTTAGGCGGGTGACTAATTCCGTGATGTAATCTTTGTATGTTAGAAGCATATCGCTAGCGTGTAGGGGATCGTTGGATGGCAGTCGTGGGAGCTTGCCGAACACTACCTCGTATGGTATGTGTTTGGTACTTTCTTGCACGCTAGAGTTATAATTTAACATCGCCACCTCAATCCGTTTGTCCCACTCGTTGTTTTTGTCGGTGTACTGTTTTAGAAATTCACCGAGCGCATGGTGAGATCTTTCCAATGACCCATTCGACTGAGGATGGAAAGCAGTCGTTTTGATTTTTTTTATGCGGAATCTTTTCGCAATCCTTTTTATGAGATGGCTCAAGAAATTCTTTTGTCTTGGTCTTTTAGGATGGCTTTCGGCTCTCCAAATAGACATATGAATTTCTTGATTAAAGCGTCCGCGATGGTGGTAGACAGCACGTTGTCCAGGGGGACGGCTAAACGAAATTTTGACAATTGATCCTAAATAGTCAGGATATATTCATGTCCTTTACTCGTGAGTTTAAGTGGACCATCGATATCCATTGCGATTTGGTCGAAAACAGTGCCAGGTGTGTCAGTGATCACCATAGGCTGTTTCGTTTTTAATCGCACCAACTTTTTCAGTTGACACTCTAGACATTGTTGGACACGACGTTGTATGTCATCTTTTAAATTTTCCTAATAATATGCTTGGCGTATCCGGTTGAAGGTTTTTAAAATTCCTCGATGACCTCCAATCAGTGACTTGTGCAATTCTGAAAATATTTCGTCCCGTTTTTCGTTTGGGACGTATTTCAGTCTTCCGCTGCAAACTATGATCTTGATTGGCGTGTCCTTAAAAGAAGCCTTTATTAAACCTAAAACTTCGGACCATTCAAGTTTTTCTATAAATTTGCTTTTACTAATACTGACAGTTCTCTGTTTTGAGTTCATTAATAAATCTCTTAAAGTGGTCAGTCCTCTAATCAAGTTACATTTAATCTGTGTGAGGGACTCGGGTTGTTCTCCTTTTATGCACACCGCAAATAATGACTTCCGACCCTTGCGTTTTACTCGGTGTACTTCGCCTATTGATAAATTTTTGATCAAGTTTATTTTGTTGTGTTCCGCCAATGTTTTTGCGCCTTCGTCGCAATTATCTCCATTCGAGGCGATAAAGTAAAGTATGTTGTCGTTTCGAGAGTGTAGTGGTTCTCTTATTTCTACGACGGGTCGGTTATTTGATGTTTCCTCGTCGGTAATCTCTGATTCATCGGAATCGGAGTCTTCTTCGTTGTTAACTTGGGATCTTGGTGAGGGCGCGAAGGGTTTGGGGTTCGCGACCTCGTCGGAATCACTGTCTTTGCTTTCTTGGTATTCGACCTTTTTCTTGGGTCGCGATATTCTTTTTTCCTCAATCAGGGTGATTTCTTGGACCTTTTTAGGTCGTCCCCTGGGTTTTTTGGGTATTGATTTCGCAGGTTCGGGCGTTGGTGGCCTTTCCTGGATTTCATCTAGGGTGAGTTTATTCTTTTTTAGTTGTGCGCGTGTTACCACGTTAACGCCACCTTTTTCAACTGGGTTGCGTGATAGCGCACCTGCGTTGGCGTTCAATTTTCCTGGTTTGTAAATTATCTTATAATCGTACTCGGATAACTTAAATCGCCATTTTTGGACCCTAGTATTCAAATCTGCTGTCTTAAACCATACCAAGGGCTAGTGATCGGTTATTATCGTGAACTTTCGTCCGTACACGTAGGATCTAAAGGTTTTGACACTGTGTACCACGGCCAAAGCTTCTTTTTCGTATACTTCGTAGTTACCCTCTGCGCCACGTAACATGCGCGAAGTATAAGCTATCGGCCGATCCTTCCTGATTTCTCCTTGAGACAGAACCCCTCCTACTGCGTAGCTTGTCGTTATTATGAAGGGCTGCGAAAGATCTGGGAACTGTAACACGGGGGCGGTGCACAACATATCTTTTAACGAGTTGAAAGACTCCTCTGTATTTTCGTCCCATTCGAAAGGTGTCTCTTTCTTCAGTAATTTAGTCAGGGGTTTCAAGAGGTATGCAAATCCCTTAATGAACCGGCGGTAGTACCCGGATATTCCCAGAAATTGACGAACATTCTTCATGTTCTTGGGGCGAGGAAAGTTCCTTACGACCTCCAGTTTCTTAGGATCGGAACGCAGTCCCTCTACGCTGAGCATGTGCCCAAGGTAGATAACTTCTTGTTTCAAGAACTCACACTTGTCTATTTGCAGTTTTAATCCTGCTTTCCGTAGTCTTCCCATGAGTCCCTTTATCTTTCTGTCATGTTCTTCAATACTGTTAGAGTAAATAACAATATCGTCTAAATATACAAAAAGGCTTACGCCTTGTAATCCTATCAATCGTTTTCCATTAACCGTTGGAAAGTGGCAGGTGCGTTTTTCAATCCAAAAGGCATTCGCACGAACTGGTAATGGCCAAAGGGTGTACTAAAAGCCGTCTTATGTGCATCTTTAGGGTCCATTTTTATCTGATGGAACCCTGAGGCTAGGTCGAGGACTGTGTAGTATTTAACTGATCCGACTTGATCGAATATTTCCTCGATATTTGGGAGCGGGTAGGAGTCGCCTATAATTTTTTCATTTAAGGCACGAAAATCCAGCACCATCCGCCATTTAAGGCGACATTGAGCGTCTGGTTTTTTTGGGATGGCCCAAACTGGCACGTTGTAAGGTAAATTCGAGTTCTTAATTACTCCTGCTCTTAAGAGCTCGTTAACCTGACGGTTTATCTCTTCTTTTATCGAATGTGGAAACCTGTACTGTTTGGTATGTACCACCTCATCGTCTGTCGTTGGAATTCGATGCATGGTAAGGTTGGTACCAGGGAGATCATCCCCAGGTAAATAAAATACATCCCTGTTTCCTCGTACTAAATTGGTTACGTAGGATCTTTCGTTTTCTGATAAATGTTCAGTGCGCAGATAGTCTATAATGTCTTGTTACATTTCTACATTTTCAGAGAGTCCTGGGTCTCCGAAATCGACAACAGGGTTCAGATTACAATCTAGATCTAAGGCAATAGCGCTTTCGGAAGTGGAATAGCTGTCTTTAACAGCTGCACTGCTATTGACAGTTTCATCGTCTAATTCTTCCATGATTTCCCAAGATTCTCCGTCATGTTCATCCGTTTTGGTAATTAAGGTCTCGATTTCGAGTGGCTGTACGTACTCGTCACATATCATTATTCGGTTGCGGTAATCTAGATCTACCTCACCAACCCGTAAAAAGTCACACCCTAAAATCCCTTCCCCTGATATATACGTCGTCATTTATGACGCAGAAGGTCGCCGACCGACCAAATAGGGTGAACTTAATAGTTCCCTGGGTAGGTATGAGGCTCTTGCCGATTCCTTTCAGATTACATTTAATTGTCAAGTCAAAATCTGCTTCTGGTGGTACCAAACTTCTTTAAATCAGATTGACTTTTGATCCGGAGTCGATCATCAGTCCTCCCTTCATACCGCTAGGAGGGTTAAGTATGGTAACAAACGGTGGACCATGTTTTACGTTTGCAGTGATGTTATGTAATACCTTGACCCTGATTGAGTAATCTTCGTCTTTCTAATGTATTTCAGTGTTTAGATTGTTTATGGTAATTTGGTCCGCGCCAAAGTCTATTTTGGCTTTTGTGGCCTCGAAGAAATTCGATCCCAACACTCCGTTGAAATGAATCGGGAAGCTATTGTGAACTATAATGAATTCAATTATAGTTTCACCAATCTTAATTTTAGTCTTCCTTATTCCGTCTTCTACCTCAGCCCCTAATCCTTGTAATTTAAACCCTTTTTCGGTGTTAAGATACTTGAAATCCGGCAGAGCGAAGGCTTTTAGTACGCTGACCTCTGACCCGGTATCTATCATTAGGGTATCAGGGAGCTTATTCTGGAGCAGGTTGAGGATTACAAAGGGTGCTGTTTTATAAGTTCTTACGGTAGTAATTCTCCCGCAAGGTCCTCCAATTCCATGATTCACGTTGAGCGCTCTTGAGTTCTCTGGGCCTCCCTGGGGGCGCTCAGTCGTGGGAGGTTCTGTTCGGTTTTTGACTGATTATACCTCTTTTTCCGACATTCGGCGATTCTGTGTCCTTTTATTTTGCAATAACTGCATTCTGGGCCAAGAGGTGAATTAGATGCCCTTTTCTGGCGGCAGACCACTGCCGTGTGGCCGGGCATGTTAGATTTGTAACATCGTATTTCAGCTCGAGGTGCATTACTTTCTCGCGCAAAGCAGTTGAGTGCCGAGTGTCCTGGCTTGTTACGCAGCGGGCATATATCGACCTCGCGTTTGTTCCTATTACATTTTATTGCGGTGTGTTCTTTCTGCCTACACATTTGGCATTCGATATTGTTATTGCAGATGTTAGCAATGTGCCCTGTTTTTCCGCAGATTTGACACGCTTTTGTCTTAAGGAAACAAGTTTGTTCGGAATGTCCTGGTTTTCTGCAGTAGCGACACGCGATTGGCCTACTGGTGCAAGATTCGTACCTCATCTTTTCAGTCCTTTTTGGTTCTGGCCTTTCCAAGTCTTCGCTTGTGTAGAACAACCCTTTTCTCTGGCCCTTTTGCCTATCACGAAGGGCGTTTTTAGAGGCGATCTGTCGTTTGGCGAGTATCGCGTTTTTTACGATATCCGATATGTTGTCAGTGGTCCTCATTTTATTTTCTATCTCTGGTTTCAATCCTTGTTTGAAGCATTCTATTATGTAAGCTTCTGTTTGTATTTTGAACGCGTGGTCGAGGGCACCTGTGCTTACTTTACGAGCTTGGTTAATTTAAGCTCCTAGGTCTCTCATGCGATTGGCGAATGCGAGGACGCTCTCGTTGTCCCTTTAATATTCGTTGCCAAGCTCTCCTAATAGTTGTTGCTCCGTTTTATTCAAAGCGTAAATGTCCTTTCGGAAATCTTTAAACGACTCGATGGTTAGGAACGTGGATCCAAGGATGGCAGCGCGTGCTTCCCCTTTAACGCTACTCCAGATCAGCCTTACTAGGTGTGCTTCGTCATAAGGGCCTATTATTTCTTTGGCTTCGTTACACCCTTCCAAGAATTCGCTTTATGGAATATTCTTTCCATTGAATTCGGGCACCACGCTGAGGGCATCCTTCAATGAGGCTTGGAATACGGGTTTCTGATCGACTCCGTTTGTTGCCCTCTGCGTGATTGGTTGGGCCATCGTTGGGAGGTATTGATCCGAGATATTAAAATCGATTAGAGATTTACTAGCAAGCGTCTGATTAACGTCTTGATCTTTGTCAGAATTATCGGACGATCTTGGATTCAGTGTGACAGAGCTAAAGCTTTTGGCTTTGGGGGAGCGGGACACGAGTGGCTTGCTGGAGAAAGGGTCTGTAAGTTTTCCACTGCCTTTTTCTTTTAAGATATTGACGACCTGTTGTCTGGTCTGTCTTTTATCTGTCATTTGTTGTTCGGTAACCTTTAAGCTATATAGCTCTTCGGTTAACTCATCGAGCTTCTCCTCGAATTTTATTAAGCGAGCGACGACAGTTTCGCTATTGATGAAAAATTCTGATATCTGGTCTTTTAAAGTTTGTTGACCACAAAAGCCTCTTTGCATACGGTTTGAGGTCTTATCTCATAGGTTTTGTTTTTATATTTTTTTTTGACTTTAGAAGGAGAGAAAAAAAAATTTGTATTGAATAATTTTCTTGATATTTTAGTTATTTGACAGGTGACAGGTTTCTTCCTCTTGTTTTATCAGATTTAAGTTTTCGTAGGAAGAAGAAAGAGAGAGAAAAAAAAATATAAAGAAGGAGTCGAAAAGAATATTTATTTTTTTTTTTTTTTAAATATTAAAATATAAGTAAAAAAATTTACACATATAAAAATAAAAAATAAAAATAAAATAAAAAATAAAAAATTTACTTTAGAGGTGAAAACTTATGGACAGGTAGAGGAAGTGGGTCTAGAAATAATTAGAGGCGTTTATTAAAAAAAATTTCGTTTATGTAAAAAGAGTATAAATAAATATACATGTTCTCCATATACTTTTTCATAATATTTTGCCTCTGGGGCTCTATCTTGTTTAACCTTTTTTTGAGGTTTGACTCGCTGTCCTCGCTATCCCTTCCTTTTTTAGGGATTCTATAGGTCTGTGTTAAGTTCAAGACACAAGTCGAACAGTGCGCTGGGAATTCCTTGTGCGCGGATAGAAGCCTCTCTATCCTCTCGTCGAGGGGTAGCCTTTCCTCCGAGGATCTATTGGTGGCGGTCTGTTTTGCCTCGATTTCTTTTAACTTTTCTATACGTTCTTGGAGTCTACCCTCGTATTCTTTGCCAGGGATCCACTTTTGCCCCGTGGCTTCCCGAAATGCCTTCAGGTATCTTCTCCTTTGCCTCTGATTTGAATTTGGCCTGAGGGGAGGTAGATTTTGGAGGGCCGTCTCCAAGTCTGGCGAAGTATAATACCCTGGATTGTCTTGGGTTGGGTTCACTGCGAAAAAAAAATAGAAGGTAATAAAGATTAAATAAAAAATATATTGAGAGAAGAAAGTAGGGGGGGAGGTAAAGGGAACAGATGAAATTACTTTTTATTCTTTAATACGCAGCTCTGCTACTCGTATGACTAGCGCTTCTATGTCCACTTGGTTCCGACGGATCACTGAGCTTGTTAGGGCTAGTGCCCTATCGATCCTTCCACGGGCTTCTTGGGCCCTTTTGAATTGTCGTTCGATAGCCATCCTATCTTTAAGGTAGGCTTTTACGAAACTTCCTTAATGTTTGCCAACTTGTCGGGTTTTCTTTTGTATCTGCACTGTTTTCCAGTGGACCCCGTAACTCAGCTCGTGGTCTTCCTTGATGTGTCGCCGATGCTCAAGGGTCTCGATGACCAACTTGTCCACTACCGCGTTGATCTCTCGTAAGGTGTTTTCCAATAAGATCACCCTACTGCTCAGCGAGGAAATTAATTGGTGGATATTGTCGCTGCTGAGTTCTCCGTAATTGAGAGGAATCATCTACGAGAAGTTTTTTTTTTATAATACGTGTGTTTTTTTTTTGCTACGTTTTAATATATATTTTTTCTTTAGTTTATACTCAAATTTTTCATCGCCTTTTCTAATTGATCTATAACATTATAGTCTATTGGTTTGTTATTTTTAATTTGCGAGAGTTCTCTAAGCACCGCTTTGGTCGTGCTGATTTGTATTCCCGTTAACTTGTTCACTCTCCGATTTAAATGGTCGAGTCGATCGGATTGGAGTGAGCAGTCGCAAGAATATTTAAAGAGAATTTGCAATTTACTCTCGTTTCTTTCGTTCTTAACTTAGTAGAACTGTAAATCTTTATAAAAGGAAATTAGCAAATTCTCTTGCTGCCTTATAGTTTCTGATAAAGCAGCAAAGCGATTTTCCAGGGCCTGTTCCCTGTTACTTGCTGATAGCGGGTTGAAATCTTCATAAATGATGAATCATTTATGTACGACCGCTCATGGGGATACGTGTATTTATTATTTAATATTTATTATTTGTTATTATTATTTTATTATATAGGAAAAAAAATATTTAAAAATTTTTTTTTTTTTTTTTTTTTTTTTAAATGCGCGATTGGTGTTTTATATATATAGAGAAAAAATATTCTTATTTTGTTATTATTCTTGGATTTTCGCTTTCATCCTAGCTAACGGGCTTTTTTGGTGATTTAAGTCACAGTGCAGGCTCCAATAAGTCACGTAGTCCACGTGTTGCTTATCTAAATAATAGCCGTGCACGTCCTTTTCCAAGTAGAGGCTCGTTTCGAACACTTCTACTACTTCGTTCGTGGTCTCGGGGAGGTGACAGTACACTGCCGGGCAGATGCAACCGTCTTCGAGTTCAAGGTATTGGTGAAAATTTCCTTGAGACTCGTAGGACCTTACGAGACCGGACGAGTAACCACCATGGTGCACGAAATAGATCTATGCCTTGTTAGGCAATAGATCGAGCCCGAGTTTTAGTGCCTTAATATAAAGGCGATCGAAAACTAACTCCGTTAAATTCATAAACGCGAAAAGATTTGATTATTTATCCAAAAAAAAAAATTAATTTTATTATGTTTATATATATATTTATCTATTTAGTTACTTATTTATTTGATTTATTTATTACAAAAATTTTTTTTATTTATTTATATATTTATCTATTTATTTATTTATTCATCTATTTATTTATTTATTTAATTATAATTATCTATTTCACTTCCTATACTTTATCTTTGTCATAATATTGTTCATATTTATTTATAATTTTTTTCAATTTTATTATTTGTTTTGTGGTATTAGTTGTTTTATTTTATTGTTTATGTTATTATTTATTGTCGATTTATATCATTTAATTCTGCGCATGCGTAGCGCTTTTGTTTCAATGCTGCCTTTTTATGTAGCTTAGGCTTGGCCTAGCCTGATCTGGCAGTTTGTACAATGAGTTCTTAAATTCTCTTTTTTTTTTTTTTTTTTTTATTATAACCTCTCCTTTCCCCTTTTTTTTTTTATTTTTAATAGGTTAAACTAATTCTAAAAGGGAAAAAAAAAGGACGAGCCGAGTGTATATAGTTTTGCTGTTATGGATAAACTCTGAAATCTCCTTTTTAAGAGTCAATTTTTCGTGCAGACGTTTCTGCATACGATTTAGGGTATTATGTCATTTTTTTAATTTGGGTATCTTGATGTTTTTTAATTGCCTATTCCCCCTTTTTTTACATATATTTTTTTTATTTTAATTTTCTTTTCTTTTTATATATATCGAAAAACAAAATTTTATCAGCTTTTTTGTATATATCCTTTGGAGAATAAGTTTTGTATTTTAAATATTCTCTTCTTGTTATTATTCTTTTGCTTTCCTAATAATTTTTTTATTCGATTATTCCTTTGTGTTCTTTTTTTTTTATGTTTTTTTGTTTATTGTTTTTAGATGAGTGGCTGGTTTCTTCTTGTTACGCTGAACGTTGTTGTTTTATTGCGTAGTTTATTGCATTTCCTTTTATTATTTTAGTTACTTCTTTATGTTATTGTATCATCATTTATCGTTCCTTTATTTATTTGCTTATTTTATTATTTATTTATCGCTTTAATTTGTAATTTCACGATATCTTTCTTTTACCACTTATCTTTTATCTTCTTATTTTATTTTATTTCGTTATGCTTTATTCTTCTATTTATTTGTTTGATACTTATTTTTTTATCATTTAGTATATATTTTTTTTTTTATCTAATAATCCACCCTTTTTATTCTTTATTTGTCTTTAAATTATTTTATTTGCTTATTTTCAAGCATCCTTTTTTCTTTACACACTTTTTATTTGAGTTCTATTCTATATTTTTTTATTTGCTTATTTATTAATCTTCAATAATTAACTTTTAGTTTATATAATTTTTGTTTAATTTATTTATTATTTGCGGCTTCAATTTTAATCACTTATTTTTATTTAATTCATTTGTTTTTTCTTATTCTGTTTCTTTTAATACTCTTTTAACCACTCTTTCTTTTTTTATGGAGACTTTTATATTTCTTTTTATTGTATTTTTATACAGAGAAAACCTGCTTTTTCTATGATGTGCAGAACTCGTTCACCAGAGACTCAACAAAAGTTTATCTTCCCTTTTTCTTTTCATGTAATTTTATAATTAATTTTTACACTTCATACAAAAATGACCCTTCGCATATGATCCCAAGAAGTTTAACTATCGCATGAAGCAAGTCCTTTCACTTTAAGCAATCTTTTTATTATTTAAATTTTATTTTTCTGATTTCAATTTGTTTTTATTTCTATTTATTTATTACTTTATTTATTTTTCATAATTTTTTCTTCTAATTCAATTAAAAGTATTATAATTTTAGTATTATTTATTTATTATTTCTATTTATTCAAAGATATTAAATAAAGAAAGGAAAACAAATTTCACAATAGGCATTTTCCTCTGAAGTTTGAGAAAAATTACTTTCTTTTTAACTTCTGTTTCTCTCCGGGGCCTCCAAAAATTTTATGTTGTAACGTCGGGGTGACGTTTACTGCGTGCGAAATCGACGCAAAATTGCCTTTTTGCCTTTTTCAAGCCTAAGTACTAAGACTTATGGGCTCGAGATGGCAGAGGAATTGCTTGTGAAATTTTATATGAAAGGTGGTAAGATGCGAGACTGAACAACATATAGGCCGACGTTGGCCTACAGGTTGTTCTGGAAGGGACCTAACAAGTGATGTTTGGAGAGGGATATTTAGCCGATCTTGGCTAATACTATCCCTTTGAAGGAGAAATAGAAAAGGAAAAATTCTAATTTGAACTCACTTTTTATTGTAGAAATTGTGTAGATTGGCTGGGAGTCCTCACTCTCTTTCTCTCTCTCTCTCTCTTTGAAGTCCGCTGGCGTGTTCGACGTCTTCTTTCTTCGTATTTAAACAAGAATAGTTTTATTGCTCTTAAAAGAACAGTTTTAAATGCAAAAAAAAAATATATATATATATGTATATAGAAGTGTGCGGGTGCTGATGCTGCTGAGAAAATGCTGTGATTCTGGATGCCCTCCAAAGTTATTGGATACTGACTGTTGAGACTCGTTGACTTGATGCTTGACTGCTCGTTGATTCTTGAAGTAATGTTTTGCTCGAATGCTGGCTGAGTACTGCTGGCTGTCGAAAATTTTGCGCGATATTTATGCGCTTTTCCGAAGGCACGCTGAACGAATCCTTTTTTCAGAAAATTTCTGGAGAGGGCAAGTTTTTCGGGCCCCCTTCTCCTTGGAGGGCTTCTGTGAGAGGGCGTGGAAAGCCTCTGCGAGAATGTGTGTCGTCTTGAAGTTGGAGAGAGAGAGATTGAGAGGGGACTGTCCACTTTTACAAAATTGTATAATAACTTAAAACTAATATTATTATTTATGGTTTATAAATGTTTATTTTATAATAATAATACACGTAAAATTTGAACTAGGCTACGAAAAAGAATCGATTTTGTAGCTTAGTTCTAACAATAATTACAATTAGCTAATTCATTTTTAGTATTTTATTTAGTTTTGTTATAAAAAAAGATTTTATTGGTATTATAATGTTTATGTTTTTTCTATTATGTTAGCATCTATGTATATAATTTCAAAAAATTTTCTTTACAAAGAGTTTAACTTAAATGTATGTTTTTATAATTGTCTGTATCTTATAAGAAATAATGATAATTGTCACCTTTTTGTTGAATTAATATAAACTAAATTTGCGCAAAATATGATAGTAGTAGTTTTGAGGCGTATAGTATTTTAAAATAATTTTAGCTTTACGTTTGAGGTATAATTCAACATCATTATTACATAAAAGTTATGACAATTCTAAAAGCGACTTACAGTTTTAATCTTATTGATTGATTCTGAATATAATTTTTAATTATAATTTTAAAATATAATTTAAAATGGTTTTTAAACGAATTAGTTCTAAATTAAGAATCTTAAACTCGCAAATTCTAAAACATAATCTTAAAATTTATCAATTCTAATATAAATTTAAGTAAAAAAAAATATCATTCCTATTTAGAGTTTGAATTTTAATTATTATTTAACATTTTCATAAAAATTTACGTTTGAGAATTAATGCGAAAAACCAGAAACCTTAGGTATTATTTAGTATTTTAAGAATGATAATTTTGTACAAAAATATGCGAAGAACGCTTCTATAAAAATATAACATTTTCGTTAATGCTAATTCATAGTAAAAGAAATTCATAATATTTATGTGTTTATTCGTAATGTTAGTTTACAAAAGATTTTTCTATATTAACCTTAAAATTCTAAAGCGTTTATTATATATAATTTCGCATAAATGTGTTTGAAAGGATGCGTCATTAAATGCATATAATATTGATATTAGATAGTAAATAAAAACATATAATTATATATATTTTCATGCATGTTTTTCATTTGCATATACTTTATTTAATAGTTAAAAATATCGGTCGCGTAAAAATAAAATAAGCTTAGAATCTAATGCTTGTGTTGACTTAACTAGAATAAACTTTAACAATTTGTGTATTATTAAATATTCATCTTGATTATAAAAAGATAAAATTGTTTGTTCATGTTTTTAATTTATTTTAGCTGTTTATGAATGAACTTTTTAAACATAATGAAACGAAGCGAAAATTATTACATGTTTCTTCATCTTTTTGTTTTGAGAGAAAAATAGAAGAATTCGTTATACATTTTTTTTTTTAATATTTCAATCGTAAAGAGAACATAGTCAGGCCGTTTGTAATCTTTTCTTTTTTTAGTTATTAGGAGATTTATCATCGCGAAACATTATCGCAGATATTTCTTTTTCTATCTGTTTGCAATAGTATACATTTTCCTTAAATAATATAAAAAAACAGTTGCGTAATTCAAAATAAAAGCATAGTTAAATTAAGTTTAAAGATAGCAGCTATTTTTACATAAGTATACATGTATTTTGAGAGTTTTATTGTTTTACACATAAATGTTCTATTTGTAGTTGTTAGCAACACTATTAATTTTTATAATGTATAAAGATATAAATTCGTTGTTTAATGATATTATTCAAAAAGGAAATTGTTTTACACAGGTATTTTGTCAAAAATAAATTACATAACTGTTAAAAATTTATTTTAAAATTTTAAGTTATTTGTAAGATTTGAAATTTAATTTAACATATATATAACAATTTAAACGAGTGATATTAATTTACATACAATTTTTATATTCATTTTCCTTCTCTTGAATTTTTATAAAAAAGGCATTATTACGGGACAATTTATTTTGTGATCGGAAATAATTATATATATTTTTGAACTATTCTTCATATTGTATGAAAATATGCCTTGTGTAGTATTTTTGGAAATTGCAGCTTCTATTCTTTTCGTTAAACATGATACTTCTTATATTGTTTGAATATTATTTAATATATCATTGATTTGAAAACAGTTATACAATTTATTTACTGAGGTCTTCCTAGTGACCTATTTATTGTTTTATCACGCCACCTATACAGAGTATCGGTAAGCGAAAGTTAAGGTTATAATTTGCGATTATAAAACAATTTAAAAATATTGCATAACGTTATAATTGTATTACGCAGGGAAAGTTCGAAAAAAAAGAAAATACGTATTTTAGATAGGAAAACTACGGGTAGAAAAAACGGTGTTTATGGGACAGTTTTATGTTTTTCGGCGCCGAGTTGACGTGCACGTGCTTGGCCTAGTGTCCTTTCGTTAGACTCAAGTGCATGTACCATTTTTTCTAACGTTCCGGGAAAACTCGTAAACTCTTGGCCCACGCTTAGGGTCTCTTTCACAACGGTCTGTGTTAATAGCCCGCGCGTTAAGTAAGTTTTGGAGGGAAAAATTTTCATTGAAGGAAAAAGTTTACCATAGTTCGATGCAAATGGTCGATGAGATCGAAGCGCCTTCCCGCTAATCGGCAAGGGCAGGAAAAAAAAGCAGAGAGAAGACTTATCGGCTTAACATAGGAAAAAAAAACGGAGGTCGTTTACCGACGTTACATAAATATTTCATCAATTAATTATTTATGCAATATTTCAGAAATATTTCGTGCGGTGTAGGTATTTTATTTGAAGAAATCGTCATACTAGTTTTATGTTAATTAATATTAAAATGCTTACCGATTTTGCTGATGCTCTAAGCGTTAGCCAATTTGAGAAGAAAATTGGCAATAGACGACAGACTTCTTGCCCATCCACTACATCCTATACATGAAGAGCACCAGGTTCCAAGATCTCATTGCAATTAGTCGGTGCTTTCGGTAATAATTAATTTTTCTGTTCTCTGTTGACCACGTTCCAAACGTGAATTTTTTCCTCATGGGGTTTATAAGTTCTATTTAATTTTTCCATGAGTGGTGAATGCCGTGTTGCTTAGTATTCTGCAAAAACTTTACGAGAAAAATTATTGAGATATTAAATTCAAAATGAATGAAACACAAATATTAACCTATATAGTTCGTTGAAAATTGCATAAGAATATAAAAACAATGCAAACGGTAATCAAACGTCTTAAAAACATCAGAGATGATAAAATCAGATATGTTAAGTATGATCTGTAAATTACTCAAGATTCTAACACCTTTATATCAATCGTCAAATAATACAACTAACTGCTTAGATGACCTGTCAACCGAACAATTTTGATTGCTCTAAAATTATTTTTTCACAAGGAAGATGCTTTTTGCGAAATAAAAATGTCTATAATACAGATTTGAGTGTAACATGATATCCCCAAAGGAATACAATAGCGTGATTATAGGGTCAATTTACAACTATCAATGAAAAACGCATGATTACACGTAAATGGTATCTTGTGTAACGTTAATTATTTAAAAGCGACAAACTAAACAGATATTCTTTTTTATCGTTACAAATGACGTCATTAAATAAAGCGACTGAGAAATTTCATAGTAAAATAAAACAAGTAATACGCAGTATATACAACATAAATTACGCTACTAGCCAATGTAAGAAAAGAATAATTATCTTTGATTGCTCTGTAGCTATCGTTTAGCGAAAAATAAGATATCATTCTATATATATATATATATATAGTTAATGATATCTATACTGGGTGTCCCATTTCAGAAAACGTATGCATAGATCTCTAGAACTAAAGGTTTAAAAACAAAGACAAAAGTTTTTAGAATTTGGAGGGGACGTTTAACTCGGACCTTGACAATGACCTTAAATATGGCGTGCAATGGCATTTGAAGGTCAAGTTGATTTTTTCAAACGGAAAACCTCACTTTTGTCTCCGGAAAACAAAAAAGCAGAAAATTTTTCGTCCCAATATCACCTTGACCGTGACCTTGATTATAACTTGCAAGGTCACTTGGAGTGAAGTTGAACATTTGAAATGAAAAATCTTACTTTTGACTCCAAAAAATGAAAAAAACAAAAAATTTCACAAAGCAGAAATTCGGCCATTTATGGCAAGACCCAGCAAAGATCCGGCTAGTTAAAGCAAGATCGGACAGAGACCCAGCCAGTTAAAGCAAGAACAAGCAGAGGCCCGGCCAGCTAAGGCAAGACCAAGCAGAGACCCCGCCAGTTAAGGCAAGATCATCAATCGATGTAAGCTGTATTTTTAGCTAAAGCAGGGTGAAAAGAGTTACTTACACAAGTTGACATGTTTTCGGAAATGCGATATTGTTTTTCCAAATCCTCACATTCATATCTTCTTTTGTCGTTGCTCTGATTCTATAGACCTCCTTTTTCAGAAAGCCCCATAAATAAAAGTCAAGCGATGTAAGGTCTGGTGACAGGTCCAGATTCCATGGGATCTCCTCTACCTATCCATCGATTGTTGAATCTTTTATTTTAACAATTTCTTACAGTGATTTTCCAATGTGAAAAAGCACCTTTTTTTTGTAGCCATAATCTTTTTTTCTTATTAAGATCAACGCACCATACATTTAAACTTAAGCGATGTTGATAGTCAACCTCTCCCATCCAGTATAGGTTAACTGGAGACCAAAAGTGACAATTATAGCGATTCAAGACGACAGTAGTTTGAAATGTAGCCTCATCGCTGAACATAACATATTTCAAAAAATTATTATTATTATTGACCTGTCGCGTCACCCATTGACAAAATATAAGTCGTCTTTGATAATCCTAAACCGATAAAGCTTGGTTTAAAGATATGTGATACAAATGGTACTTTACATTTTTTTGATATCTGTTGGCTGTTGATTTTGTTATGCCAAGCTTTCGTTCAATTTAACGTAAGCTTATCTGAGGATCCAGGTGCACCGTAGCTAGTACCGCAATCATCTGATGGTTATTAGCATAATCTTCTGTTAACATGGACCTCCTTTTACGAGCAAACTTATCTTGTCGGCTACGCAACTCAATATTACGAATAACAGTGTGATTAGGATGACGTCTTTTGGAGAATCTAGCAGCATACAAAATTGAAACTTCAACATAGTTTCGTCGACATTCTTCTAACACAAGGAGAATATCGACAATTTTATTAGCTGTGTAGTCAGGCATAATGAGAAAATGTCAAAATAAATAAAACATAAATAAAAAAAATAAATTTAATTTAAAAAATAAACAGACAAATGAATTATTTCTTTAATTAAATAACGATTTTTTTTAAGAATAAAAGAATTTGAAGACACTCAAAACTTTTCAATACAATGTCTTAATTTCGAATTGATAAATTCAAATTCACATAAAAAAAGTTACTAAATAAGAATTTATTCACGTTTCCAGAATAATTGTCATAAACTATCTTAAGCATCGAAGGTGATCGCTGACTATCAGAATAAATCAAGGCAAAAATAATACAAAATTCGAGACTATCAAACTTCCCTTTTTATTAGGAAAGAATCTTTGTTTATTAAAAAAAGTATTATCAGCTAAAAAAATATTATTTCCTGTATATTTAGTTTTGTTTAAGTTAATTTATAATGAAAATTAATTAATAAATATTTACTGCTTTTTTATTTTTAATTTATTTTATCATGTGTAACCAAACTAAGGGGACCATCATCATTTGTCTGCTGTTAATATTCGAACGGAATTATTAAGTATTAAAATTGAAATTAAAAATTTAAGTTCTCTTTTAAAAAATGTAACTCAACCTTCAAATAGCCTTCAAGGTGATGGTTAAGGTTATGGTCCATGTCATGGTAAAAGATATCCCACATAAGTTTTTCGCCTTTTTTATTTCCATAACCAAAGGCCGAGACTTTTCTTTGACAAAAATTAATTTCACCTCGAAATGACCATGAAGGTTATGGTCAAGGTCGTAATTGTTGGGGCATGAAATTTTCTGCTCTTTTCTTTTCCGGGGTCAAAGGTAAGGCTTTTTATTTAGAATATTAAATTAACCTTCAAATGACCTTGAAGTTCATATTCAAGGTCATGTTCAAGGTCATATTAGGACGTGAAATTTTCTGCTCTTTAGTTTTCCGGGGTCAAAAGTAAGGGTTTCCATTGAGGAAAACTAACTTAACCTTTAAATGACCTTAAAGGCCGTATTTAAGGTCATGGTCAAGGTCAGTTAGACGTCTGAAAATTTATTACTCAGAACCTTTAGTTCTAGAGATAGATGCATTTGTTTTTTTAAATGGGACACCCAGTATATATATATATACGTGAAGATCCATAAAGGACGTCGGTGCACCGGGAAATAAAGTATGTGCGAGCAGTACTCCCAGGTACGAGATTTTATTATTTTTTTTCTTTTTTTATTTTTTTGATCATTTCCATGTTTGGGAAATCGGATATTCAATAGATTAGAGATGCCCTTTAGCAGTTAATATGAATTATGACGGATAGAAAACATTTTTAGGTTCGCGATGCGCGAGCGGGCACGTACGGGACGAGTTAGTAGGTTCCGCATAATAAGAATATTAAAGATTTCATGATGTGCGTGTCGCCCGCACGTAACAGTAAAATTTCTGGTAGAGGCGCCGGGTAACCACTAATACTAAGAAGTTCTTTTGTCTTCGGTAATAAGGACACGGAAAATGAATTTTTGTTTTAATTTAAGACGAATATAGTAAACTTAATTAATTAAAATAAAAAATTTAAACAATGTTCTTGTAACGAACGATTACAATTTTTAATCAATATAAATTAAAATTGCTTTTTTTAATGGATTTAATTTTATAAGCAATATTTTATCTTAATGTAGTTATAGTCGCTTTAAAAGTAATTCACGCAATTAGTCATGGAAGTTTATACAATCTATTCTGTTAGATACATTAAAATATGTAATACTTCAAAAAAGACTTATTACGAATACTTACAAATAATCGTGAATACTTACCGTTGTTCAGATATACAAAAAAATTTATTTAACAAAAGAAAAAGTAATAAGGAGAAAAATTACTTAGACGTACTTCATAATTCTATATTTAAATACTCTTAAGAATATTTGCAGGAATTTAAATTATTTATTTTATACAGTCTGTCAAGTAAGAGCGTGGTCGTGATAATTTATAAAAAAATTCATTTGATAAAACTTTCATATTTATATATACATTGTACACATTACAAACAATGATGCAATTTGGTCAATAATGTGTCCAGTCACCACTGGCGTCGATAATTGCCTGGCATCTCCGAGGCATGCTTTCTACTAATTTGACGGCGTATTCTAGTGGCAAGGATCTCCAGATCCGACGAATTTCGTAAGACAACTGCTTTCAAGTGTATGTGCGTCTTCCACGAAGCTTCCGTTTAATATATGCCCACACATTTTTAATAGGGTTTGCATCGGGCGACTGCGACGGCCAATTCAATGTAACGATGCCAGATTAAGTCTTCCACTGAGTACAGAGCTTGCTGCGGTGTTCAGGATCGTTGTCCTCCTGCAGAATCCAATCTTCATTTTTTGTAATGAACCATCGTTTGGCAGATGGCAGTAAAGCCTTTTTGTAGATTTTTATCATTTTCTCAGCATTCAGGTTGTCAGTAAAGAGGTGCAAAGTGCCGAATCCCTGCTTTGAGAAGCAGCCCCAAAGATGCACCTTTATTCCATGTTTTACGGTCCGCCTAACAAGCCTATAGGTGGAAGTTGACCAGGCTTGCGTGAGGACAGAACGTGCCCATATAGAACATTCATCAGTAAAAATGACATTTTCAAAATCTCTATCAATATTCTCATGCGCCCAAGCGAGTCGCTTTGTCATATGTTTTTCAGTCAACAGAGGCTTTTACATTGTGTTGCGCCATTTTAGATGATGAGTACGAAGATGGGTTCGGATAGTTTCGTAGGATATATCTAAAACTTTTGCCATTGATTTTGCTTGTCCTTGCCGCAGTGTTAAAGCAGGATTCCGCGAAAACAGATTCACTATTCTTTTTTCATCTTTTTTGTTCACTTTTCCTATCGAGTCACGTTATGGTAAATCATCGACATTTTCAGCCACTTTATATTGCTGTATCCACTCCTAAACAAATGCCTTCGACTTCCTCATATATTTAGCAGCTGCTGATTGCGACATTTTGGGACCTTTCGGGTAAATGCAAAGGAACACAGCCTCGTAGCGCGACGCGTACTTAGCACTCATGGCGTTAAACGTGATTTTCTTTCAGAAGATCAACGACAACTGAATCTTTGTTGCATCAAGGACAAAGCTTCTCTCTATCGGCTTGCGAAAAAATTAGAGCGAAATCTTTTTTAACCTGTCGGTGAATTCGACCACGCTTTTACTTGTCAGACTGTAAGAATTGATTATTATTCGTAAATATGCATGAGTCAAATCATGATGCAAGCTACATTTTCATATTGCAAATTTTAATTTTGTGAATACTACGTTGTTCAAAAAATTTTGAAAGCGACATCTATAGAGCAGTAGAAGAACCAAAATTTTTACGCCATTCTAATATTTTATCTTTCATATAAACATACCCAAAGTTTCATTCTACTCTGTCAATTTATTGTTTGTTTACAAGCCATTTGAAGTTAACGTGTCAGTGTATTTTTTTTGCAATGGAAAAAACCGAATATCGTGCAGTGATAAAATTCTTTGTTTTGGAAGGTTTATCAGCAACGGAAATTCATACAAAAATGGTTGAAGTGTTAAAGAAATCTGCTCCTTCATTTTCAACTGTGCATTGATGGGTTTTAGAGTTTAGACGTGGTCGAAAAAGCGTTGAAGACGATCCACGCTCGGGACGTCCAAAAAGTGCATCAACACCAGCATTCATAGCAAAAGTACAAGATATGGTTTTGAAAAATCGTCGATTGACCGAGAGAGATTTAGCAGAGGCCCTAGACATCTCATTAGGCTGTGTGAGTCATATTTTAAATGAAGTTTTGGGTTTCAGAAAGCTCTGTGCACAATGGGTGCCGCATTCGCTCATAATGGAACAAATAAACGTTCGAATGCGACTTTCTGAGCAACATTTAAAGCGTTTTTGAAAGGATAAAAAGGATATTTTGCGTCGATTCATCACTATGGATGAGACTTGGGTCTACCATCATGACCCTAAATCAAAACAAGAGGCTAAAAAGTGGTGTCAACCAGGCACTTTGGCACCGAAGCGAGTTCGTGTCCATAAATCGGCGAAGAAGGTGTTAGCGTCAGTTTTTTGGGATGCAAAAAGGATTTTGTTGGTTGATTATCTCCAAACTGGCAAAACAATAAATTCTAAATATTATTGTAACCTTTTAGACCAATTGGATGAAAAAATTAGTGAAAAAAGACCCGGTTTGCACCAGAAAGAAATCATTTTTCATCAAGACAATGCACCCGCTCACACAGCTCAAGAAACCATCACTAAAATAACCGAATTAAGGTACGAATCGTTGCAGCATCCACCTTATTCGCCTGATTTAGCTCCCTCTGACTTTTGGCTGTTTCCACACCTCAAGAAATTCCTTCGTGGGAAGCATTTTTTATCAAACGAAGAGGTTATAGCCGTCGTAGAGGAGTCTTTTGCAGGCCTTGCAGAAAGTCACTTCCATGATGGGATAAACAAGTTGGAAGACCGTTGGACCAAGTGTATTGAACTTATGGGAGATTATACTGAGCAATAAAAGTGATTTTACCAACAAAAAAAAGTATCTTCATTTCCGCTTTAAAACTTTTTGAACAACCTAGTATATATTCATTGAACACAGAAGGTATTGAAAATTATTATATTATAATATTAGAAAAAAATTAATTATAAATAAAAAATTGTGTAACTGATAAAAACAGATATAAGCAAAGAAAACCGTTAGAAACAATATATTTCCTTCCGTGCGAAGTCCGTCGGATCGCCGTGACATGCGAGTAATTATGCATGGATAAGGTGATAGGTTTTGCGTCACTGCGATATGATAGCGCGTGATTATTTATTATTATTAATATGATTATTATTATTTGTGCAGTTGATGTATTTAGAAGAAAAAAAAATTAAATAAAAATAAAAAAGGGATATTGATATGTATAATAATGGTAGGGGAAAATCTAAAGTAAAATAAATAAAATGGTTTGAACGCGAATAAATAAAGAATTAATAAATGATGAAAAATAAATATAGTAAAAAGAACTGAATAAAATAAAGAAGAATAATAAAATGAGGCGAAGTGAAATGAAATAAGATAGTTGTAATGAATGCATGAATAAAAAGATGATATAAAGAAATAAATAATGAATAACATGATTAAATAAAAGAATAAAATAGAAAAGAATGATAAATAAATAAAGAAAAAAAAATAAAATAAAATAAAATGAAGTGAAATAAACGAAATAATATATATGCGTAAGATAAAATAATAAGTGAGTAAAATAGTGAATACGAGTAATAGTGAATAATTAAATGGGAAACAAGTAAAAGAAGAACAATAATACGATGAAGTGAAATGATATGAAAAAAATGATTAAATAAAATGAAATATATAAATGAATAATAAATGAAATAACAAAATAACGAAGAGGAATAATAAAGTAGAAATAATAATTATATAATAATAATAACAAAGCTAGGAAAACATAATGTGAAAATGCTAAAAATGCAATTATAATAAAAGGAAAATTACGGATAGTGAATTAAGTAAAAACTTGTACTAATAATAATAGTATAAAAATAGAGAAATGAATAACAAAGCAGAATGTAATGTATACATATGTTAAGGTTAAATTTACACTTCATTAAAAAAAAAGAAGAGATGTAATGCGTTATGTGTAATAAAATAAAATCGTGATGCAGGCTCTTGAGTTACACGAGGTTGCATGTGAGAGTATGAGCGGAGAGTTATAGCGTGCAGACTGAAAATTTTTCATCAAAAATATATTTACTTGTGTACTATAAATGAAATACTTGAAGACATGTTTTTAGAAAAAGAAATATATACTAGGTGTGCCATTTAAGAAAACAGATGCATATATCTCTAGAACTAAAGGTTTTAAGAAAATAGTTTTCAGACAAAAGTTGTTAGAGTTTAAAAGGTACATCTAACTGAGACCTTAACCATAACCTTAAATATGGCATTCAAGGTCGTTTGAAAATCAAGATTTAAGGAAAACGAAAGAGCAGAAAATTTTACGTTTTAATATGACCTTGTTCATGACCTTGAAGGCTATTTAAAGGTCAAGTTACATTTTTTCGAAAGGGAACAAACTTTTAATCCTAATTTTAATACTCAATTATCAATTTTATTTAAATGCAAAATCTAGGCATCATTTTAAAAAATTTTGAATTTCTTCAAATTCTCTTACTCTTAAAAAATTCGTTATTTAGTTTAAAAAATAATTAATTTGTCTGTTCATTTTTTAAATTCAATTTGTTTTGATTTAAGTTTTATTTCTTATTTTGACATTTTCTCATTATGACTGACTACACAGTTAATGTAATTGTCGATATTCTCCTTGTATTAGGAGAATGTCGACAAAACTACTTTCAAGCTTCAATTTTGTATGCTGTTAGATTCTCCGAAAGACGTCATCCCAATGACACTGTTATTCGTAATATTGAGTTGCGTGGCCGACAAGTTAAGTTTGCTCGTAAAAGGAGGTCCATGTTAACAGAAGATTATGCTAATAACCATCAAATATTTGCGATACTAGCTATGGTGCACCTGGATCCTTAGATAAGCTTACGTCAAATCAAACGAGAGCTTGGCGTAACAAAATCAACAGCCAACAGATATCTAAAAAATGTAAAGTACCATCCATATCACATATCTTTGAACCAAGCTTTATCGGTTAAGGATTATCAAAGACAACTTATATTTTGTCAATTAGTGACGCAACAGGTCAATAATGATAATAATTTTTTTAATTATGTTATGTTTAGTGATCAGGCTACATTTCAAAGTACTGTCGTCTTGAATCGCCATAATTGTCACTTTTGGTCTCCAGTTAACCCATACTGGATGGGAAAGATTGACTATCAACATCGCTGAAGTTTAAATGTATGGTGCGGAATCGTTAATGGCTATTTGATTATCCCTTACTTTTTTCATCTTACGCTGGCAGATAAGCTTATTTGCAGTTAATAAGGGATAAACTTTCAGTTCTGTTTGAAGTTGATCTCAATACGAGAAAAAGATTATAGCTACCAAAAGATGGTACTTTTTCACATTGGAAAATCACTGTAAGAAATTATTAGAATCAAAGATTCAACAATCGATTGATAGGTAGAGGAGATCCCATGGAATGTCCACCTGTCACCAGACCTTACATCGCTTGACTTTTATTTATGGGGCTTTCTGAAAAAGGAGGTCGATAGAATCAGACCAACGACAAAAGAAGATATGAAGGTGAGGATTTGAAATTCATGTCACACCATACCGCAAAACGTGTTATTGAAAACCATATCGTATTTCCGAAAACGAGTCGACTTGTGTATTTGTGTCCGAGAAGATGGAGTAAATTTTAAACATCTTTTGCCTTAAATAGCTCTTTTCCTTCAGCCTTAGCTGAAAATACAGTTTACATCGATAAATAATCTTTCCGTAACTGGCGTGGTCTCTGCTTTGTCTTGCCTTAACTGGCTGGGTCTCTGTATGATCCTGCCTTAACTGGACAGGTCTTTGCTTGGTCTTGCTTTAACTGGCCGGATCTCTGCTTGGTAAGATTTTCTGTTTTTTCGTTTTCTTCGGTCAAAAGTAAGATTCTTCATTTAAAATGTTTAACTTGACTTCAAAGAACCTTAAAAGTTGTAGTCTAGGTCATGGTTAAGGTCATATTAGGACGTAAAGTTTTCTTCTTTTTGGTTTTCTGGGTTTAAAAGTAAGGTTTTCTGTTCAGAGAAGCCAACTTGACCTTGAAATAACCTTGAAGGCCATATTGAAGGTCATGGTCAAGGTCACATTTAGACATCCCTTTTAGAAGCTAACAACTTTTGTCTGGAAACTTTTTTCTTGAAACCTCTAGTTCTAGCAATATATGCATCCGTTTTCAAAATAGGACACCCAATATAACGTACGTGCGACTGCTGCTGGAAGTAAACACAACGTATTCCAAAGGTGATAACGCGACTTTTCTTTCCTTTGTCGATCAGCAAGGATTTAAAAAGGCAGTATGCCTAAAACAGCTGGTACCGGGAAGTCTCTTGTGCAGCTTGTCAGGCTGTTAATAATAAATAATACCCTACAATACCATCGAGAAAAGAGAACTAAAGGATCACGCTCTCGTAGGCAAGAATATATGATGCTGGGACCATGGCCATACAAAGAATTAATATACTTGGCCGTGTCAAAAATTAAAGGAAGAGAATGACCCGATATAAGACCGGGCACATACGAGGGCAGTTCAATAAGTACCCGTGTTTGACGACAGAGGAAGTTTCTAAGGGAAGTTAGTATTATCATCGTTTGCTGCTCTCTATCAAACGACGGTAAGACAAATTTCAGACTGATTAATTCGTTTGTTTGGATTTGGCAACCATTTGAGTAAGACGTGTTTCGTGATTTTCGCTAAATTGGAAAAAGAGCAGTATTGTTTGGTAATTCGCTTTTTGTTTTTGGATAGAAAAAAATGCGAGGAAATAAAAGCAAAGTTGGATGCTGTTTATGGGGACACTTCGCCATCTATGACCACGGTTAGATATTGGTACAACGAATTTAAACGTAGGCGAACATCCGTTTTTGATGAGGAGCGACTAGGACGCCCAGCAGACGTAGTTACCAGAAGCACTGGATAAGCCGTTCAGGGAAACTGCCTCTGACGTGACTAAGAAAATCGAAATAAATTATAGCCAGCCTTCTCAACCTAACTTTAGTGAGCACCTACTCTTATTATCTTTACATCTCCCTATAATTAAAGCAGATGATGACTCTGATACTGACCTCGATCACCCTTGCACTAACAATGAAACTAAGGAGATCTCTGACGATGAACCTTCTATAAGGTAATCAAACCTTAGAAGCAACGTAAGAGCATGAAGGCAATGCCTCCCTTACCTAAGAGATAATTAAATACACTTCATATCAAGTGACTGTAAACCCACAAATGTCGAGACGAGGCTACTTATTGAAGTTGGAGCCATTGACCCTGCTCAGATAAAAAGAAAGAAGCCGAAAATCGGTCAGATATTAATTACTCTATACAAAAATAAGAGCGTACTTTTTTTAATAATTAAAGACAGATATTGTGATACAATCAAAGACAGATAATAATCAAAGACAGATATTGTGATACACTTGTATTACTCAACTTAAACCTTGCACTTAACCTTAAAATTACCACGTTTAAGAGGAACTTAAGCACTCTTCATATCTCTCGTAAGGGAAATATAACCGACCGAGCGATTCACTCAACTTCCAGCAGAAGCTTTTGAGGGGAGTTCCATCACCGTAAACTTTTGTCACGGTAATGTGGAACTGCCTTTATCAGAGGAAAGAATGAGCATAATCAAAAAAAAACCTTATTAGCAGTCTTATAGGAGGACCTAAGGAAATAAACCAAACCTATCAGAAGATTTAAGGAAACTATTGCTGGTCAGAGATATGGAATGATGTCTTAGATTTCATTCAGAAATGCAGTGATTGTCGCTAAAAAATTGAACCGCATTAAGACGAAGGAACCTTTCATAATACCAGACATCCATATTGAACCCTTTGAGAAAGTGTCCATAGATACTGTAGGGAAACTCAGAATGACACTGCATGGGAATTGTCATATGCTTACCATGCAGTGCAACCTAATCAAGTATTTAATAGTGGTACCGATACCTAATCTGCGATCAACTACTAGCCAATGCACTGGCCAAGAATCTAATATGTCTGTTTGGGACCCCAAATGCAATACTATCATACCGAGAAACCAGTTTTCATTCAGATTTAGTTAAAACACTAACGAAGCTGTTTAAGATACACAACCTCATCACCTTTAGATACAAATCACAAACTAACAGGTTGCTGGAAAGGAGCAACGCACCACTGCATGATTTTATTCAGACATACTCAGATACATATGCTGATTGAGATCGATTAATACCCTTCGCAGTATTCACCTATAATACAAGCGTGCATGCTGCCACAAAGTTCACACCCTCTGAACTTGTGTTTGGCCAAGTTACAAAGAACCTACAATATATACTTATAGGACTCACTCCTCCGACTTGATGAGATGAACCAAAGAGCCAGAGATAATCAAGTAAAAGCCAAATTGCAATCTAATGCCCAGTATGATGGCAAGATTAAAAAATTTAATGCCAAAGTGAGAGATTGCGTATATGCCTTGAAGGAGATAAGAACGTACAAATCTTACAGCTATTAAAATAAGCCTTTGTAAGTCGTTGAAATAGTGGGCAGAAATAATGTATATTTAAAGTTACCTAACGGTAAGCGAGTGAGGAAGTATGCTGACAAGCTAAAATTAGCCTTCAATCTGGATGATTAACGGTTTTCCAGAACCACTATGAGAGTACTTTTAACTTTCTTCTGGTTTCTGATAATGGTGGACACTGCTCTAGGTAGCATGGATATGAACAAAAACTTTGAATACGAACCAATCAAAAAAAATTCGGGAATCTATCATGAACGAGTAGACACAGTATGACTCAAAAGAGCTGATTGGCAAGTAACAATGTACGATTTTTGCAAGCCCATGGACCAATTAGCAGTTATCAAGCATTGTTGAATAACTGCACCGAATTTATGACTCGAAACAAATGCCGAGCAGCATTGGGAACTGAGATAATGCAAGCCAGACAAGACATCCTGCACCATCTACACCAGAAGATAAAAGCAGCATTGTAAGATATGGAACGACTAGTAACGAGATCAGCCTCCATCCGAAGAAGTATAAAATACAAAAGAATGGTACCCTTAGGATTTATAGGGAGCTTGATTAAGATTTTATTTGGATTGGCTACCACGGAAGAAACCGAGCAAATAAACGAGAATATAGACAAACTGCTCTCAGACTAAAAGAATGTAATACCACTAGTTAACCGAAGGAAGCATATTACAAGAGCGGTTCAAATATGATAGAGACAAACGCTGTAGAGCGCATGTATGTTTTGAAGGTCGTGGCTTGAGTTGGATCCCTTACGAACAGTGTGGCATAGTTTTCGTCGGGAGTGCATGTTTTACGCGCGTGCTACGACCATGAGTGAACGTCAAGTGCCAACCGCTATTGCGCAACGTATTGTCATTCGTTTTTTTAGTGTGGGAAGGCGTTAAAAACACGGAAATTTTTCTGCGTTTGCAAAATCAGTTCGGTAGTGAGTGCCTGAGTAGGGTTGCTGTATTTTAATGGGCCAAAGCATTCAAGGATGGTTGCGAAACTGTCGAGAATGAGCCGCATGATCGTCGACCGCGAACCAGCATCACACCAGACAACATTTACCGCGTAGAACAACTCATTTTGGAGGACCGCAGAATGAATGTTCGAGACATTTCGGCTGAACTCGGCATCAGTATTGGTAGTGTAGAGTCTATCATCCACGAACATCTTCTATATCGCAAATTAACGGCGTAATGAATTCCTAAAGTGTTGAATTTCGAGCAAAAATTCACGTGCCCTTATACCGCGCGTCTCACGCTCAATACAATATCGAATTTGGGGTGGGAGGTACTAGAACCCCTCCCCCCCCCTGCCCCCTACAGTCCTGATTTATCACCCTGCGACTACCACATGTATGAACCACTAAAAGAAGCCCTCGGAGGTCAAAAATTCAACACCGACGACGAGGTAGAGGAGTTCGTGAGCACATGGCTGTTCGAGTTGCCTAAGGAATTCTTCGATACTGGCATCAAAAAGCTTCCGGAAAGGTGGACAAAATGCGTAACTTGTAAGAAAGAGTACTTAGAAAAACTATAAATTTTTGTTAATTTTTTCGATAGTAAATAAACGTGTCAGAGCATTTGTTTCGATCATATTTGAACCGTCCTCATATTTTTAAATCACTTAACAAATCGTACAATACTACTAAAGTCCACACAAAAATTTTAATTAAGATGGCAGAAAACATGACCTTAAGGTGTAGCTACATAATGCAGACTAAAAACCATATTTACTACTTGCTCGAATTAGAAGTATATTCTCGCAAGATGAATGTACTGGGTTGTTCAAAAAGTTTTGAAAACGGAAATAAAGATACTTCTTTTTGTTGATGAAATCACTTTTATTGCTCAGTATAATCTATCATAAGTTCAATACACTTAGTCCAACGATCTTCCAACTTCTTTATCCTATCATGGAAGTGATTTTCTGCAAGGCCTGCAAAATACTCTTCTACGACGGCTATAACCTCTTCGTTTGATGAAAAATGCTTCCCACGAAGAAATTTCTTGAGGTGTGGAAACAGTCAGAAGTCAGAGGGAGCTAAATCAGGCGAATAAGGTGGATGCTGCAACAATTCGTACTTTAATTCAGTTATTTTAGTAATGGTTTTTTGAGCTGTGTGAGCAGGTGCATTGTCTTGATGGAGAATGATTTTTTTCTTGTGCAAACCGGGTCTTTTTTTACTAGTTTTTTTATCCAATTGGTCCAAAAGGTTACAATAATATTAAGAATTTATTGTTTTGCCAGTTTGGAGATAATCCACCAACAAAATCCCTTTTGCATCCCAAAAAACTGACGCTAACACTTTCTTCGCCGATTTCTGGACACGAACTTGCTTCGATGCCGAAGTGCCTGGTTGACACCACTCTTTAGCCTCTTGTTTTGATTCAGGGCCATAATGGTAGACCCAAGTCTAATTCATAGTGATGAATCAATGCAAAAAATCCTTTTTATTCTTTTGAAAACGCTCCAAATGTTGCTCAGAAAGTCACATTCGAACGTGTTTTTGTTCCATTGTGAGCGAATGCGGCACCCATTGTGCACAGAGCTTTCTGAAACCCAAAACTCCATTTAAAATATGACTCACACTGCCTAATGAGATGTCTAGGGCCTCTGCTAAATCTCTCTCGGTCAATCGACGATTTTCCAAAACCATATCCTGTACTTTTGCTATGAATGCTGGTGTTGATGCACTTTTTGGACGTCCTGAGCGTGGATCGTCTTCAACGCTTTTTCGACCACGTCTAAACTCTAAAACCCATCGATGCACAGTTGGAAATGAAGGAGCAGATTTCTTTAATACTTCCACCATTTTTGTATGAATTTCCGTTGCTGATAAACCTTCCAAAACAAAGAATTTTATCACTGCACGATATTCGGTTTTTTCTATTGTAAAAAAAATACACTGACACGTCAACTTCAAATGGCTTGTAAACCAACAATGAATTGATAGAGTGGAATGAAACTTTGGGTATGTTGATATGAAAGATAAAATATTATAATGGCGTGAAAATTTTGGTTCTTCTACTGCTCTATAGATGTCGCTTTCAAAACTTTTTGAACAACCTAGTAGCAATACAACACTTCATAAAACGCAACAAAGAAATGTTAAAGACTATAATGGATCTCAGGGAACCCAGAGAGCAATTCTTTTTTCTAAAGAAAGACTTACTAAAACAATTAACTGAACATGTTTAAAAAACAAGCGGAAATTTATACCCGCCAATACTGATCCAACTCCTAATGTCTGAAGAAATAGCGAAACTATCCAAGGTTAATGCCGTATAATTCCACGGAAGACGACTTATTATAATGCATTTTCCCTTGATAGAGCACGTAACTTACAATGTATACAGGTTGGACCCGCTAGCTGTTCCACAATTCTTGAATAACTGTTCAATTGGAACAGGATTTGTAAGACCAAGCTACGAGTATCTGATGCTCAGCTGAATAATACATACATGAAAATGAACTACAAAGACATACAGCTCGGCCGTCGTACGCACTATGCTTGCATCTGCGCTACCTATAGACCATTAACAAAAGCAAATAACTAGGATGAGTGCTAAGTTTCAATGCTTTTTCGACCTAGCGTACGAGCATTGAGGAATTGTAAATATAATATAAGACCCACGACCATTTCACAATGGCTTGAATACGATACAAGAAAGTTGATAGTTCATGGCTATATTTCTTAGGAAAATAGGAAATAGTACGAATAATATGCCCAGTACAAGCAGACCGAATTGCCCGCCTAAGCAACGCCGACATTTCTAAGAATAGTCCTCGGTTGTATAGGAAAGACTGACGAAAACACGTTAATAAATGAAGGAAATCAGCAAAATGACCTTCAACATTCATACAAATCCGAATTATCCTAACAAATCTCAGACCTATACCCAGAGCTCCAGAGATACCATCATGAGTCTGTGCACGAACCAAACTCGTTCCAAATCAACAAACCGAAGAGAAACACTAAAGATTGGAAAAGCTAGGAAAAGTCATTACACAAAATCACATACCGACTGAAACAGATAGGAGAAGACAAGAGGAATATAAACAATGTTCAATATCTAGTATACGGAAGAGTATTGGGACAAACAGTAATAACTGGGACGGTTCTTTACATACCTGGAGAAGATTCTACGGTTACAATAGGGCCAGTCACATGACCGAGATAATATCATGCGTAGCCCAAGGAACGAAAACTCTCGAATCTTAATCAACCGTGACCATAAAACATCAATAACCAGTTATTCCTAATAGACCTAGTGTTACAGAAATGCAAGAATTACCCCTGACCCCCAGAAGACCCAACGCCCTCCCCCTTTATCCTAACTAAAGACCTATAACTTATCTCAATTTCCTGCTTATCCAAATGCCCGTTATTGATTCATTCTATCCAATGACTATATATTTTCAGAACGGAAAAGGAGACCAAAAAGACCGTAGCCGAATCATGGATTAAACTTATCGAAAACCCTAAAGGTGCAGGCCACTTAATATTTTACAACCCGACAACAACTCCGTTATCCTCAGCCATAAGAATAGCGGTGAAATAGGGAACTATCAAGGATGTCAATATTCATTTAAATGCGGCCAGAACACCAGCTAGAATACTCGAAATTAAATACTTTATTTATCAACAAAATTATAGAATTTAACGCAGAATCAGAAACCGAATACAGATGACTAAAATGCCCACCACGCCTGAAAGGAATAGACTATTTTGTCAGTTACTCAGGAATACCAAAAAAGAAGACCTCTTAAATGACTTTGAAATAATTGAGCTCTTGGACTATATTAAGATTATACGAAACAAAAAAGAGCAAGCCACCTGCGGATACATACAGTATGTTGACGCTAAAGATGCTATACTGGCACTGCAAAAGAGTAAGGAAAAAAAACGAGCTATTTTTGCGAACCTACAAAGGATGCCCAGAGATGAACGTAAAAGAAATCAAGGACATACCAAAACGTTTTATCCCCAATGTCTACAATGGGTTGATTGCAGAGCCTTTAAACTTCACTTACAATTAGTTATCTGCCGTCTGCAATGCCAAAAGATTAACTACCAAACAAACGCAAGAACAAAGACTCAAGTATTAATGACCAATATGCCAGAATAGACCAATGGACCCAAAGACCGAATAGCCGGCATCAAAAGAGACCATTGCAAAAACTAGGAACTAGCACCGAATGCATCGACAAAGGCAGAAGAAGAATAAAGAAGCATTATCATAAATGAACTAAATACTAACATTTAGGGTGCAATTTGAATTACTGACACACAGATTAAGTTAATTAATAAATATGTAACCAATAGTAATTGATAATCAACTATAGGGAAACATAGGTTAAGCACTGACTGTAAAGTCATAAGCCACACCGCACGACCGCAGTTTACAGGATGATAAACGTTTTCTAGGGGAGGATGTTACGTCACATAACGAAATTAATATTTTAATTATTTTTAATTTTATACAATTTTCTTTTATAATTTTAGGTATTTTAAATCTTATACGTAAAGTAAATCTTAATTTAAATTAATGTCATAAATAAGTGAATATCGAAACCCGATATAATATCAAGTTTGGCATAGACGAGATATGACGACGTTACCAGGCCTATGCATGTCGTTGATCGCGTGACACTCCGCGCAATGCACGGATTAAATTATGTTGAAAAAACCACGAAGACAAGCAATCTTGCAGGTGTCAAGTTGATGTCTATACTACTCACACATAAGTAGAGAGCTGAATAGCTTGACTCCTGCCGGCGCGTGTATTAAGGTTTATAGAAGCAAAGGAATTTTTTTATTTTATGCTAATGTCTACCTAGCAAAAATCTCCACGATGTATGCGTGACCAAATCTTCAAGCTAAGAGAAGAGCGAGCTCTCCTGGCAGTTGTTTTTCTACGAGTTTTCTACGAGATCGTAATTTTGATAAAAGCCAATCAGTCACTTTTAAAGTCTTAATAAAGAAATCATTCGTCGACTCTCGTTTTTTCTTTTTGATAAAGTGCGCCGTGCCGTGTGGAGGTGTAGTGTTTTTGAAGAGTAAATTTGAGTGAATTTGTAAAAAGTGCATTTGTAAATATATACAAGTATATGTAAATCCAAACTTTTGACTGCATCTTAGACTTTTGCATGCAGCAGTCAAAAATCTGCATACACTTTTAATTGTATTGATTACCTATTGAATCAAAGGTGATTGCATAAATTATACATGCAATCATAAGTGATGGCATCAATTAGAGATGTAATCGAGTTGGATGCATTCTATTTTGTATTATTGATTTATTATTTTAATAGTTATTTTTACTATTAATGTTTTTTTTTTTTTTTACAAAATCTATCGTTTCTCTGTATCATCTAGACGACCCGAATACCCTTGAAGACGTTTTCTAAATTTTCACTATTCTAGCTAATTTTTTACGCGACTGATTTTAAATATATTATTTTTTAGGATATCGGTCGCAATTTTATTTAACAATTTTATTAAATTTTTTAATTAAAGAAAAGAAGATGAGCAAATTTAATAATAATTATAATTAATTAGACTTACTTTCTTATAATAGTAAAGCTTTTTTATGTTTTTACTTGCAAGTTACTCCATTACAATACCATAAGTTTTGTACATATGACTAAAAGTTAATGATCTAATTTTTGATACTATTTCTAGGTATCCTGAATCGCATTCTATATATGCATAAAAATTCTTTATTATTTTTCATATTGCACCCGGCATCAAGGTTTTGTAAAAAAGATTGATTAAACGACATGAACTAAAATTCACTTGACTAATGTGAAGCTGACTAAATCGCTCAAACAATCTATTGCAAAGTAATTTCTTTTGAAATACCTTGTTATAATATTTTTACAAAATTTAAGAGATATTGAGCTTTATTTTGATTTAAAAAAATTAGAAATCAATAGTATCTAAGGCTGAGTGCTTAAAGCAACACCAGGTGCTAATTTTAAACTTCTCGAATTTTTATATCTAAGTGACTAGGAATAATTAGAGAAGTTAAAGAGGATATACTACGTTTTGTGACGTGGTGTTTTTGCACCAGTCACATGAAGAGGCCAAAGCATAGCTTGTGCGCCTCCTCGTAGCTGAAATACCCCCTCTTACAATCTTGGCAGTCTCGCAGGACTGCCACGCTTGACCCTAACTAACAGCCATGCAGGGCTGTACATACTTTACCTTCACCAGGTACATGGGCTTTGAGCTCAAGTGAAGGCTTTAGCGAGGAGCCAGTCTCAGGAGCCCATGAATATGCGATGGCAGTGCTCGCACACACTGAAGCAGGGTTCCTCTCCAAGCTCCTTCCTGTCCTCGTAGTGGTCCCCGTGCCTGCAACTTCCCAGACAGTAATTAAACAAGGAAGAAAATAATAGTAGCAGCTGCAACTTGGAAGAGAAGTACAAGCTGCCACACAACATTATAGGAAAGTGGAAGAGGAGGTTAGAAGGCAAGCAAAAACACACAAGCACAGCCTTTAAGTGCAAGTAATTACGTACCTGGAATGGTCTAATAGCGTGGCCTCGCTGCCACTGCGAGCAGGCTATCGCTATCACCGACATCGCTGCTTCGCTTTCTCAACCGCTCATCGTCCGATCCACAGCTGTGGATCCGCCGTACTGTCGCACATGAAAAAGAAATAAAATAGACAAATAAGTCGACGTCTACCAGCTATGGAACGCGTCGACTCACCCAGACTCTCAGGACATCTGAGGTAGATTCACGCCGCTCCAGGGAAGACACAACAACACTGGCACTCGTGAGCGGATAACCTAAAAGCGCGCTGCTGGCGAGCAGTAATGTCAACTGCCGACAGCGCTGAGCGCGCGTGGCAGCTGCGTCACGTAACGTATTTTACACGTACGTTGCGCCGGCGTTGAACGCTTATTTAAAATCCGCGCTCGCGAGAGTGCCACGCAAGAGTTTCTCGTTTATTCCGTTTGGGATATTCGTAGACAGCAGTCGCGAACTAAGACCTTGTTTTTTTAAAGAAATACGAACGAGCGAGCGTCCGGTTAGTAGCCGTGTGTGTTTTAGAATATCTGGTGATGCAGTGGCAGCTGCCTGGAGGCATATCTTTCCCGAATCGTCCCCGTGTCCTTCCCGGCTGTGTGTGGGCGACCACGTCGCGTGCTACGCGCCATTTTTGGCCGTTGTTGTATGCTGTATGCCCGCGACCGCTCTAGCCGTGAGCTAGCCGTGCAACGTATTTGCCGCGCAAGAAACCGCGCTACACGAGTGTAGCTGGCGCCCTGGGCTCGCGTAAAAACGCGATCATTTTCTTGTATTTAATAATTTTAGTTCAAATAAACGTATTTGTTCGTGTCTATTTTTGATCAGTTGTTTACAAATTGACGCCGACAACGTGGGGCCGACACAAATCACGCGGATTAGTGCAAATTTTCGAGATCGCGCAATCGTGTGTATGTGTGAGGACAGTGGAAAAATTTGTGAATAATAAAAGCAGAGACAGTCAAGTGTAAAATATAAAGTGTATGTATGGTAGTCGCAGTCGTAAGCGAATACCGCATTCTCGAACTCGCCCTTCGCCGCCATTTTTTTCGCGCGTCGTAAAAGCACACGCGGCCGGACGAGGACGAGGAGGGAAGGAAGCCAGTGGGCGGCCATCTTGATCGACCACGCGAGAAAGCCGCACAGCAGCACTGGCGCTCGCCTACGCCACGTCGGAGGTTGGTAAGCTTATTCGAGTATGCGCATTCAGCGGTAAGATCGGGACTACTCGCGATACTTTCAAAACAAATTGTTTTGAAGAACGTTTGCGAAAGTCAAGTAAAATTTTAATTTTTTTTTTTTTTCGTACAATTCAATTAGAAATCATTTGAATATTTTAATTTTTTTTTTCATAATAATTTTTTTTATGATAAAATCAACAATTTTTTTTTGATAAATAATTTTATTTTTTTTTTTTTTTTTTTTTTTTTTTTTCGTTGTTTTCGCTGCGCTTAGCTTGCTGCCTACTGGTAACAATTTTCTAGATATCTAATCAAAAATTATCTTGCTTGCTATTGATTCAAATTAAAAATTTTTTTTTGTGTAATTGCTTGCGTACTGCCGCTATTATCCCCACCGCGTGTGTTAGAGTGAGTGCCTATCTGTCATGGAGCTGTGACGTCAGCTCGATAGCTGCTAGTGTAGCGCCGCGCTTGGACGCGTATCAGCGAACGCGTGTCTCAACCACGGAGTTAAGCATGACGCAAGTTATGTCGTATATTCGACTGGCGCTTTGGAGCGGTTAAAATAATCTTTTTTTTTCTTTTTTTTGGTAATTTCAATATTTTCTTTTCTTGTTTTTTTTTGTGTTTTCTTAGTAAACCAAAGATAATATTTTTTTTTTTATTATAATTTTTTTTTATTAATTTTTTTTAATTAAATAAATTTTTTTTTAATAAATTTTTTTTTGAGTATTAATTTTTTTTCCTCATTTACCATTTTTTTCAATAGTTTTTCGTGTTCTCCAGGAATAATTTATTTGCCTGTATTTTCGCTCCCAGCAGGGTGCGCCGTCGCCGCTACATCGTCTCGCAAGGCGACGAATATCCCGCCGCTCACTCTGACACCACTAATAAAATTATTTTGTGCTGTTTTTGTTTCGTTTTTTTTGCACGCTGACCCCGCACCGTGCTGCAAGTAAGAGTAGCGGATATTTAATTGTATTTCTGATCATGTTGCATGTTGTGAATTTAAATTATATCTGATTTATATATATATTCTTTTTAATAATTTGGCGAAAAGCTATCTTTGTTTCGTATCCTTCGGAACTACTTTCGGTTATTGCACCGCTTGCTTACTCAGTGGCCATTTTTTCTGCATTCGGACTTCGACTCGCGCGCATTTCCCCGCTACTTTCCCCCCGTTTGTTTTGCATAGCTTGTCGCGGACCACGACTGTCTCCCGCTAGCCTAACCTTCTCTCGCCTGGCACCATACTATAGCGCATTTACTGGAGTAAGCACGTTGCATTACGCATCCCGCGCCGACGCATGCGAGCGAATTATTAGCTTTTTTTCTCTAGTTTCCAGCTTCGCTTGAGTTAGTGGATTCGGCCATAGCAGTCAGGAAGCAGTCCAACGTAAATTTTGGCAACAATTTGCGAGCTAGTGTGCTCGAGTTAACTTTGTATTCGTGTTCATTTGTTTTGCGTTTTGTATAGCAGCAGCTGTTTAGGTGGAAGCCAACTCCCTCAGCAGAATTAACCGAGCTTACTATACTAAGCGTTGATATTAGCTCCCGACGCCGTCACTTCGATTCGCCGTGTGTCACTATCGTCAGTCGTCGCTCCCGCCGTTGCAACTGTTCTGTTTTCTCGTGATTTAGTTTCTATTATTAGTGTCACAGAATGGAGTCGGATCGCGGCGCCAATCGTGATATGATTTCGCTGGAGCCTGAGATTCTCAGAAGTTTCATTCGGTATGCTATTTACACTGCAACCGATGGACGCGTGCTCGAAAACGCAATACAATGCGGAATAACCATCGATTGCGACACCTACGTCGTGCGACAGCGGTTGGAGAGGTACGAGCTCCGTCACCTGCTAGGAGCTGATGCCGCTCCATGGAACCCCACGCAGGATGAGCGCGCGACTCACAGCCGTCTTCCGCCGCTCTACGCGAAACCAATTATACCGCGCAGCTCAAGTCCAAACTTCGACTCTCCCGCGTGTCCGCAAGCGCCTAATGTTTCGGTTTTCTCGCAGCTGGCCGCGCGCGCATGGGATAGCACATCGTCGAGAGCAACACGGACGCCGCAGGGCGAGCCTGATACCCGAGCAACGCGAGTGCGCATAGTCGATACCGAGACGGAGAAAGCTCTCGCGACGGAGACCCCTCCGCCTTCCTGCGCGCAGTCAACGCGGCTACATCAGAAGGTTGGCCGGCTCGGCAGAGACTCGCCGATGGAATTGATAGACCCCGTAGAGCGTACGTCCCCAGGAGCAACCACCAGCTACCGCGTACCACTCGCGGTAGGCCCTACAGCTGCCCTCGAAGAATTCGACCTGTTCTGGACGTACGTGGTTGAGAGCCAGAGGCCGACGGACAAACGACGGACCGCTGCAACGTGTCCGCAGCCAGCAGCGGACGTTCCGTTAGACCGGCGAAGGCACGAAGCACAGTACTTCGAAGCAGCGCACGCAACCACCCCGTTCGGCGAGTTAGCTGCGCAGCCGTTGCCACCCGCTTCTCAGCGCGCTACCTTGAATTGGGGAGCTTCCCCGAACGAAGAGGCTTACGCACCGCACCCACGATCACCGGAAGTCCGACGGCCGAATCGATTGGCACCGCAGCCGCCTCCGCGTCCCGCAGAGTTTAATCAGCAGCAGCCGTACAGAGCGGAGCGTACTACGCACCTATAAGACTTCCGCTGAAAGCTTCAGTCCCTCCGAACGCGCAAACTAACGCCACGCAATTTATTTTTGATGATTCCACGTTTCTGCGTAAAAAGCAAACGTGCGAAATACTAGAGAAATGGCGCATTTCCTTCAAAGGAAGGTTGAAGCAAGACCCCGAGGGATTCCTGACCAACGTGAATCAGTGTCGGGAGACATACGGCTTGACTCTCGACGATATTATTAAAGCTTTGCTGGCGGGTCTCGATGAAGAGGCATAATACTGGTTTCGCCGCGAACACAACTGCTAGGAAACTTACGCTGATTTTGTCGACGCGTTTCGGTTGCAGTATTGCGCCGACAATCTGCAAGACCACTTGCGCCAGAAGATCGGCAGGCGGACACAAGGCCCGCAGGAAGATATATCTACGTTCCTGCTGAAATTCCGCAATCTGCTCGACCAAGTGTGACCGCCGATGTCACTGCCCGAGCAATTAGACTGCACATGCCGCATCCTGCATCCAGCATATAGGCAAGCTATTTCGCGCGACCGTGTTGGTGATCTTGTAGAGTTGCAGCGGCTGGAAAAGAAGTTCGAGACGAAGAAGTTGCAGGACAAGGCTTTTCGTCCTCCTCCTCCACCCAAGGAGTCGTTCTTCCCCAAGGGCAAGTACGTGCCACGGCACCCGGTACGTTCGTTTTATGCCGCTGCCGTAGAAACGGTGCGCCTAATAGAGATCGACGACACGAATCATAGCACGGACCTTGTCGCCACCGCGAGCGCTTTGGAGAATCACTTCCCGCATCAGCATTCGCAATTTAAGCCTCCGGCTCCGTCGCAAGCTCGAACTCCGCCTAAAAAGCTGCGTCCACTAGCGATTACGCGCGCAGCAGCCCCCAAGTCATCAGCGGGAACGCAGACCAAAATACCGCCGCTTCTGCAACCCGCTGACGTGCCCCCGCAGCGGCAGCGTAATTCTAATTACTACGCAAACAGCAGCGCCGCGCCGCCGTGCGCTGTAGTATATGCCGCTTCCAACCAGCAGGATAACTTTGCCGCAAGCTCGTAAGCAGCAAGAGCCGTGTCGCCGCTGTAATCAGCTAGGGCATTGGGCTGCGGAATGCCTGAAGACCCCTAAATGTTATAGATGCGGGCAACCGAACGTACTGCGCCGGGACTGCAATCAATGCAGAGCGTCTCCACGGGTGGGAAACGCACAGCAGGGGACTCGTTAGGAGCTCGCAGATCCTCGCGCAGCCGAAAGGCAGCTCCACGCCGAGGGCAGCTTTATCCTGATCCGCCACGCCTGTCACCGCCACGCGACGCAGTTGAGGTTTCCACCGCAACGGAATCTCCAGCAGCAGCACCATTGGATCCGCTGCCGTCGCTGATCCAAGGTTAACCGCACCTCCGCGAGGTACGGCTTTTTTTTAACATTGAGCTCAACGGTTTGAAGCTTAGAGGCTTACTGGACGATGGCGCCTCCATTCGTTCCTGGGAAAGGGTTTGAGCAAGTTGTTGCAAAACAAGCTCAGCCCTGCGGCTAATACAATTAACCTGGCAGATGAAGGAGCAGTGACAATCCAGGGAGTGCTGGAAGTGACTGTCTCCATCGATGGAGAAAGGCGCACGCTTCTTTTCTTCGTGGTAGATGGGTTGCAATACGATTGCATCCTGGGCATCGACTTCAAGAGGATGTTTAAATTGAAGATCGATTATGGCACGGATACCTGGTGGGCACCCTGGGGCGTGGTTCACCAGTTCTATCAGTACGGGTCCGATCCAGCGACCTTCTCAGCCGTCGCGACCATCGGCAGACTCGTAGTGGCAACCGACGCCCAGCCGAAGCAGCTAAATGCTCTGCTCAACCGCTCAATCCCGCAAAGCATCCCAAGCCAGCAGAGCATGATTTTTTTTTCATTTTCGCTATTTTTTTTATTTATTATTTTACTTATGTTTTTTTTTGCTCCCACCCTTTTCAATTTTTTTTTTTTGCTATTATTACCCGCGTTGGCGCGAACCGCTCGTGCCACCAACAAGCAACAGTTGCATGTCGCACTCGCATCCTGCTACGTACCACTCTCCGACGAGGCAACGAGTAAACTCAGCATGTTTTCTATAACCGCTCACGGCAGTGGGCCACCAAGGTAACCAAATTGTTTTTTTATTTATCGAACCGCAATGCGGCTGTCGAATAATACCGCTACTGCACTAGGTAAGCATGGTATGATTAAAATTATTGGCTATTTTACTTACGTGTTCTTTCTTTATTTAAATTATGCGTGCATTATTATTAAGTATTTTATTTCTCTTGGTACGAGTGGTATTAGATGTTGAAGCGGGTTACAAGAGACCGCGTCGTTAGGACACGTTGCGTACGATTATAGTTTTTATTTTATTTGTTTTTTGTATTCCTGCCCAAGGGTCGAGCTAGTCGCGTCAATAACCGACAAGCCACGAGTATAGTATTATTCGCTTAGACTTGAGTTCACCTAGTAATCCCGCGTGCTCCCGTACACCGCGTACAATTTAGCTAGAACACCGACGCAGATGAGCCACACTGTAAAAGACGATGCCCGCACAACGGCTTCTGCCGCACACCTACACCGTTGCAGGTGAGACCGCTCACCTTAGGCTAAGTGCCAGAGCTAGGCGAATGTAACCAAGTTCAATTCCAGTTAGGATCAAACAGTGAATATGGAGTCGTTTTACTTCCCATAAATTAACCGTTTGGTGGGAGGGGAGTTGTGACGTGGTGTTTCTGCACCAGTCACATGAGGAGGCCAAAGCATAGTTTGTGCGCCTCTTGGTAGCTAAAATACCCCCTTTTACCACCTTGGCAGTCTCGCAGGACTGTCACGCTTGACCCTAACTAACAGCCACGCAGGGCTGTACATACTTTACCTTCGACAGGTACATGGGCTTCGAGCTCAAGTAAAGGCTTCAGCGAGGAGCCAGTCTTAGGAGCCCATAAATATGCGATGGCAGTGCTTGCACACACTGCAGCAGGGTTCCTTTCCAAGCTCCTTCCTGTCCTCGTAGTGGTCCCCGTACCTGCAACCTCTCAGACAGTAATTAAACAAGGAAGAAAATAATAGTAGCAGCTGCACCTTGGAAGCGAAGTACAAGCTGCCACACAACATCATAGGAAAGTGGAAGAGGAGGTTAGAAGGCAAGCAAAAACACATAAGCACACCATTTAAGTGCAAGTAATTACGTACCTGGAATGGTCTAAGTGTTGCCTCGCTGCCGCTGCGAGCAGGCCTCGCTGTCACCGACACCGCTGCTTTGCTTTCTCTACCGTTTATCGTTTAATCCGCAGCTGTTGATCCGCCGTACTGCCGCACCTGAAAAAAAGAAAGAGAATAGACAAATGAGTCGACGCCTACCAGCCATGGAACGCGTCGACTTACCTGGACTCTCTGGACATCGGAGGTAGATCCTCGCCGCTCCGGAGAAGAAACACAACAACATTGGCACTCGCAAGTGGATAACATAAACGCGCGCTGCTGGTACGCAGTAATGTCAACTGCTGACAGCGCTGAGCGCGCGCGGCGGCTGCGTCGCGTAACGTACTTTACACGTACGTTGCGCCGGCGCAGAACACTTATCTAAAATCCGCACTCGCGAAAGTGCCGGGCTGGAGCTTCTCGTTCACTCCGTTTGGGTCCGTTTGAGCAATAAGTTGCGATATTAGCAGTAGCAGTTCCACTCCGTATCTGTCTTTTTCGAGAGTAAAAACGAAACGAGCGAGCGGGAGAACCGTTATTGTAGTATCCGAAGCATGAATAATATATCTGGTAAGTGCACCTAGGTGCAGTAGCTGTTACTAGGAGGCATCCCTGCAACGAATCGTCCCCGTACTCTTCCCGGCTGTGTGTGTGCGACCGCGACGCGTGCTACGCGCCATTTTTGTCTTCTTGCGTCTTGCATGCCTGCGACCGCTCTAATTGTGAGCTGGCCGTGCTAACGTATTTGCCGCGCTCGAAACCGCGCTACGCGAGTGTAGCTGTTGCCCTGGGCTCGCGTAAACACGAGATCAATTTTTGTATTTAGTAATTTGAGTTCAAATAAATGTGTTCGTTTTGTGCTCAGTTTAATCGGATGTCTTAACTTACTCGTAATAGTGAGAAACTCACCCGTTCCCCCCCTCCCTTTTCATTTGTATGCCACCCTGATCCCCAGTGGCGTTACGAATTGCTAACGCAGTAATGTTAACTACTAACAGCGCTGAGCGCGCGTTTAGGTTATCCGCTCGTGAGTGCCAATGTTGTTGTGTTTCTTCTTCGGAGCAGCAAGGATCTACCTCCGATGTCCAGAAAGTCCAGGTAAGTCGACGCGTTCCATGGCTGGTAGGCGTCGACTCATTTGTCTATTCTCTTTCTTTTTTTCAGGTGCGGCAATACGGCGGATCAACAGCTGCAGATTGAGCGATAAGCGGTGGAGAAAGCAAAGCAGCGGTGTCGGTGACAGCAAGAGCCTGCTCGCAGCAGCAGCGAGGCAACTCTATTAGACCATTCCAGGTACGTAATTACTTGCACTTAAATGGTGTGCTTATGTGTTTTTGCTTGCCTTCTAGCCTCCTCTTCTACTTTCCTATGATGTTGTGTGGCAGCTTGTACTTCTCTTCGAAGGTGCAGCTGCTACTATTATTTTTTTTCTTGTTTAATTACTGTCTAGAAGGTTGCAGGTACGGGGACCACTACAAGGACAGGAAGGAGCTTGGAAAAGAACCCTGCTGCAGTGTGTGCGAACACTGCCACGACTAGCCAGGGGCTCCTGAAACTAGCTCCTCGCTAGTGCCTTTTCTTGAGCTCGAAGCTCCTGTACCTGGGGGAAGGTAAAGTATGCACAGCCCTGCGTGGCGGTTAGTAAGGGTCAGCGTGGCAGTCTTGCGAGACTGCCAAGATCGTAAAAAAAAGGAATATAGCAGGCTACGAGGAGGCGTACAAGCTGTGTATTAGCCTCCTCATGTGTCTGGTGCAAAACACAACGTCACAACTAATATTATTAATAATTATAATAATACACCCTACAAAAAAAAATAGATCACAAACACCTAAAAATTAAGAGTCTCTGGTTTTGTTTTTATTTTATTTTTTTATTTTTTATTGTCTGCGGCTTAATCTATGTCCTTAAAACTACACACTTACAATACGAAAAACCATGTAACATTATAATATGCAAGAACTAAAAAAAAAAAAGAACTAAGTATAGCACTAATTCACTTACATTCTGTCAAAAAAGTATCGGGGATTGTCGATTTAAATCTGGCGGAGCAATTTAGGCAGGTAAAATTTTTTTTTTTAAGTTAGTACAACTGTCCTTAATGACTATGCCAAGTTTGAGCGAAATCTGTCAACGAGTGTGTTTACAGTAGCTGGTTAAGTCAGTCGATGTCAATAGTGCGTGCCGATTTTTACAATGGGTGATTACGTTCAACAAAGAATTTATCTAAAATTTTGTGTTGCGAATGAAATTTCGTGTGCCGATGCATTGAAAATGTTGCAAAAGGTTTTTGGTGATAAAGCACTATCGAAAACCCGTGCGTATGAGTGGTACAAAGCCTTCAAGGAGGGTCGTGAAATCGTCGAAGACTTGCCTCGTATCGGACGCCCATCGATGGCTTCGACCGCAGATAACGTCGATAAAATTAAGGAAATGGTGCTTGAAAACCGTCATACTAGCTTAAGAGAGATAGCACATGAACTTGAGATATCCCACGAGTCCACACGTACGATTTCAATAGATATTTTAGACATGAGAAAGGTGGCTGCAAAACACGATAACGCGCCGTCTCACCGAGCTACGATTGTGACCGACTTTCTCGCCAAAAACTCAACGAACACGCTTGAACAACCACTGTTTTCGCTGGATTTGGCTCCCTGTGACTTTTTCCTTTTCCCAAAACTTAAAGGGCTGCTCCGTGGCACCCGTTTTCAGTCGATTGAAGCGATAAAACAAAATTCAGCACGCGAGCTGAAGGCCACTGACTTAACCAGCTACTGTAAATACACTCGTTGATAGATTCCGCTCAAACTTGGCATAGTCATTAAGGACAGTTGTACTAACCTAGAAAAAAAATTTTACCTGCCTAAATTGGCCCGCCAGATTTAAATCGATAATTCCCGGTACTTTTTTGACAGAATGTTTAACACTATTCACCAATCTACGTCTGAACCGCGGCTCTCTCGCCGTAGTCCATATTGTCTATTTGATCCCTCTCGACTTCCATCTCGAGGGTATCTGATAGTTGATCCCAGTATAAATCATCTCCCTGTCCTGGAAATACCTGAGATCTCTTGCCTATCTTCACTGGCGGTATCGACACACCGTAGTCCACCGGTGATGTTTTATCACTTGTCGCCGTCGAGGCAGTTGACGACGATGATGAGGAGTCGCTCTCCTTTCGAGTTTGGTTATTCTGTGGCACTGTTTTTTCTGCTGGGGCTTGTCAATCCACTTCCACATCCATCTGCAGAAGTTGGCCGATCTTGAGGTAAAACTCCGCGACTATGTGCGGATTTTTATTATAAAAGGCGCGGAGGCACTGATCCGTTGGGCAACGGATTCTTCGTCTAAATCTGCCCCTATGCTTTCTTGCTTTTACTGTTATGCATCGGTCCATTGTCGCTGGAGAAAGTTGGTGTTGTAATAAACACGACTGTGAATAGTAAGTGCAACGGCGCTTAGTTTCAGACATGTGCGCCGGCCATGCGGCTTCGGAGGGGGTAGCGATGTTTTGGCAGGTACCCCGTCCTACGTTTGGCCGCTGCTTTCTCTGCTTCAGCCTTTGAGGGCCTTCCTCTTTTACGAGGCTGCTGACGCAGTGTTGCCGGTTGGTGATCGTTTTTTCTGCAGAATCGGCTTCGTCCGTAGCCGATTCTTGTGTGTACGATGCGTGCCTTGAGGGCGAAGGAGCCATATCGCTCAAGTGCGGTAGCAGCTGAGGCGCTACGTGCAGAATCGTTTGCAGGGGGAAGTATCAGGGTCAGTCACCTGGTCAGGTGCTGACGACGGTATCGTTATATTTTCTGTTGCGACCGCTACGTAGTCCAACGCAGTGGTAGGAGGCTGCTTTGCGTAAGCAGCTTCTTGAGCACATAGCGGCTGTGCAGCCGGTGCTGTCCGATCCTCCACAAAAACAGCTCTCTTTTAGGCCGACACATGTAGTTTAATGGGCTCTTGCCCTGGTCTTACTATAATGTACACGTCAGGACTGCATGCCTCCGCGACTTTGTACGGGCCGGTCCATTTAGGTGCTAAACTTGCAGTAAACCGTGTCGCTGTGTTTGACAGCGCAAAGTTCTTTGAATAAACCCACTCCCTGGGTTGCAGGGATACTGGTGTACTACCGATGTTCATATTTTTTTTTTTTAATTTCATTTTTTCGCGCTTCCTCGATGCGTATTTGCGCGGCTGCGCCGATAAACGTCCGTTCTCCTGGCCACGGCAACGTGCGTCCGACTAAAGTGTAGCTGGGAGTTTGCCTTATGCGAGCATTCTCCCTTCTACGCATATTAAAAAGAATGGCAGGTTACTGGCGATCCCATTCTCTTTGATTACGGCCATTTAACCGTAGTCGCATGCCTTTTTTCAACTCCTGATTCCGCCTTTCTGTTGGATTAGCCTGCGGGTGATAGGCCAGCGTTGTATACGGCTTAGCTCGTCGCATATATAAAACTTTACTATTTCTATATAGTCTTTTATGCGGAGCGGCAACCAGCACACTCGCGAAATTGGTATCGTCGTACCGCGACACGTGAGATTCACTTCCAAACTTACTTCTTTAACTTTAGTTTTATTATTCACACAACGCGACCAAATAAAATAGTCACTGGCACCTGAGTCCACTAGAGCACTTGTTTCTTGCTTATTAACACTAACCGTTAAGAAACCCGATGCTTGTGCTTGGTAGCTGCGCTGTTAAAATTACGGTACTGCTGCTCCCGGGGCAGGGCGGGCTGCGGCGGCTTCTGTCCCTCGCTAGTTTCCCGACCTCTTGGGCTGAGGCTTCTTCGGGCAATCACGATGTCTCTCCGGGCAATAATTGCACCAAGGCAACTGGCGTCTTCGCGGTGCTGCGGGTGCTCGAGATGCAGTCACGCCAGTTTGCACAGTGGCGCGGTGAAGTGCACTCTTCTCTTCGGCTTCATTCTGCTCTATTTCTACGGCTCGAGTCATCAGCTCCTCGACTGTTTAAAATTGCGTGGCTCGCAATAACTTCCTTATGGAACTTCAAAGGGATTCGAAAAGATTTGCTATGCCTCGGAGGCCTCGGATAATAATCGACGTGCGAGAAGGTGCCGCTGTTCGAGAAAGAAGCCAGTGCTTTCTCTTTTGTCTGAAATCGCTTTTTGCGTCAAATTCTTTTCGAGCTGGGCTTTCCGCAGGAGCGTAAATGTACCTTTGTTTTGCACTTGGCTGCGCGTTTGCGGTTTTATTTGTTAAGCGCCACCGACTGTTTTGCGACTGTCGGAAGTCGTTTGCGATGGTTCTTTACCACATGTCAGCGGTTTGCGCTGCATAACGCATCTTGGGGTGCGCTCGAGGTTCGTGCACATGTCGAGCGTGCTCGACTAAGGTTTCAAAATGAAGTTACCATATCTGCGTGTGCAAGACGTGGCAAAATCGCCAAACTCAATCTAGCCCCACGTCGGGCGCCAATTCGACTTGAGCTCAAGTGCAGAGCTCTGTCAAAACTGCCTGGTAGGAAAACGGGGAGGTGGAAAAAAAAAGAATATTCGGGTAAAAAAAATGAGTGGGCACAACAAAAAGAGTCAAATTTATGTCGCGTCTATGGGGCTGTGTATGTCTGCGAGATGTGCAAGCGTGCGTGGATATGTGTGAGTGTATCATAGTCTGTGAAAAAGATCAAGTAAATGAGAAAAGAAAAACGATAAGGTGCGATAAGGAACGGATAATAGAAAGAAGTCGTTAGAGCCCCGTAGGAGCCCCGCAAGGCGGGACGAGATTAGCGGTTCGCGCCAAGCGTGGTGTTCGCTAATCCCCAGGACTATAGCGCTTAGCGTGTGAGCGCGAATCGCTAGCCCGAACCTAGGTGCTCAGGACGCCCTGACTGTTGGAGGGAAGTAGCTCGTTGAACTTGCGTTTGACCACGGTTAGCGTACAGCGCTAGGCGCAGAGATCGCTTACTGCAGAGCTTGAATGCGCCAGGCGCAAGGTCGCTCGTGAGCCAGAGGCATTCGCGGCGATCACCAGAATTCGAAGAGAGGTCGTGGAGGAATTAGAGGAACGTCTAATAGGTCTGCGGGGCAACGCGAGGCGCTAAGTTCGCATCGACCTATAGCGGGTATGCGGCAGGTGCAAGATCGCTCTTAGAAAGAGGCGGAAGCGACCACTTCAGGCAGTCGCCCAAGGCGTATGCATCAAGCTCGAGAAGCGGGTCTGAGCTGAGGCCTTACGGGAGAGCGCCTCTCGCGGTCACCAGAGGTAGCGTGTTGGTGGAGAGGGAGAACATCTCCCACGCAGCGGCACCAGTCGTCCGACTGTGTGTGTGCCACCTCCCTTGGGTAGTAGAAAGTAGGAATGGCGAGAGAGGGGTTAGGTAAGAATCGAGACTATGTACGCACGTACACGTCAACATATAATGCAGATAATCTATTTAATTAGACGCATATTGAGAAAGTTATTGCTGAAGATGTTAAAGAGATTTTAAATATAATCATAGAATTATGTTCAAGAATAATGTTAATAAATATAAATATTCATACAATTTTATTACTATTACTAAACGATTTCGCAATGCAATGAAGTCTGAATATTTGTTAACATTTTTCTCACATATTCTGTTTTATGCGGAAATTATTTGTGTATTTATAATAGAAAGATAAAATAAAACTCATATCATACTTACGAAACATAGTGTATATTTATTATTTCAATCAATGCGAAACATTTGAAATTAACAACATTAATAAAATCTATATACTTATTAAGTTTACAATAACGAATTCATTACGTATTAAATAAATAGATTATTGCCTAAAAAGTATAGTGGACTGTGAATTTAATAATGAAAAGTGGTGCTATTATTTGTAGATTTAAAAGCGGCATTCGACAATTTGGATAGAGAAAGGTCGTGGAAAGCAGTGGATAAGAGAGGTATAAGTACAAAAACAATAGAAAGAATAAAACGAATATATGAAGAGACATTTTGCAGGATAAAATACAAGGAAAGAGTTTTAGAAAAGATAGAAATAGAAGTAGAGTTAGGAGTAGTACAAGGATGTCCGCTAAGCCCCACGTTCTACATAATGCTGGCGGATTTCGGAAAAGAAATGAGCAAAGAACAGGAAGGAGGGGTAGTAATTGGAAGCAAGATTTGATCGTTATCGTATGTTAATGATGTGCTGCTAACGAAAAAAAGGAATGGACAGAATGCTGAAGAGATTAGACAAGTACCTGAAAAAGAAAAAGCTGGAATTAAACCCAGAGAAGTCGAAAAGAATAATATGTAGAAAAGCGAGAGGAAGAAGAAGGAAGCACATATTCAATTGGAAGGGACAAAGACTAGAGAGAGTAAACAAGAGGTTATAAGTAGGTATATGTGGCAGGAAAATGAAAAAAAAATAGAATAGATAACATGGTTGGCAAAAAAGGCAAATAAAATACTAGCAAAAACCAAGAGGGTAGAAAAAAGGCTGATGAAAGAGGAATGGCACCTGAGGATTGATCTGTTTGATGCGTTGGTAAAGAGTATGTAAGCATATGACACAGAGATATAGGGATGTAAAGAACAAGAAGAGCTAGAGAGGGTGCAGTACAAATAGTTAAGATGAACGCTGGGATTAAGAAGACGAACACCGTTGTACCTAATGATGTTGGAAACAAAAAGGGATCAATTAGCAACAAGATTTTGAGTAAGATAATGAAGTTTGAAGAAAAAATTGCAAACGAAGAAGAAGGATCACCTAGGAAAATATATTGGAAGGTGGGCATGGACCGAGAATTGATAAAGAAAGATTTCGAAAAAAGAAAAACACTATGGGAAAAAGGATGGACACTGAAAGAATATAAGGAAAAATCGATAGAGGAAGAGAAGAACTAGATAAGTCAAATTATCGAAAAAAGGTGATAAGATTAAGAGAAATTTGTCACCGATATATAGAGAAAGCGAGATACTTAAAGGGAGATATGAAGAAAGACGGAACAGGGGACTGCAAGTTAAGGAATAAGCAAGTAAGCTTGAGCAATAGAGAAAACAAAGAAGCAAGATGCATGCCAATCTAGATAACGAGATAGGCAAAGGCGAGAATGCATCAAAAGAGGAGACACGTGGGAGAATAAGTTAGTAAAATAAGCAACAAGAATGAAAAAGGAAGCGAAAGAAATAAAATAAGAAATAGAAGAAGAAAGAAAAGAGGAAAAAATAGAGAAAATAAAAAAAATAATAGGAAAATTAGAAGAATCAAGTAGTAAGGAAGAAAAAGAGTGGAGGAAAAATCAAAAGTAAATGAAATAAGAGATTCAAGAATTAAATGAGAAGATAAATAAGTTAGAAACGAAGACAGAAAAATTGGAAGAAAAAGAGAAAAGAGAGGTAAAAGAGGAAAAGTAGAAAGTAGAAAAGGGAGAAAACAGAGAAAAGGAATAGAAAAGCCGAACGATAGTGATAAAAAAGGAGAGAGAGCGAGAAAAATCGGATTGAAAGAGTGGTTAGAAAAAAATGGCCGGGAGAAGAATACATAATCGAATGTGTCAGCCTGACACAAGTTTTCTTACGATGGAAAAGAAGGAAGCTAGAGACAGCATAGTAGGAAGTACAAGAAAGATAGGAAAAGAAGGACAGTAAGAAATAGATGTAGTATTGACAGAGCAGGAAAGAGAGAATAGATACCACCTGAAAAAGGTGACGAGGAAGATAGGTGCTGATGTAGTGGTGGTTAAGATAAGTGGTTTAAGGTCGATGGAATAAAATTTAGATGCAATAGCAGGAAAATGACAGTAGAAACAGAAGCATAGGAATAAAGGAGAAGTCAGTGAAAGGTTAAGTGAGAGTGAGAAAATGTGATAATAGTGAGAAAAGATTTTTTATAATAAAGAAACCAACAGTAGATTTAGTTAAGTAAAGCATGAATAAATTAATTTAAAAACTAGAAAGACAAGTTAATTTACGTTATACAAAAAAAAAAGATTTAGTTTTTTATAGCAAATGTTAAAAAAAAAATGATTTTTCAATTTTGTTTTTTATGTATTATTTAGTTTGTTTGTCTAGTAGTAAAAAGAGAAAATATTTGTACAGAGAAGAGAAAGTATATATTTTTGTATCTTTGTACTAATAATTAGTTGAAGACTGCAGAATGTGAAAATGACGATAAAACTGCTGTAAGCTGACATGCCAATTTATAAATAAAATTAAATTTTTTGATATTTTGATTTATTCGACATTACATGTATTATAAACTGATATAATATAATCTATATCAGTTTATAAAATAAAACCTATGGTTTATCAATAACAGTTCATATTAATAATAATAAATTTAATAAGCCTCTTAAAAGTCACGGATTAAAATTGTATTGATAACGCATTAAACGTTTACAATATTCAATTCTATCAATATCAATCTTATTTTACGCAGAACAGTAAGATTACTTATAATACTGTACAGAATTTGAATGCACCTTAAAAAATGCAAAAAATATTCATTCATCATCTGCTAAATCAATAGCTTTTTTAAAAATAGATTTCAATTCTGCTAATCTATACTTCTTCAGAGTAGGTGGCAGCTTTATGGTCTCTATGCATTCCTCAGTTATAGCCTTTAATTTTTTTTTGATGTTATTTTTTAAGAGAATATAAATCGACATAGGAACAGTATTTTTTTTTCTATTTTCTGAACTATATGAAGAATTTAATTTTTTTGCTAATTCATGTAAAAATTTTCCCACTTATGACCCTGTTTGACCTTCTAAACATGGTGTACTTTAAATTAAATTATGAATTTCTAATCCAGGTATTTATTTTCTTATGCGTAATTGATCATATATAACGTCGGAGTGACGTTACGGTGCGTTAACTTAATGTAAAGCAAATTTGTCGTTGTCTTCTTGAGCCTAAGTAGTCATGCTTACGGGCTCGAGATGGCAGAGTAGTGTTGGAGCTTCGTTTCCTTTGCTTTCTTGCAGAGAAGGTGGTAAAATGCGAGACTGAGCGTATGTCTAGACCGAAACTCAGGCCAGGTACGCCACTCTGGATAAGGACCTAACCAATGATTTATGTATAAAGGTAATTAGCTGAAACTAAGGCTTACTCTACATTTTGGAAACAATAAAAAAAAAATCGATGAGAGAAGAAAAAGTGTAGAAGAAAGGAAAAAAAAATATAATATACTTCTATGATCAAAAAGTAAGATCAATTTTCAATTTGAATTTCGTAAGTTTATCGATTTGACGATACTTTCTTTTTGTAAGTTACTAGCACAATGAGAGACATCTCAGTCAAATTTCATGTTAATATATTTATGAGTTTGCAAGTGACACTCGTTTTTGTGAATATTAGAAAGTGATTTCGGCAATTTTTATAATGACAGATTTTAGTGAGCAAAGAAGTTGCATTAAATTTTGTTTTCGGAATGATATTTCTTTTGCAGAAACATTTAGAATATTGCAAAAGGCCTTCGGTGAGCAGACTTTGTTGGGAAGAAATGTTTACAAGTATTTAAACAGTTCGAAGAAGGCAGAGACAGCGTCAAAACAGAATATCTTTCGCCGGGCCTAACTGTTAACAAGGAATATTATTCGCAAAAAGAGGCCGGAATTGTGGCAAGACAACTCATGGTTTTTGCATTACGATAATGCACCGTCTCACACCGCATTGATTATTCGCGACTTTTTGGCCAAAAATTCAACTCATATCTTTCCACAACTACCGTAATGGCCTAATTTAGCGCCGTGTGACTTCTGGCTGTTTAATAAACTCAGAAGACAACTCCGGGGACATCGTTTTAACTCGATTAGGGAGATTTAATGTGAATCGCTGCGTTGATTGATGGCAATTCCGGAAAAGGACTTTTCTGACTGTTTCGAAGATTGGAAAAACGTTGGCATAAGTGTACGAGGTCTAGCGATTAAATAACGAGACTGCGCGCCTAGAGGGCGCCGTAGAGGGGTGGGGAAAAAACGAGTAGTGCGTTGGGTATCTAGATATCTTGTCTGTGCACGTACCAAAACACGTTCTCGTCACTTTTATTGTATTTGTGCAGTAGCGGTTTGAAACGAACGTGTTTTTTTCTCGTGCCGAAAACCATGTGTGACGAAAAATAGGAGCAACGTATCAATCTCAAATTTCTCGTTAAATTGAAAAAAACTCCGACTGAGTGCTGTAAATTGTTGCAAAAGGCCTATGGGGACAATTCTCTATCTCGTGCGCGTGTTTTTGAGTGGTGTAAGCGCTTCAGTCAGGGCCGAGTGAGCACTGAAGATGACCAACCAAATTCAAGGCAATGTTGATGGTTTTTTTCGACATTAACGGTATCGTAATGACTAAATGGGTTCTAGAGGGTCAGACTGTCAACCAGACTTACTATTTGTCAGTTTTGGCAACACTGTGAGAACGAGTTCGTAAGCAACGGCCCAAGTTGTGGAAGAACAACCCGTGGATTTTGCACCAGGACAACGCACCTGCCCATAACGCGCTATCTGTAAAGCAGTATTTGGTCGATAAGCGCACTCCAGTGCTCAAACACGCACCGTACTCGCCAGATTTGGCACCGTGCGACTTTTTTTTGTTTCCGAAGATAAAAAAATCTGCTTTAAAAGGGACCCGATTTGAGTCGATGGAAGCGGTAAAGCAAAAAACGGCAAAGCTCCTTAAGGCCCTCATCAAAGAAGACTTCCAGCACTGCTTCGATCAATGAAAAAAACGTATGAAAAGGTGTGTGGCAAGGGAAGGGGAGTATATTGAAGGGAAGTATTCGAATGCAGAATAATTTTTATAATAAAACCCTTTTTCGTAACCAGTCTCGTTTTTTAATAGCCAAACCTCGTATTGCGTCGGGTGGGGACTATTTGGAATGCAACAAAACAGATTTAGAAGAATAAATAAAGAATTGAAAAAAAAAAAAATTGGTCTTATCTTTTGATCATAATATTGGGAGTACAAATTAACTCGGTCTGTTTTATGCGGTTAAAAATGCATTTATTTCAAAATGAAAAGAATTAAAAGATTAATTAAAGCATCGTACATCGCTAGTTACTACTATTTCCTAACTCTCAGGCAATTTTCGAATTCTATCTCGAAAAAATGTCTCGTCTTTTGAGGTAATCCAAGTTAGGAGCCAATTCTCGATTTTTGCGGAAGAAGTGAGCCGACAACCTGCCAGATCGTGCTGCATCCCTCGAAATAACCAGTAATCGGAAGGAGCAATGTACGGAGAATACGGCGAGTGCTGCAAAATATCCCACTTGAGCGTTTCCAAATATTTTTTAACGACTTTTGCGACATAAGGCCGAGCGTTGTCATAAAAAAAAAAACTTTTTCATGCCTTTCCTTGTATTCCAGCCGTTTTTCACGTAATGCACAGCTCAAACGAATCGATTGCAGCCTATACTTATCGGCCATTATGGTATCACCAGGTTGTAGCATTTCATAGTACACAACACCCTTTTGATCCCACCAGATACACAACATGATCTTCGAACCATGAATATTCGGCTTTGGTGTTGACGTTGAGGTCGATGGCAACGATTGACGGGCATAGCGTAGTATTTTCTTCTTAGGGTTATCATAGAATATCCATTTTTCATCCCCAGTAACAATTCTATGTAAAAAATCTTTTTTTTATTGCCTTTGTATTAGCTGCTCGCAACAGAAAAATCGCTTGTCAATGTTTTTCGGTATCAGTTCATAAGGCACCCAATTGCCTTGCTTTTAAATTATTCTCATGGATTTCTATAGTACAGAAACTGCTTGTTTAGTCACTTGCAATGATTCTGCAAGCTCCTCTTGCGTTTAACATGGGTCTTCATCGAGTAATGCCTCAAACTTCTTGTCCTTGAATTTTTTGGCTGTCCAGAGCGAGGCTAGTCTTCAAAGCTCAAATCTCCATTCTTGAAACGTCAAAACCATTCCCTACAAGATTTATCAGTTAGAGCATTGTCACTATAAAATTCCACAAGCATTCAATCTGCTTCAGCTGAACTTTTTTTTTAATTAAGGAGGTATTCTAGTCTGGAAATTCAAAAAAATCTTATTTTTTTTTTTTATATTTAAAGTTTGGAGCTTTTAGAATAAGCCTCTGAGAGGATTTATGAAAATTCGAATTCTTTTCGGAGTAATAGTCAATTTTGTGAGGCGCCAACTAAACTGGTCCGGCTGGAACAAATCAATAGTAGCGATAGGTACCCTCCGGCTACCTGAATGGAGAGAAGGTAGTATAAATTTTTTTGTTATCAATATATACCTTACAAATGAGCATCTCGAAGGTCCTATAAGCTTATTATAACATATTCTGTTGCTTCTGTTCTTGTATATTATGTTTAGTTCAGTTTAGTTTAGTTCAAACCGCCAAGCCGAGTAGATGTGCGTTTCCTGTGTACTGTGTATTTTTCCAGTGTTAGATTCAGATTTTTAATATAAAATGGATAAAAAAAGGAAAAGAAGAAGTAATTTGCGCCCAGATAGACAAAAAGAAAGAAAAGCCCTATCCAATCATTATTCTACAGAGCAAGATACAAGTGTCACGAGTTCTTCAGCAACGAAATTAAAAAGTTCGAAAGATAATGAAATTATAATAGAATATAATTACAGTTATTGTATTCTTGAATTTTTGTCGGTAGTCACGGCCTTTCCTGTTTTAATTATTTGTGCTGAGTGCAAGAAAAACATTAAATTTTCCTGAACAGCTCCTCGTGGTCTAGGATTTAAAATTGCATTGCAATGCATTCGTGACGGTGTACAATACATTAATTCATCACCTTTCATCAATAAAGCTTTTAAAATCAATTGCAAAATCGTCGTAGTAATGAGACTTTTAGGTGCAGGAAGGGAAGGCATCAATATACCAGGCTGTTCAATAAGTTTTGCGGTTCGATTAGAGAGGGTGTTGCTACTAGCCTAAATTTTTTTGTGTTATATTGGTACAATCTTCATATGAACGTATGTGAAGTTTCATCTCAATCTGTCAATTCATTCTTTGTTTACAAGCCATTTAGTATCGACGTGTCACAGTATTTTTTTACAATAAAAAAAATCAAGTATCGTGCAGTGATTGAGTTTTTATTTTTGAAAGGTTTAAAAGCAATAAAAATTTATGAGCAAATGTTGAAAGTGTTTAAGGACTCTTTACCTGTAATTAGTACAGTAGAAAGATGGGTTGCTGAATTTAAACGTGGTCGTACAAGCCTTGAAGACGATCCACGTCAAGGACGTCCAAAAACAGCAACAACACCAGAAATCGTAGAAAAAATACAGGATTTCGTATTGGAAAATCTTTGAGTGACTAAAAGAGATTTAGTAAAAGCCCTAGGCATCTTATTGGGCAGTGTAAGCAATATTTCAACTGAAGTATTGGTTTTTAAAAGCTGTGTGCACAATGGGTGCCGCATTCGCTAACAATGGAACAAAAACACATTTGAATGCGACTTTCTCAGCAAAACTTAGAGCGTTTTTGAAAGAATAAAGTGAATTTTGTGCGTCGATTCATCACTATGGATAGGACTTGTGTCTATCACCATGATCCTGAATCAAAACAAGAGGCTAAAGAGTGGTATGAACCTGGTTCTTTGGCTCCGAAACGAGTTCGTGTCCAGAAGTCGGACAAGAAGGTGTTATTATCAGTTTTTTGGATTGCGAAAGGAATGTTGTTTGTGAATTTTAAACTGGTAAAACAATAAATTCTGAATAATATTGTAACCTTTTAGACTAGCCGAAGGAAAACATTCGTGAAAAAAGACCTGGTTTGCAGAAGAAAAAAATTCTTTTTCATCAGGACATTGCACCGTGTCACAAAAGCATTTTGACAATGGCTAAAATCCATAAATTGAAGTTCGAATTGTTGGAGTATCCACTGTATTCACCAGATTTGGCCCCCCGTGACTTCTATCTGTTTCCAGACCTAAAAAAATTTATGCGTGGAAAGCTTTTTTCATTAAATGATGAGTTCATAACAGATGTGTAAGCGTATTTTGCAGCTCTTCTAGGTTCTCTCTTCAGGGATGGAATTCATAAATTGGAATTTCGTTGGAACAAGTGTATTGATGTTCAGGAAGACTATACTGAATAATAAAGTGTATTTCAAACCATAAAATTGTATTTTTCTTATCGAACCGTAAAACTTATTTAACAGCCTGGTATTTTGCAGTATGATGGATATAATGCCAAGGGTAAGCAATTAATACGTACTACAGTTGCCTAGAAAATTTGCAGATAGTTTCACGTGCAGTTTATGAACATATAATTACAAAAGCTTTTGTGAAAGAGAAAGAGCTAACAGAAGCCTCTGAACCTAATGCTGACCCTATACATCTAACTGTCTCTGGTAATGGCACTTAGAAAAATTAAGTTTTAACTCACTGTTTGGAATAACCACGCATGTAGGCAAATACAGCGAGAAAGTGATTGATACAGTTATAAATTTAAGCTTTTGTCAAGGCTGTAATTTATGCAGGCATGAAAAAAATGAGAATGTTGCAGCTTACAATGATTGGTACGAAAAACACGAAGATTCTTGCACTATCAATTATAGGGAAAGTTCCGGGAAAATGGAGGTCGACGCCGTAATCAAAATGTTTGAACGATTAGTGGAAAAACATGGTGTCAAATATACTAAATACATCGGAGATAATGACGCAAAAACATTCAAGGGCATTATTGATATAGACCCGTATCATGGTAATTCTGTAGTGATTAAAAAAGAGTGTGTTGGATATGTCCAGAAAAAGATGGATGCCAGGTTACGAAAAATTAAAAAAGACAATAAAGGTATTGGTGGTAAAGGCCCTAGAAAATAACCAGACAAGCTCATCAATGAATTGAGTTTATATTATGGTTTAGCTATTCGCCGAAATCCTAAATCTATTGATGATATGAGGAACGAGGTGTGGGCCACTTATTAGCATAAAAAATCAACTGACGAAAATCCACAGCATCAGTATTGTTAACCTGGCGAATCAAGCTGGTGTAAATGGCAAAAAGCTGCTTCTGAGTGTTATAAATGTGAACACAGATAACAAAATAATAGATTTATAAGTAACTAGTGCCACCTACCGTGTACTTGTGTAATGTATAAATGAATGGTATGTCTTAAATAAAAGTTTAGTTAATTCCTAGACTTCTTTGATTTAACAGGTTATGGGCCCAGTCTTGCTAAAATTTTTACAGTAGTAGTAAATGTGTAATTAAATTCAGCGTGCTCGTTAAGAAGATGTCTACAAATTACGTAGCCAACGTCCCAAAATCAAAAGGACGAGAAAATTACGATGACTGGTGTTTCGCGGCGGAGAACATTCTCGTGCTAGAAGGAATGGCGGACGGCATCAAAGCACCTTTAGCGTCAGGGGCCACTCCGGCTCAGATCGCAGACGATTCGAACGCGAAAGCAAAACTAATATTAACCATCGATAGTTCCCTATACGTGCACATCAAAAAGGCAACTACAACTTATGACTTATGGAAGACGTTGAAGAACATGTTCGACGATTCAGGATATTCACGGAAAATTAGTTTGCTCAGAAATCTCATAAGCATACGCTTAGAAAACTGCGAATCTATGACCAACTATGTCAGACAGCTCATCAAAACCGCACAGAAACTGATTGGTACGGGTTTTGAGATTAATGATCAGTGGATTGGATCGCTTATGTTAGCTGGATTAAAGTTATTGGACATGAGTGCAGATTTTGAGGTTAAGTCGGAAGGTGTATTTGCCGCAAAAAATTTTCACAGGCGTAATGTTGGCAGCCATAAATCGCAAAAGCAACATGGTGCCGGCGGAAACTTAGTGAACGAAACGCCATCTTCGTCTGTCAATGTCAGCAGAAGTAATATGGCGCAGAATAAAACAATTCGTTGTTACAAATGCAAACAGACTGGACATTCTAAAAATCAATGTCCGGATGCAGAGAAAACGAAGACAAATGCATTTAGTGCAGTTTTTCTTACAAAAGAATTCAGTCAGTCTGACTGGCACTTAAATTCCGGCGCAAGCACACATATTGTTTCGAATGAAAACTTATTGTCAAATGTTTGTTATCAACCGAAGACTAAGGAGATTATAGTTGCAAGTCTAACAGTCGTGGAAGTATTATGCTCAGGAGATCTGCAGATCACGACGTGTGTCGGTAATAAGGAGTTTACTATAAATGTATACAATGTCTAATGTGTACCTAACCTCACCACTAACTTACTATCAGTGAGTAGAATTATTGCGAGCGGAAACAAAGTGATATTTAATGAGCATGGATGTTTAATAAACAACTCACGCAATGAATGCATAAGTGAGGCATTTTTAAAAAATGGTGTGTACAAATTAAATGTTGTGAAGGCTGAACAACTGTTAGCAGTAGCAGTGAAAATCTCAGGCACGACTTAGCATAGGCGGCTAGGCCATATAAATGCCAATGATTTGAATAAGTTAAAAAATGGAGCAGTTGAAGGTGTTAGTTTTAAAAAATGTGAAACTAGTAAGGCCAGTTGCATAATTTGTTGTAAAGGCAAACAAACAAGGCTGCCATTTCCTCACAGCACTACCAGAAGTCAGGAGGTCCTGGAACTGGTTCACACGGACTTGTGTGGGCCTATGGAAAATGTATCACTTGGAAAAGCTAGATATTATTTGTTGTTTGTGGACGACTTCAGCAGAATGTGCGCCGTATATTTCCTTCAATATAAAAGTGAGTCATTAAAGTATTTTAAACAGTATAAACAACTTGTTGAGAATCAACAATCAAGAAAAATAAAGATTTTAAGATCTGACAATGGAGGGAAACTTTGTTCAACAGAAATGACAAACTATTTAAAGCAATGTGGTATAGTTCACCAAAAAACAAACTGTTATACACCAGAACAAAATGGACTATGCGAGAGATATAATAGATCCATAGTGGAAAAGGCTCGTTGTCTCCTTTATGATGCCCAGTTTGAGAAATTTCTTCCAGCAGAAGCTGTCAATACTGCTGTGTACATTAAAAACCGTTCACCAGCAGCAGGCTTGGATCAAAATAATACTTTCTATAAAATATGGACAGGCAGAAAGCCAAATTTGAGTCACCTAAGGTTTTTTGGCAGTACTGTAATGGTACATATACCAGAAGAAAAACGAAGAAAATGAGATAAAGAGGCACAGAAAATGCATTTAGTAGGATATTCAGAAAATGTCAAGGGATATCGCTTGTTTGATCCTACTTCTCATGATGTCATTGTAGCCAGGGATGTTGTTGTCATGGAGAAAATAGATAACAGTTCAACAACATCTATTGTAATTGAAGAGGAAAATCAACCTAACCGAACAGCTGATGTGGTTTCTACCAGCATTTCGGATGAAGAAAATCAAAATGATAAGACATATGTTCCTGATAATTCATCAAGTGACACAGATGACAGTTATTCTGATACCTTGTCTTTGTCACCCGGAGAAAGAAATCTTGTTCATCAGCAGTGTGAAGTGCGTTTACCAGAAAAACGTGTTAGGCGCAAGCCAGACTTTTATAGTGCTGACATGTGCGTAGACATGTCAGATGATGGAATTTCCTCAAGTGATGCAATAAGTGGACATGAAAAAGAACAGTGGCAGTGTGCAATGAAAGTGGAACTAAAATCCTTTCAAGAGAATGACACTTGGGAGCTAGTGGATAGGCCTAAAAATGGTACAGTTGTAAAAAATAAGTGGGTTCTTAAAAAAAAGTTTAGCAGTGAAGGTGAAGTGCGCTTTGGAGCGTGGCTTGTCGCAAAGGGCTTTACTCAAAAAAAGGCATAGACTATAATGAGACTTTCTCTCCAGTTTTAAAATATTCTACCTTAAGATTACTGTTGGCGCTAAGTGTAGAACTGGGGCTAAAGTCTTATCACCTAGATCTACCCACTGAATTTCTAAATGGTTTTCTTTATGAGACAGTGTATATAGAAATACCAGAATTCTCAGATATGACAAATTGTAATAATAAAGTTTTAAAATTAAAGAGAGCTGTCTATGGTTTGAAGCAGTCAGCTAGAGCATGGTACACTAGAGTAGAAAAATGTCTATTACAGTTAGAATATAAAAAGTCAAACTATGAACCATGTCTGTTTGTAAAGAACAAACAAATGTAAAGATTTATATAGCTCTATTTGTTGATGATTTCTTTGTTTTCTATCATTGTCAGAATACTTATAAAATATTAAAAGATGAGTTGGTAACAAAATTTAGAATAAAATACTTAGGTCAGATAAAACAGTGTCTAGGAATGCATGTAAAGGTTCATAAAGATTGTATTACTGTTGACCAAAAGCAATTTATAGAAAATATTTTAAAGAAATTCAATATGACAGATTGTTCTTATTCTGAAACACCTATGGAAGTAAACTTAAAATTAGAAAAGGAAGTAAACAAACCTGTTGAAAATTATCCTTATCAAAACTTGATCGGCAGTTTAATGTACTTGTCTGTGCTCACCAGGCCAGACATATCTTTTAGTGTAAGTTTCTTAAGTCAGTACAATAATTTTTTTAATGAAACTCATTGGAAACACTTAAAACGTTTTTCAAAATACTTAAAGAAAACTAAAAGTTATGGTTTAGTTTATAAGAGGTCAAATTGTAATATGTATGGTTTTGTTGATGCTGATTGGGCATCGTGTACCCTGGATAGGAGGTCATATACTGGATTTTGTTTTTTTAATGTCAGGTTCTGTAATTTCTTATGAGTCTAAAAAACAAAAAACAGTAGCATTATCTAGTACAGAGGCAGAGTATATGGCCCTATCAGAATCTTGTAAAGAAGCAATATGTCTTCAGAATTTATTAAATGAATTGATTGTGCCAAATCAATGTACGCCAATGTGTTTGTATAGTGATAATCAAAGCTCTATTAGGTTAGCAACTAATTCATTATTTCACAATAAGCGTACCAAACACATTGACATAAGGCATCATTTTGTTAGGGTATGTGTCTCGAAAAGGAAAGTTGAGATTAAATATGTATCAACTTTGGATATGCCAGCTGATATATTCACAAAAAGTTTAAGTGCTAATAAACATTATAAGTTTTTAAAACTGATGGGCATTTCTGAGACTTAGTTATAATATAATGCATTTATAATTGTTATTATAAAGTCGAGTTTTTTATTTCCTTTTGTTTTGGCAGTTAGATTATTTTTTTAGGTCAAGATGTTATAAATGTGAACACAGATAACAAAATAATACATTTATAAGTCACTAGTGCCACCTACCGTGTACTTGTGTAATGTATAAATGAATGGTATGTCAAATAAAAGTTTAGTTGATTCCTAGACTCCTTTGATTTAACACTGAGGGTACTCTGCAAGACTTTGTTCACGAGAATCTACTATTGAGTGAAAAAGTATTGGAATTGATAAAGCCAATATACGAGAATTCGTCCTCGAAAGGCTTACTGACAAGATGTTTAGGTTTAGAAACACAGAATAATAATAAATCGTTGAACTCGCTTATCAGGACTTGCACCTAAACATATACATGCTGGAAGTCACACCATCGAAATACCAAAACGACATTGCTATCTGTATTTTTAATGAAGGTTATTTACCGGTTTTAAGCATTCTAGATACAAGTCAATAAAAATTGGACCTGAAAGCCATGCGTTCGCCAGCAAACGAGATCAACAGCGTATCAACCGCTCCGAGATATGAGTTTCCAAAGCTTCTAAAGAAGACAGAACTGCTCGTATGGCTGAAAGATCTGCCAAAAATGAAGCTTTTGAGGTGGAGGAAGGAACACTGTATGAGGCAAAGATAGCTGATTAGAAAAATGTTGTAAGTATAACATACTATTAAACCACTCAGACTGCCCGAAATGAGACTGCAAACTTTAAGCGCGTTTTTCTCGAAACTACTTTTTTCGACACGGTTGACAAGATATCTCAAGTTCTAATGCACCGATTTACTTGAAATTTGGTACAGGCTTTCTTTATACTATTAAAACTGTCTCGAAAAAGGGGTTTTTTGAGCTTGTTCTTTTACTATTTTTAAAATATTCCCAAAGTTAAAAAAAGGAGGCAAAAAATAACATTGATTATCAAAAAGACGCTATTTTATGAAAAGAATTTTTTTTAATAAATTGGCTACGTCCAGATAATTCTACATCCTTGCTTAATAAGAATCAACGTTGATTTTATTTTTTGACCACCAGAAGGATTGGAATCTCATCAACCATGAGACACCATTTTTTTTTAATTCCCTACTTTGCCGGCCTCCACTGACTTCAATTTTGAATTTTCTTTTAATTATTGTACATTTTTATACTTTTAAAGTATCAATAAAAAATGATAAAAAAACGGATGGTAAAAATGTTAACTGTTTTTTTTTTTATTACGCCTGTACAATCACTTTAAAATCGAGTCTCTCGACTAGATTACCCCCTTTAAACAGAAAACTAAAACCTTCAGCAAATGCTGCTTAGTTAACACAAAATTAAACATATTTAACACGGTTAAAAATAAGATTTTTTTATGAAACTTAAAGCGATATAAACTGAATATTATTGACAGATGTGTAATCTCTCTGAAACTACCGACTTCAGCTGTTACTATTAAAGATTGCGGATCAATATTGCCGATCAAAATTTTAAAAATTAAATTCTTTTTTACAATAAATATTACGGTATTATTCTGAGATGCTGATAACGATTTTTCTGTAGGAATCACAGAATTTAAGATTTTGCCGATGATACCGCCGGCTTTCGCATAACCGAATATACACCACGTAAAGGTAGCTTGGTCGAATTTGTACATCATTTAGCCTTAAAAAAAGCTAATTTTATTTTGTAATTTTCAGAATTTAAGACTGGTTGACTGAAGAAAGATATTTAAGTATATGGTTTTACGGAGATTTAATTGACACATAATTTATAATTTTTCGGTTCGTATTGGACATTGCTAACCTCCTCTTGTTTTATAAACACACTACTCCCTTCTTCCTACTATAATTTTGTGATCTATGTGCGTATCAAGAAAACTTTTCGTCGTTCTACGAACTTATTTCACTGGCCGATTGAATTCATTGATAAAATAATCTACTACCTCTTCTACGATATCCAAAGTACCTTTTTTTTCTCACAAATAAAGATTGTTGCACAAAACTAGTGCATTAGTTAAAGCTCCTTGGATCAGTCGTACAAATAGACATCATATTCATTTCTTGCCTCTAATGCATGGTATCATATTATGACAACGTTCGTTATGTATATTTACGCCGCCCATATAAGCATTGTACTTCAAAAATGCGTTCGGAAAATTTACATTTAGTTTAGCTTTTTGAGATTTATCCCATCTTTTCATTTCAACCTTGGGTAAGATGCCGTCAGTTGTAGACAGTATGGTGACAGGTTTCCAGTCCATTAATGTGATGCAATTGATTTTAGACGATCCATCGAAAAAGCTGCTAAGTGTTCCTCTCGATACGTTCTTACTCATACATATATCAAATATTATGCAATCTTTTCTAACAGTTCCGGTGGCAGCGAGACCTATCTTTTTTAGGTGAATCAGAAGATCTGGTGAACAAAAGATATTGTCAAAATAAAGATGAAAGTTTTGAAGTTATTTACGAGTAACCATTCTTAAGAGATTTGAATCAATTCAATAACTACCCTGGAACCAAGTGGAATACTAGCCAATGCTTTATCTTTTGTTTTACCGCATTTACCTGTGTAAATATCAAGATTAAAGAGGAAACCATCTGACGAACAAATAGCTCATAACTTTATCCCAAATCGTATAGGCTTATTTAGAATGCTTGGTTTGAAAGCTAATCGTCCAAAATATTTAACCATGATTTCATAAATACACAGTATGTCGGAAAAGTTCCCGAACTTTTGAAATAAAAAATCGAATATTACATCTAAAGAAACTTATTCCAGATAACTTTTAACATAGTCCCCTTTCCTAGATATACACTCATTTGAGCGCTTTATGAGTGATTTGAAGGCTCTCTGGTACTCCTCTGAAGTTATCGCTGTGAGACGCTCGGTGCAAGCCGCTTGAATGCTCGGTACATCTTCAAAAAATCGTCCTTTTCAGGCCATTTTTAGCTTGAGAAATAGAGCGAAGTCGGCTGGAGCCAGATCTAGCAAGTATGGGGCGTGATTTATGCGTGGGATCTAATTTTCGGCGAGATAACGCTTCACAATGTTCGAAGAATGAGCAGGCGCATTTTCATCCAGCAAACTCCACGATCCCGGTTCCTTGTACTCGAGCCTGATGCGATTCATCCGGCGCTTCAAATGTTTTAACACCTCTACGTAATACGCAGCATTCACGGTGGTGTTTAGGGGCACAAATTCTTTGTGTATTAGGCCTTTGGAGTCGAAGTAAGCGATGAGCATCGTCTTTACCAGTGATTTTTGTTAACGCACTTTTTGAGGCCTCGCACGGCCCAGACTGAGCCAAGCGGATGACTGGCGCTTCATGGAAGGATCGTATTGAAAGCACCAAGTCTCGTCTCCAGTTACAATTGAGGTTAGAAAGCCCGGAGTGGTGTCGCAAGTCTTAATAAAATCTTGACAACATTGGATGCGAGTTTCTTTCTGCTCTGGTGTGAGAAAGTGCGAAACAAATCAAGAGCAGACCTTCCTGTGATTCATTTTTTCTTTCAAAATCAACGCGACGCTATCCTTGCTCATGTTCAGTTCGTCTGCCAACATTCTGAGAGACATGTGGCAATCCTGCTTCAGTAGCGCACGCACGCGAGCCTCGTTTTCGTCAGTAACAGCTGTTGACGGCCGGCCGCTTCTCTCGTCATCTTCTAACGACTCTCTACCCTTCTTGAACCGACTGAACCACGTGTAAACAGTTGTACGCGACACTACACCTTCACCGTAAGCCGAATCGATCATTCTTTTCGTTTCCGCGAAAGTTTTTTAAAGTTTATAGCAGAATTTAATCGCGCCACGATGTTCAAATTTCTTATCCATCGTAGAGCTTGCACCGGGTTAGTAAACACACGTTCACTCAAGCACGTCTATCTCGGCAACTAATGAACGGATACTGGTAAAAAAATTCTCAGACACTCCAGAGGGATAAAGCAACATAGTACTGGTGTCTTTAAAGAGGTAGCGCCACTCGTACAAGCGCTACATAATAAGTTCGGGAACTTTTCCGACATACTGTGTGGAATAGTTGCACTTAAACCAACCAAACTATGTAACATTCTTTCAATACGTATTATATAACCTTCGTACTTGCCACACTTTATTTTTCTCACTATAATCTCCTTTCTTATAATATTTGATTCTCGCTTAATTTCTTTTTAAATTCATCTCTTGTCATCAGAAACTTCACAATACTACACTATAAACTTTTTTCATTTGACCAATAATGATTTTGACTCTTGCGAATGTTGAAGGATGAGATGATTATAGTCAGAAATACATTTAAATCACGCTAAATCAGCTTGGAACCATTTTCTTGCGTAGTTTTTTGTACATCAAATTTTCTAAAACATTTTTAGGCAAGAATAATTCATTGAACAAATCTTGAGTATTATTTGTTGAGGCATCTGCTATCCAATTAAATATATGATTGGGCTCTAATAATTTTTGCATTTCAGTATATTGACTGACGACATGTTTGTATAAGTCATAAGGATGAAAAGTCTACGATGATACGTGGTCGTTTTCTAAATCGGAATAGCCATCTGATTCACTGTCGTTATTTTCATCAGGTATATGTAAATGCAATGTCAATGCGATTCCTATGAACACTTTCACTTTCATTGACAAAAATCTCTAAATCTTTTACTTAAGGTGAACACTTCGACATTTTCTATATAGATTTTAAGAATCAGTACTAATGAAATATTGTAACAACGATACTACAGAAAGAAATTAAGTTTGTAAAAACAATTTTATAAATAGCAAAATTTTTACGCCTGAACTGCATTATTCATGCGATACGTCTCTCTGTTCCTCATAGAGTGCACGTAAGCAAATCAGGCATACATATATATATATATTAGGTATAGTAAAAAGAAATCCATTATTTTTGCATTAAATTAAAGGTTTTATTTAGCATAGATAGAATAATACGATTTAGGTCAAATATGCACCGTTTTGTTTGATAACTTGTTGCCATTTCAGAGATAGGTTTATAATGCCTCTCTCGTTGAAACCCTTGACCCTATTGTCAAAAAACTGGGACAGTCGATTTTCACAATCTTCTTTTGAGACGAATTTCTCACCTGCAAAATCATTCGTCATAGACAGGAACAGGCGGTAATCACTTGGTGCCAGGTCCGGACTATAAGGTAGATGCATAAGAACTTCCCAACCAAGCTCCCAGAGCTTCTGGCGAGTCACTATTGATGTATGCGGCCTGGCGTTGTCCTGATAGAACACAATTCCTCTCCTATTGGCCAAAGCTGGCCGCTTCTAGGCGATCGCTTCTTTCAGACGGTCCAATTGTTGACAGTACAGGTCCCAATTTAGAGTTCGGCCGTAGAAGAGCAGCTCATAGTAGATGATTCCTTGCCAGTCCCACCAAATACACAGCAAAACCTTCCTGACTGTCAATCCTGGCTTGGCCACCGTTTGCGCCGGCTCACCGCAATTTGACCACGAACGTTGTCGCTTGACTTTGTCGTAAGTGACCCACTTTTTATCACCAATAACCATCCGCTTCAGAAATAGATCAATATTATTGCGATTCAACAGCGATTTGCAGATGGAAATTCGGTCCATGAGGTTTCTTTGCGATAACTTGTGTGGAACCCATACTTTGAACTTCTTTTTGTATCCAGCCTTATTTAAGTGGTTCAAAACGGTTTTTTGTGCAATGTTTAGCTCCTAGGCAATCGAAACAGTGCTTAAGTGACGGTCGGACTCGACGATTTCCATTATTTTATCGACATTTTCGACAATTCGCCTTCCAAAGCGTGGTGCATAGTTGACGTCAAAATTACCGGAACGGAATCGACGAAACCAAAAATGCGCGTGATTGGCTGTTACAGTATCGGGACCATAAACATTATTTATATTTTCAGCTGCCTGGCTAGCGTTTTTGCCTTTCGCGAAGAAAAACTGTAGAATATGGCGTATTTTCTCTTCGTTGGTGTCCATCTTTGACGCGTGCTAAAAAAATACTGAGTCAAGCAATCACAAAACTGTATCGGAAGCTTAAGTACGAAATCTTATCTTTCTAACGATATCTAGTGTAACCCGATTGCACTTTTACAACGGAAGATACAGACTACTAAAGCCATCTATTTGCAAAATAATGGATTACTTTTTACTATACCAAATATATATATATATATATATATATATATATATATATATATATACAGTATGTCGGAAAAGTTCCCGAACTTATTTTGTAGCGCTTGTACGAGTGGCGCTACCTCTTGGACGACACTGGTACTATGTTGCTATATCCCTCTGGAGTGTCTGAGAATTTTCTCACCAGTATCCGTTCATTAGTTGCCGAGATAGACGTGCTTGAGTGAACGTGTGTTTACTACCCCGGTGCAAGCTCTACGATGGATGAGAAATTTGAACATCGTGGCGCAATTAAATTCTGCTATAAACTTAAAAAAACTTTTGCGGAAACGAAAAAAATGATCAATTCGGCTTACGATGAAGGTGTAGTATCGCGTTCAACTGTTTACACGTGGTTCAGTAGGTTCAAGAAGGGTAGAGAGTCGTTAGAAGATGACGAGAGAAGCGGTCGGCCGTCAACAGCTGTTACCGACGAAAACGAGGCTCGCGTGCGCGCGCTACTGAAGCCGAATTGCCACATGTCTCTCAGAATGTTAGCAGACGAACTGAACATGAGCAAGGATAGCGTCGCGTTGATTTTAAAAGAAAAAATGAACCACAGGAAGGTCTGCTCTCGATTTGTTCTGCACTTTCTCACACCAGAGCAGAAAGAAACTCGCATCCAATGTTGTCAAGATTTGCCGAGCATTCAAGCGGCTTGCATTGAGCGTCTCACAGCGATAACTTCAGAGGAGTACCAGAGAGCCTTCGAATCACTCATGGAGCGCTCAAATGAGTGTTTATCTAAAAAAGGGGACTATGTTAAAAGTTAACTAGAATAAATTTCTTTGGATGTAATTTTCGATTTATTATTTTAAAAGTTTGGGAACTTTTCCGACATACTGTGTATATACATGTATATCTTGCTCTCGCTAGCTGACTCCAGTTTTATGTCTCTCTCTTTGTACCTGCACTTGTATATATATTCTAGTATATATATTCTGTCTCCTGTCCTCGGCAGCTACGGTTGACCGAAATAGGGAATTAAACTTTTTTTTGATTTTAAATTTAGAACTAAGTAAAATAAGTTTTTTTGTCGTTGCGTCATCGCCTAGAACGTAACACGTAGAGGCTCCTTCTTTGAAAAAAGGCAGTGCTATAAATAACTAGCTTAAGCAGACTAGAAGGAGCAACAGATACAAGGATGCGACTGCGATTCTACTCAAGCATGTATTGTGTGTGGACCCAAATTCTTTATCATTAATCGCAGAGACTAATTTGCACGAAGTTTTAATCTTCTTTAAAAAAAGGCACGAAAAAGCGATAAATACCGGTGACAAAGCATCTCAGAATATCATAAAATCTCGCATGGAAATATCAAAAAACATTGTCGATCCGCATGACGTAGAAGAATTTTGCGCGGATAAACATGCGGCCAATGCGCTTGGCAATCTATAAGAACAAAGAATAGACCCGTCATATGATATTAGCTTTGTACTCGGTAAACGCGAAACATTACTAAAGAATAAAATTAATAATTTGGAGTCGAACGTGGACATCACGGAAGATAAAACGACATTCTTTTCTTTCAAGCAACCGTCGGAAGTAATAAAACGAAGCGAGACCGCGTATACGAATTTTCCTAACTTACCGCAGACACCTCAAAATTCAAATTTTAATTTACATAGTACACTGGCTTTGTTATTCTCACCTTGACAAAACAATAATAATAACAAAAATACACAACGCACACGAAAACAGAATTATACAATGAATTCTACACTAAATCAGGTAAGACCGCTATCAATTAAAGACGCGCTTGAACTCATACCGAGATACAATGATTCTAATATGCCTGTAAATGTATTTCTCGATGGGTGCCGTGAAGCGTGCGATTTATTACCTTCAGCTTACGAAGCAGAAGTCGCTAAGCTTTCAAAAACGCGTCTTTCAGGAGAAGACTTATAAGTTTATAAAAGTGAAAATTTCATGACAATCGATGAGGTTATAAAGTATTTTATAAAAGGTTCGGCTCAAATAAATCGTATCACGCGTTACTCGGCGAATTCGCAAATTTTAATAAAAAACAGTAAAAACTTACTCCAGTCCATGTTTTTTAGTCCCCAAAAAAGAGGATTTACGAAAACGAAAGAGGTATCGAATGGTTATAGACTATAGGAAGTTAAACGCAAAAACACTCGATTACCAATTCCCGCTACCGAATATAAATGAAATCTTAGATCAGTGAGGAGGCGCAAAATATTTTTCTGTGATCGATTTAGCATCAGGTTACCATTCACTTAAAATCGATGAACAAGATCGACATAAAACAGCATTTACAACATACTAAGGCTTGTATTATTTTAATCGAGGGAGCTTCGGACTCCGTACGATGCCGGCAACCTTTTCTCGAGCATTGTCGATTGCGTTATCGGGTTTAACAAACAAAGAACTCTTCTTTTTTATCGACGATATACTTTCTTATTCAAAAACACTCTCCTAACATATAAGCAGATTGAAAAGATTATTTAAAAGGCTACGGGAAGCTGTTTTAAAATTACAGCCGAAAAAATGCGAAAATTTCATACGAGAAGTTACGTATCTCGGGCATTTAATAAGCGCTGAAGGAGTACAGCCAGATCCACATAAAATAGAAGCAGTGCAAAATTACCCAGTTCCAAAGAACATGAAAAATATTTAACAATTTTTAGGACTCGTGGGTCATTATCCAAGATTTATTCACCAATTTGCGAAAATTGCGAAGCTGCTTACGAGTTTGTTAAAGAAAGACACGGAATTTACGTGGTCGAATAAAGCTCAAAATGCGTTTGAGACGCTAAGAAATAAATTATGCGAGGAACCAATATTAATCTTTCCCTATTTTAAAAATACTTTTAATCTAACAACAGACGCGTTGGGATACGCGGTAGGTGGCATTTTGTCACAAGGAATGATCGGTAGCGATAAGCCCGTCGCTTACGTGTCTCGCGTGCTCACAGATGTGGAAAAAAGATGGGATACGTTTAATAAGAAGGGACTGGCACTTGTATACTGCATAAAGCACTTTCGACCTTATTTGTTCGGCGGAAAATTTTTTTTTCGTAACGGACCACAGACCGCTTGTATGGATACAAACGCACAAAGATCCCAACTCGCGAATAACGCGGTGGCGTCTTATGCTGGCTGAATACGATTTCGAGGTGATTTATAGAGCAGGGCGACTTAACATAGCCAAAGCGCTCTCAAAAAATCTGGTAGAAAGCGTCCGCATAATTTCGCAAACAAAACAGAATGCGCCGGAGATCGAGCATCCGCCAAATGCACTTGAGCCGCCGAGCAAAACGCTTACGCAGCCCACCCACTCAATGACTACTCGGGTTCGAGCAGGTCGAAAGGCGAGTGAGAAATATTTAGAGGCAATAAAACGGCTAGCTCTGCAAAAACGCGTAACAAACGCAGAAACACAGGAGATTGTACCTATTGTTGAAAACACTTGAGCGAAGAGCATAGAGCAAAGCCCTGATGAAAATAATATATAAATAGAAAAGTCACAAAATCCTTCAATAAAAAGTTTATGCGACGCTGCGCACAGCGAGGTTTCTTGCATAGCGAGCACTCAGAATTAAACGCTAGGAAAAGAGAACGGCTACGAAAATGTAAAAGAGAGAAACTTATATAATAAGAGAGAAATAAGAAACGAAAGTTTCTTTTATAATACAGTAAAAGAGAGAGATATGGGAGAAAGACGAGAGCACCGATATAATGACTTCGTCGTAGTTATACGACATGATCAGTTGCAAAGAGCAACTATTCATGCGCAAGCATAACTATTTATATTTTGTAACAACAAACGGAGAGCCATGCGATGACAGTGCAATTCAATTAAAACTACGCAATAAATTACCGGTTTTTAAAAATTTAAATATAGGTGAACCAGCATTGATGCAAGTTAATAAAATTCATTTCGGACTTCTAATACGGAGAAAAAGACAATTAAGCCCATATGAAACCAATCAAAATTTGAAAATTTCATGCACAAATCTAAAAAAAACCTTAACGGAACTAGACATTGCATCAATCAGTATACAAAAATCTTAACACATGAAAAACTTAGAGTGGAAAGAAATTATTAAAAAATTACAAAAAATATTATTCAATAATAATACAAAATTAATAATTTGCCCCGGTCTTAAACGCTACCCACGGTTTGAAGAGCGCAAGAGAATAATGCAAGAAGCCCATAGCTCCGCAGTGGGAGGACATAGAGGAGTGAACAAGACATACGAGGTCTGGCTATTAAATAACGAGACTGCGCGCCTAGAGGGCGCCATAGAAGGGTGGGGTAAAAAACGAGTAGTGCGTTGGGTATCTAGATATCTTGTCTATGCACGTACCAAAACACGTTCTCGTCACTATTATTGTATTTGTGCAGTAGCGGTTTGAAACAAAAGTGTTTCTTTCTCGTGCCGAAAACCATGTGTGACAAAAAACAAGAGCAATGTATCAATCTCAAATTTCTCGTTAAATTGAAAAAAACTCCGACTGAGTGTTGTAAATTGTTGCAAGAGGCCTATATGGACAATTTTCTATCTCGCGCGCGTGTTTTTGAGTAGTGTAAGCGCTTCAGACAGGGCCGAGTGAGCACTAAAGATGACCAACGCCCAGGTTGCCCTGTCACTGTTTCAACTCCGGAAACAGTGACCAAAATCAACCAAATTGTGTGTGCAGATCGTCGAATGAGCATCAGGATGATTGCCGAGGCTGTAAACGCCGATAAAGAAACGGTTAGACAAATTTTATTTGAGGAATTACACATAACAAAAATCTGTGCAAAGTTGATGCCAAAAAACCTGACTCCTGACCAAAAGCTCTTGCGTTAACAGGTATGCTCACATTTCCTTAAAAGGTTAAAAAAAGATTCCGGACTGATAAAAAACATTATTACTTACGACGAAATGTGGATTTTTTTAAACGATGTTATAAAAAAGCGGCAATCGACGCATTGGAAGACGCCTGAATCGCCCAGAATCAAAAAAGCAAGGATGTCCAAATCAAAATTCAAGACGATGTTGATCGTTTTTTTTGACATTAACGGTATCGTGATGACTGAATGAGTTCCAGAGGGTCAGACTGTCAACCAGACTTACTATTTGTCAGTTTTGGCAACACTGCGAGAACGAGTTCGTAAGAAACGGCCCGAGTTGTGGAAGAACAACTCGTGGATTTTGCACCAGGACAACGCACCTGCCCATAACGCGCGGTCTGTGAAGCAGTATTTGGCCGGTAAGCGCACTTTAGTGCCCGAACACGCGCCGTACTCGCCAGATTTGGTACCGTGCGATTTTTTTTTGTTTCCGAAAATAAAGTCTGCTTTGAAAGGGACCCGATTTGAGTCGATGGAAGCGGTAAAGCAAAAAACGGCAGAGCTCCTATAGGCCGTCACCAAAGAAGACTTCCAGCACTGCTTCGATCAATGGAAAAAACGTATGGAAAGGTGTGTGGCGAGGAAAGGGGAGTATATTGAAGGGGAGCATTTGAATGAAGAATTATTTTTATAATAAAACCATTTTTCGTAACTAGTCTCGTTATTTAATAGCCAGACCTCGTACAATAGAATCAAACATAATTAAAACTGGGAAAATTTAAAAAAAAAATTTCAAAACTTTATAAGAAAGTATTTGGACTGCCAATTAGAAAAATTGGTGAGAGTAAAAACTCGAGCACCAATGGTAATAACAGATAGCGGAAGCCATGCAATGGATCGTCTTGCGATGGATATAGTAGGCTCATTACCCAAAACAACGAGAGCAAACGAATATATTTTATCTCTTTAAGATTTATTAACAAAATTAACTATAGCTGAGCCTCTAGCAGCTATAACTACAATAGACGTTGCAAATGCATTAATAAGAAGGGTTATTTGCACGTTTGGAGCACCGCAAGTAATTTTGGCAGACCAAGGCACAAACTTTACAAGCAAACTTATGAAAAAGCTAGCAAAAAGATTTCGGATAAAGCAGGCAAGAACGACAGCCTTTCGACCGCAATCAAACGGATTATTGGAGTACTCGCACGTAAGTCTAATAGAATTTCTGAAAATGTTTGTACACGGTAACAAAGCCGACTAGGATGAATATATTGAATTAGCTACTTTTAATTTTAATACAGGAGTGAGTAAAGCAGCGGGGCACACGCCGTTCAAACTCGTTCTCGGGCATCTAGCGACAACACCCACAAGCTCCCCTCTCGAGATAGATGATGTATTGCCGACATTCGACGGTTACCTACAAAACTTGGCGACGCGTTTTAATACGCTACAGAAAATAGCAAACGACAATCTTTGTAAAGCAGTATGGTAATCAAAACGCTACTACGAAAAAAGCTGCAACGAAAAAACGCTACAAACTGGAGCATATGTATGGCTACAAAAGGGGCCAAAACCGGACAAGTTTGATAACCAATACATCAGGCCATATCTAGTACTCAACGTCTCTGAGAATGTGAACGTAAGAATTCAAATAAGCAATACAAAAACCAAGCTAGTGCATATTAACGGGGCAGTCTGGGTCATTTTTTTTCAAAGAAATCGATTTTCTGAAAACATGATTTTTAGGTACTATATACATATAGAATTAGTGTACAAACTTTTATTTTGGTCAGGAAAGCCAAGAAACATATACGAGGTCTGGCTATTAAAAAACAAGACTGGTTACGAAAAAGGGTTTTATTATAAAAATTATTCTACATTCGAATGCTTCCCTTCAATATACTCCCCTTCCCTCGCCACCCACCTTTTCATACGTTTTTTCCATTGATCGAAGCAGTGCTGGAAGTCTTCTTTGATGAGGGCCTTTAGCAGCTCTGCTGTTTTTTGCTTTACCGCTTCCATCGACTCAAATTGGGTTCCTTTCAAAGCAGATTTTATCTTCGGAAACAAAAAAGAGTCGCACGATGCCAAATCTGGCGAATACGGCGCGTGTTCGAGCACTGGAGTGCGCTTACCGGCCAAATACTGCTCCACAGATAGCGCGTTATGGGCAGGTGCGTCGTCCTGGTGCAAAATCCACGGGTTGTTCTTCCACAACTTGGGCCGTTGCTTACGAACTCGTTCTCACAGTGTTGCCAAAACTGACAAATAGTAAGTCTGGTTGACAGTCTGACCCTTTAGAACCCATTCAGTCATCTGGATACTGTTAATGTCGAAAAAAACGATCAACATTGCCTTGAATTTGGTTGGTCATCTTCAGTGCTCACTCGGCCCTGGCTGAAGCGCTTACACCACTCAAAAAAACGCGCACGAGATAGAGAATTGTCCCCATAGGCCTCTTGCAACAGTTTACAGCTCTCAGTTAAAGTTTTTTTCAATTTAACGGGAAATTTGAGATTGATACATTGCTCTTGTTTTTCGTCACACATGGTTTTCGGCACGAGAAAAAAACACGTTCGTTTCAAACCGCTACTGCACAAATACAATAATAGTGACGAGAACGTGTTTTGGTACGTGCACAGACAAGATATTTAGATACCCAACGCACTACTCGTTTTTTTCCCCACCCTTCTACAGCGCCCTCTAGGCGCGCAGTCTCGTTATTTAATAGCCAGACCTCGTATATATATATATATATAATGCGGTACAATGAAGTGTGTGCAAGTGCGCTCAGCAGGTGTTTCGGCAGCTGTTTAGTATAACGATACGTTTCGTGTTCCCCTCTATTATTCAATAAATATATGCTTCTTATAAGATTTTCCCTTAGTTAGTAAACAGTCAAAGGTCGTCTTTTATATCGAGAACTACATATAACGTTATATTTTCGATTATTATATCATAGTACAAATTTAAAAAATGGATAAAATAAGTACAAAATATGACAATTCGAGGGGAGATCGTAAAAAAAAAAGGTTTCGAGGTGACTAGCATATGGCTGAAATGGATACAAGTGCTACAAGTGCTTTTGCTGAGAAAATTGGAAAAAAAACCCTAATTTTGAAGTAAATGTTGATCTTACTTTGCAGTACCATATAATTAACTTTGCTTTATTTTTGTATTTGCAAAACATTCTTATGTCTAACACTTGTAAGAGTGATGTGAAGTTTTTAAAACGTGCTAAAAAAGGATTAGGCTTTCAATTAGTTACACAGTGTAAGTGTTAATCAGATTCGTATATTTTAGGCAGCCTACAAATTTATTCTTCTTACAAAATAAATCGGCGCTTTGTATTCGTCATGCGTTTACTTCGTATTGGCTGTCAAGGTATAATTAATTTTTGTGGATTGATGGATATAGGGTTCAGTACAAGAACTTATTATGACTTAGTAGAACACATTTGGATATCAGCATCCGCCGTTGTAAACTCGGTATTTAAAAAAGCAGTTGAAGAATAGAAAGAAAAAAATGAAGCTGCTGGTAATTTGAAAAATCATTAGACAGTTTCTGGCAATGGCTCTTGGACTCGTTAAGGTTTCTCTTCTGTTGTCGGCATTGCCACTTTAATTGGAAAGTTTTCTGGTAAAGTTCTTAACGTTATTGTGAAATGTAGTATTTGTAAAGCCTGTGAACGATAGAAAGGAAAAGAGAACGACGACGAGTATGAGATTTGGTATGAGAGTCATAAGCCAAATTGTGCCGCTAATCATGAAGACAGTGCCGGTTTAATGGAAGTTAATGGTATCATTAAAATCTTTAAAAGATCAGAAAGTTTATATAATGTTTTTTTATGAATTTAACATTAGCGACGGTAATACAAAAACATTTAAACAGTTACAAGATATTGAACCTTACGATGACGTTTTAAGTATAAAAAAAAAAGTAGCAAATACGCAAAATTCTAACGAAAGCTTCAATTCTTGAGTTTGGTATATTGTTGCAAAATATATGTTCGCGGGGAAAAAAGTTGTCAAAATTGGCACTAATTGTGCTGCGTGCACATATAATGAAGGATTATAACCTTTATTAAAAATTATGGAGGTGATGGGAGTCACTGTTGGGAAAACTGCAGTAGATTTTGCGTAGCAGCGCGATGCTCAGCGTATCGGCTCTGCCAACCACCGCAGCCTTAAAGCTTTAAAGGAGTGCAGGACTGAGCTTAGGAAGGAAAAATCTCATGCAAATGACCTTTTTGAGGAGGAAGAAGATATATTATATGGAGCAGGAATCGCTGATTAAGCGTAAGATGTAAGTTTCACAATTTTATGTCCATTTTTACATTAAAACGCGTTTTCCTCGAAACAACGTTTTTTGACTTGGCTGACATGATTTTGAAAAATCTATATTACCTATCGGGCTAAAATTTTAACTGAATATTTAGAACATGTATAGCTTTAGCCCCTACCAGATTCAGAAATTTTAATACATTTTTAACAATTTTATTAAACAGTTTTGTTGCAAAGAACAGGTCAAAAAATTAAAAAGTCCGCCATTTTGTTTTTTTTCGTCCAAAATGTTTATTTCTGGTAGGGGCTATCACCACCCGACTATTTTTCAAAATGCTGTTTGAATTTTTTGTTCCAGGCATTCCAGTCATGAGATATCGTGTCAGCCTTTTTTTTTACGTCTGTGTTGCAGCCGCCATTTTGTAAATAAAAATGAAAAAAAAAAAAAAAAATTTGTTATTTAATTAAATGATTATTCTTAGAAATACAAAAGTTTTAATACATAAAAATAAACTCTTCTGTTTAAAAGAAATTGATGAAATTTCATGTAGAAGACCCAGACTGCCCCCTTAACAGACTACGCAAATCTTATATAGAACCTTGTACCACATCACCGAGCATATAATACATAAATAATAATATATATACAAATATACATATATACAAATAATAATATATATACATAGAGAAAAGAGAGAGGGAAATAGGCATATGTTATACATATATATATATATATATATATATATATACAGCTGCATGCGGGAAACTGTACGCTCGCATTATAATTACAGATGCTCTTGTATCTCGGGCTGCTGTACACAGCCTTGCTATTAGGCGGAGTCGACGCTATCATTGGCTACGACTGCTCACAGCAAGTGTCCAACTTAACTACTTTCTCGCTGTTGCGTGTTGGCGAGTGTGACATCGAGGAACTAGTTGTAAATACAACAAAGGTATACGTACGATTACTGCATTTAAACGATTTCGCCACAACGCACGTAAGATTATGTACGGTAGAAATTAAGTGCACGTTGTGTGGCGCTTTTTCGCACCGTAAGGGCAAGCATAGGGACGAGGTAAAATTCATCGATGAAATCACGCACGAAGAGTGTCGACGTATGCATGTATACCGTTCACACAGAATTCGGAATGAAGTGATTAGCAATATTCGACATAACAGTGTAACTACATACCCAATGACATTTGTTGAAAAAATTGATCACGCAGATGACTGTAGCAGCGCCGAAACGTACTCAAACCCTTACGGCACTTTTGATGGCGCAATAGTAACCGGCTACGTCACGATTACCTTGCAAGACTATTACGCGCCTGTTAATTTAAACGGCAATGAAGTAATCTTGCGCTCAGATACACTGTGCGCTCTTAATCAGGATAACTGCATCGATGTAGAAGCAGGCTATGCATTCTGAGAGCCGCTACCAACTACGTCGTGCGAACAGAATAAATACTCAGAATTATATGCCGGCTATGTAAACAAAATAATCGAACAAGAGCGCGGTGGCCAAGCTGTATATGTAATGGAGTCAGGGGAGGTAACGTTCGCTTTTACGACGATAAGAGCAGCGCAGGTATGCGCTTTCGACCTCATACGCACTAAGCATCCGAAATTATTCTTTTTGGAAGGGCCGATGGCCGAAACCTTTACAGCTATACGTAATCCAACTATACACAACCTCAATATCTTTGCGTACGTAAATTAGAAGTTTGTATACTTTGAAAAACATATTAAAGAGCAGTTAAAACGATTGTACCCTGACCTCATTTTGCACAAATGCGAACTCAAACGAGTTATTTCAAACGCACTAAGCATCGCAATGACCGCGCCGGATATGTTCGCTTATCAAGTTACAAAGAGAAGCGGCTACATGGCCTTAGTCACGGGAGAAGACGTTCACGTAATGGAATGTGTACAAGTCGACGTACAGCGCCGAGAAGCACCTACATGTTATCAAGAACTCCCTGTTATCAAAGACGGGAAAAATTACTTTTTATCACCGCGCAATCATATCCTAAAACAATACGGCACGAAGACTACGTGCAACCCCGTAATTCCACCAATGTATTCACTCGGAGACGACTGGTTCACTGTGCTGCCACATCTCACTACAAAAAGAATGCAGCTAACAATACTTAAACCAAATACAAAAGGAAATTAGAAATACATTGAGCGGGCAGAGTAAGCTAAAAGCGGCATTTACACTCAAGCTGAAATACAAGCTTTAAAGCAACACATTATATTTCCCGTTGAGAGGCCAGCAATGTTAAATACCATCGCTTTAGGTATGACGGGCAAACGGATAGAAAAAAATGGCATGTCGGCGGCGCGACTTTTTGACGAGGAAGCACTTGCGGAAATCGCGAGCAGCACCTGGCAATAATTTTAGGGGCAATTTCTATCGTTCGGATTGGCTAGCGCGGCGGTGATAGGCATTATAATGATCGCTTGCCTCTTTAAATTTCTAAATGATACTATATTGCATGGCTTTACACTATACAGCCTTTACGGGTGATCTCTTCATATTCTAGGAGCCATTTGATATTTAGTAACACAGCTGTTACTACATGCAGCCAGGAACAGGCCAACTAAACAAAAGAAACAGACACCTACCGACGATCCGCTGCTCGAGGCGCCTATAGCGCAGCCGAGAGCCCCGCCTTCAAGCCCGTCTACTTCGAACTACAATAATACGGCACACGGAGTAGCGACTGACTTGAACGACCAAGGTGGACGAATAATATTCAATATTTCAGAGACGGGAGGGTATCTGTGAATCTTAAGTGAACCACCAATTAACACATTACAACCGCCAGGAAGAGGCAAGGATAACACCCCACCGAGCTAAATTTCTGCAAAATGAAAATATTTTCTACGCATAAATAATAAATATCCCTATAGCACACTCTTTAAGATAACTACACACACACATACACACACACACACACACACGTTAACACGCGCACAGACGTTACCCAATACAATGTCTGAACGGTTATCGGCCATGGAGCAAAAACGATTATACGATCAACTAAATGCATTACGTTTGCGTCTAACTTGGTCTGCTCAAGCGCGTACCGAAAGTCTTCGCGAATATGCTCAGCAAATCAAAAATTCACACGAACAATATGTCAGACTCGGTAAACTAGCAGAAAACAAATTTTCCGAAATCACATATTCTGCAAAGGGGAGAGAAAAGTTCGCGATCGAAACATTTTTAAACGGATTAAGGCCCGCGGTAAAACGCTATACGTTCTCACCCAAAGTGTATAAAGATATACCGCATGCTATTTATCACGCACAACGCATACAGTCTGTCAAGTAAGAGCGTGGTCGTGTTAATTTATAAAAAAATTTATTTGATATAACTTTCATATTTATATATACATTGTACACATTACAAAAAATAATGCAATTTGGTCAATAATGTGTCTAGTCACCACCGGCGTCGATAATTGCCTGGCATTTCCGAGGCATGCTTTCTACTAATTTGACGGCGTATTCTAGTGGCAAGGATCTCCAGATCCGACGAATTTCGTAAGACAACTGCTTCAAAGTGTATGTGCGTCTTCCACGAAGCTTCCGTTTAATATATGCCCACACATTTTCAATAGGGTTTGCATCGGGCGACTGCGACGGCCAATTCAATGTAACGATGCTAGATTAAGTCTTCCACTGAGTACAGAGCTTACTGCGGTGTTTAGGATCGTTGTCCTCCTGCAGAATCCAATCTTCATTTTTTGTGATAAACCATCGTTTGGTAGATGGCAGTGAAGCCTTTTTGTAGATTTTTATCATTTTCTCGGCATTTAGGTTGTCAGTAAAGAGGTTCAAAGTGCCGAATCCCTGCTTTGAGAAGCAGCCCCAAAGATGCACCTTTATTCCATGTTTTACGGTCTGCTGAACAAGCCTATTGGTGGAAGTTGACCAGGCTCGCGTGAGGACAGAACGTGCCCATATAGAACATTCATCAGTAAAAATGACATTTTCAAAATCTCTATCAATATTCTCATGCGCCCAAGCGAGTCGCTTTGTCACATGTTTTTCAGTCAACAGAGGCTTCTTCATTGTGTTGCGCCATTTCAGATGATGAGTACGAAGATGGGTTCGGATAGTTTCGTAGGATATATCTGAACCTTTTGCCATTAATTTTGCCATAAATTATCAAAGTTAATTTGTGCAAAGTGGTCTTTCATGGTCATCCTTAGTAGGCCTTGTACGACCACGTTTTTCCAAGCACCATAAGGGTCTCGGTAAACGCTTCCGAAACATTGCTCTATCTCAGAGAGTGTGCCTGCGTAGATTATTTGGTGTGTTACAGTGCTATTTATTTTTATTTTGCTGACTCGTGTCTTATCTCCGAATTTAAATATTCCTGTTTCATATATTTGATTATATGCGCGCCTACTCATTCTGTGTATATATTCGGCCTGACCATGGTTGACTATTAAATTATGGGAGGACATTCTGCAGTAATAAACTGTCCGCCGTATTTCTACTTTACATTAGATTACATGAGTTTGGCGATAATTTACTATTAGTGATAATTGTATATAACGACGGGTTACATTTACAGGGTAGTTAGGGAGCTCACAATTGCCTACATTTAGTAGAGATACAGTGGTTATGTTAAGGTGGCGGGACCCACTGTCATAACCAATGAGACCGTAGACTGGAGCTAGAAAACATAGGAAAATGATCATTTTTGCCAAGTCCATCTGAAACATGAAAAGTATTACTACTGCCTTTTGTAAAGGTGTAAAAATGTGTGCATGTATTCACAAGTTGCCAATTTCTTTACGTTCTATTCTACTCGCGCGTTCTAAATTGATAATTAATTACGTGTTTTGTTTTTCTCTTCCCATTTTCTTTTAATTTTTTTTTTTTGTTTTTTTATATTTCTCATAATTTTTTGTGCATTAAAAAAGAATATTTTTGATTTATTTATTATTTGGTTTAGTTATATTTATTTTAGGTATATATGTTTGTGTTGTATTTCTTTGCCGTTAATCTTTTTAATTTACTTTTGTGTATTTTGACGCGATTTATTATTCGTTCTTGTTTTCCGTGTATTTTTTTTTCGCTCATGTTTAAATTCCCGATTTATGTGGGTCTTGCGGAGCGTGTTTGCATGGACGATTTTATCTCCCTTTTTGTACCGTATCCTTACGTTTTAATATTTAAGGACCTCTAGTACTCAATGTGGACCGAAATAATGATCGCTAAACTTGCCGGGTTTAGGACTGAGCAATAGGAATACAAAATCTCCTACTTTGAAATTCTGTGAGTTTATTCTTTTGTCGTATAGTCTTTTGTTCCGTAATTTGGATTCGACTAGGTTTTCATAACCAAGGTTTTGGATGCCGTTAAGCCGTGTCACTAATTTAGTAATATAATCTTTATATATTGGAGCATGTCGCTTGCTTTTAAGAGGTCACTCGATGGTAACCGTGCCAGTTTTCCAAACATTACTTCAAAAGGTGTGTGTTTAGTGCTTTCCTGCTCACAGGTGTTATAATTTTGCATGGCTATTTTGATCTATTCATCCCACTCATTGTCTCTATCGATGTATTGTTTCAGAAACTCACCGAGTGTATGATGGGATCTTTTGAGTGACTCATTCGATTGGGGATAGAAAGCGATCGTTTTGAGCTCCTTTATTCTGAACCTTTTGGCGATTCTATTCATCAGGTGACTTAAGAAGTTCTTTTTCTGATCTGTCAATATCGCCTTAGGTGCGTCAAACAAACAGATGAATTTTTTGATCAGTGCGTCGGCGATGGTAGTAGCCAAAGTGTTTTGTAGGGGTACGGCTAAACAAAACATCGTTAGTTGGTCTTGTATTGTCAGCACGTACTCATTCCCTTTTTTGGTAGCCTTAAGAGCTCCTACTATATCCATCGCGATTTTGTCGAAAACAGCCCCCGGTGTATCGGTCATTGTTATGGGCTATTTCGTTTTGAGGCGCACTAATTTTTTTAATTGACAGTCAAGGCATTGTTGAGTGCGTCGCTGTACGTCGTCTTTTAGATTTTCCCAGTAGTATTTATGGCGGATTCGCTTAAACGTTTTGGATACTTCTCTGTGTCCTCCGATCGGCGATTTGTGGAGTTCATAGAAAACTTCATCCCTCTTGTCGTCCGGGACGTATTTTAGTTTTTCAGTGCAGAGGAAGATTTTAATGGAGGTACCAATGAATGTACCTCTAAAGAGGCTCATGATCTCTGACCATTCTAGATTTTCTACGTATTTATTCTTAGCAACGCTAAACGTTCTTTGGACGAATCTCTCCAATAGTCAAATAGTTTCTTTAAGTTTTTTAAGCCGTTTGACAAGTTTCCTTTAATTTGGGTAAACGAAAGCAGTTTATACATACAGCGTGGAAAGATTTTTTTCCTTTACGCTTTTCGCGATGAACTTCTCCGACAGTCAAGTTTTTTAAGACGTTAATTTTGTCGTGTTCATGCAGCATCTTACCGCCTTTGTCGCAAAATTGTCCGTCCGAGACCACGAATTAGACTATATTGTCGTTTCTTATGTAGTGGTTCTTTCAATTTTACTATGAGGCTGCGGCTTGTTACTTCATTGTCATCGAATTCATCGGGGGATTCTGATTCTCTATCTGACTTTGATATGGGCCTTGTATGTGTAGCGAGAGGTTTAGGTTTCGCAGGTACGCCAGAGTCATAATCCTCGCTTTCTTTGTAGACGACCCTTTTCTCGGGTCGTGGTATTCTTTTTTCCACAGTCGAGGTGATCTCTTGGACCTTTCTAGGTCATCCGAAAGGTTTTTTTCGTGTTCGTGTCATCTGGTTGGTTGACGATTGTTTCTCATTGTTTTCGTCGGCAACCAGGGCAGTGTTTTTATGCTGCGCGCGAGTAATTACACTAATGGCACCCTCTTTAACTACGGCTAACACTTCTTTCTCGTATACTTTGTAGTGGCTTTCGGCACGGCGCAACATGCGCGAAGTATAGATCTGTCTTTCCCTACTTCACCTTGCGACAACACTCCTTCCACCGCATACCCGGAGGCATCGGTAGTAATTATAAAAGATTACGTCAGGTTTGGGAATTGTAATACAGGTGCTTTGCATAACATTTCCTTTAACGATTCGAACGACTCTTCTGATTTTTCGTTCCATTCAAAAGGTGCGTCCTTTTTTTGTAATATCATCAAGGGTTTGACGATTCACGCCAATACCTTGATGAAGCGGCGATAATACCCGGCTAATCCTAGAAATTGACGAACATTCTTCATGTTTTTAGGGCGAGAAAAGTTCCTTACGGCCTCCAGTTTCTTAGGATCGGGTCGCGGTCCCTCTACGCTGAGCATGTACCCAAGGTAGATGACTTCTCGCTTTAGAAACTCACACTTATCTATGTGTAGTTTTAGTCCAGCTTCCCTTAGCCTTTCTATGAATTCTTTTATATTTTTGTCGCGTTCTTCAATACTGTTAGAATAAATCACAATATCGTCTCAATATACAAAAAGATTTACACCCTGTAGTTCTTTTAGATGTTTGTCAATTAGTCTTTGGAAAGTGGCGGGCGCGTTTTTTAACCCAAAAGGCATTGGTACAAATTTGTAATGGCCTAAGGGTGTACTAAGAGCCGTTTTATGTGCATCCTTAGGATCTATTTTTATCCGGTGAAATCCTGAGGCTAAGTCGAGGGCTGTGTAGTACTTGGCTGATCTGACCTAGTCGAATATTTTTTTGATGTTTGAAAGCGGGTAGGAGTAGCCTATGGTTTTTTCATTTAAGGCAAGAAAACCAGCACCATATGCCATCTAGGGTGACCTTGAGCGTCTGGTTTTTTCAGGACGGCCCAAACTGGCACGTTGTAAGGTGAGTTTAAGTTCTTAATTACCCCTGTTTTCAAAAGCTCGTTAACTTGGCGGTTTATCTCTTTCTTTAATGAATGTGGGAACCTTTATTGTTAAGTGTGTACTACTTTATCGTCAGTCGTTGGAATTTGATGCATGATAAGGTTGGCGCCAGGGAGATCATCTCCAGGTAAATAAAATGCGTCTCTGTTTTCTCGTACTTAGTGGATTACGTACGATTCTTCATCTTCTGATAAATGTTTTGTCCGCAAATAGTCTATAATATTTTGTTTCATTTCTACGTCTTCAGGCAGTCCTGAGTCTTCAAAATCAAAAACAGGGTCCAGATTACAATCTAGATATGAGGCAATAGCGCTTTCGGAAGTAGAATAGCTGTCTTTAGCAACAGCACTGCTATTAATAGTTTCGTCATCTATTTCCTCTATGATTTCCCAAATATCTCCGTCATGTTCATCTGTTTAAGCAACTATGGTCCCGATTTCGAGTGGCTGTACATACTCATCACACCTCATTGTTCGGTGGGGGTAATCTAGATGTACTTCGTCAACCCGTAAAAAGTCATAGCCTAAAATAAGTTCGTACCTTTTTTCTTTAGGCTTTTTTGGTAATGGCTTTCCTACGTCTTCGCCTGCGTAAATCAAGCCTTTCCTTTGGCTCTTTTGTCTATCACGAAGGGCATTTTTAAAGGCGATTTATCTTTCGGCGTGTTACGCGTTTTTTACAATATCCGATATGTCGTCGGTAGCTCACATTTTATTCTCTATTTCTGGTTTTAATCCTTGTTTAAAATACACAAGTCACATTCTATTATGTGAGCTTCAGTTTGTGCTTTGAAGGCAGGGTCGAGGGTATCAGTGCTTACTCCATGAGCTTCGTTAATTTAAGCTCCTAAGTCCCTCATGCGGTTAACAAATGCAAAGACACTCTTATTGTCCCGTTGATATTCATTGCCAAGTTCTCCTTATCCCGTTGTGGTCACACCTCCGAATAATAGCGTAGTGGTCATATGGGGTCAGCGTGACCCCACGCGGAAAAACCTCCGCCATTTCCCTCCCATTTATTGGATTGACTTGAAAATTGGTTTGGACATAGTTTATAACTACCTCTTTGAGAGAAAATAGTTTATTTACCTCTTTATAATTTTTTTAATAATGAAATTGTTGAATGAAAATTTTTTTTGAAATTTTGGGTTTTTTTACTAAAAAGGTCATAAAACATTCAATTTTTGAGATACAGCGGACACGTTTCGGGGTTGTACTCTTGATAATATATACTTTTAAGAAAAATACAACTTATAATGATCGGCCAGAAAAAGTATATTTATTTTGAAAAGTGAAGTGGGCCGTTGTGACGTAATTTAGGATTGTGAATAGGGTAAGCATTATCATAAAATATAACACTGAAAAACATTTTTTTATAGAACATTTATTTACTATACGAATAAAAAAGATGAAATTAAAAAAAAAATTATTCTACACCAGCGCAATCAGTGCACATGAGCGTGCGATGCTCATCGCACATAGGCCGCAAACATGATGGACATTGCATTTTTGTTTTCTTGTCCTTACCACGTTTACACAGCATACATCTTTTTCGTTTGGCAAACTCATAATTTTCTTCGTTGGACGATTCACCTATTTTAACTTCGAGTATCGAAGCGATACCTAATCTTATTTGTGATTGAAGAGCAGTATTAGCGTAGCGATTTTGTAAGTGTGGCGTGACAAGATATAGCGAAAGCTTGTCGAGGGTTTTTTTAGCTGTTATGCGAGACTGACAACCTGCATTAATTTTCTGACATGTAAATAGAATGCGAGCATTTACGCTAGCTTGGTCTAGTATCCCCATAAATACTCGCATTGGCCAACGATTGGTTTTTCTACTTACTGTCTGCGCATGACACAGCCAATCGAAACAATCAGTCCCTCCTTTGGTAGAATTGTAGTGACGAACAATCACTGGTTTCTGATTTTGAACATCAGTGGATAATTTATCCGTAGAAATAACTAACACGATCTTATTTTTTTTTGGTGAATATGATACTAGGCTCATAGAATCAGTATGACAAAATTTCCAGTCTGGTGGGTTTTTTGACGCAACTTTCATCTCTGCAGGAATTTCTTGCTTATTTTTGCGAATGGTACCTGTCATTTTCATGTCGTATGGTTCTTCCTTCATACGCTGCAGGAGAGGAATGGACGTGAACCAGTTGTCACAGGTAACAGTGCGTTTTGTTCCATGAATTGGTGCAGTCACTTTTCGAAGGTAATATTCAGATAACTTCTCTCCCTGCAGTAGATCAATTATCTGGATTTTTCCTAAGTACGAAATCGCATAAATTAAGTATGATGTCGACGGATCATTCAACGAAAAAAGCTTCAAGCCGTATTTATCAGGTTTGGACTTTATGTACATCCTGAATTTGCATCGTCCACGAAGGCCAAGAAGTATTTCGTCTACGGTGCAATCGCGGCTTGCTTGATAACAATTCGTGCAATTGGAAATAAAAATTTCCCAGATTTCACGAATTGCTCCTAATCTATCGTCCTCGTCTCTCTTGCTTTTATCGTCAAATCTTAAACAGACGGACAAAAGCATAAATCGAGATCGAGGCATTACACACCGATAAAAACTTATGCCGATTTGCGGACTCCATAAATCATGTGTATTCACGTTCGAAGATTTCCAAGCCCCACTGAAGTATAATATGCCTATAAATGCTCTCATTTCTTCTTCATCGGTGTGGTGATGGTAAGTTTGGAGTTCTTTATTTTGCTAAATCATTTTTGCACAATGCTCTTCTATTTGATTGTTGGTGTGCTCAACAATAATCTTTACAATATTTGGTGAAAATAAAACATTTCAAAATTCTTCAATGTTTTGTAACTGCGCAGCCGGACAACATCGCTCATTCGATCTATTGAAACAGAATAAAAACAAACAATTATAAAATACAACAATTATAAACAATTATCAAACAAACAATTATAAAATAAATCTCAATTATAAAAGAATAAGAGAAATTATATTGTATCGTCTTATTCATTCTACATAGGCACGCTCCTTTCTTCTCCTTCCTTCTCCTTCCTTCTCTTTCCTTCTCCTTTCTTCTGTGTACAACATAATATAGATGTATATATACAGACCAATTTCCCCTAGTGTATGTATACATGTATATTATATTACACACAGACAGGAAGAAGCGTACCTATGTAGTATGAATAAGATGAGTGAAAGTGTATGTATACACGTGAAATTTATACACGCGCGCTCGTGTGTGTGAGTGTATATGTATGTGTTCACTTTTACCTGACTGCCGCTTTCGAAATGTTGAATTCCAAACGTAACCGTTTTTTCCTCTGAGTTTGGTCACGGGGCGTCCACGTGCTAAAGATTGGAGAAGGCGCTCTTGCAGCGACGCTTCTTCGAGATCATTCGCCATTTCATCGTCAGAATAATCTTCAGCGCTGCTACCGTCATAGTCTGAGTGCTCAGACTTCTCTGATACAACGTCTTCTGTTTCAGAGGCTTCACAATCAAATATTTCCTCTTCTTTATCCTGCTCAACGAGCGAACTGATGACGGGTCGATTGCGAAGTTTATACGGCATCTGGACATTTTTTAAACGTTTTTTGGACATTGTTAAAATCGTTTTCAATGTCGAGAAAAAAATTATGATCGCGCACACTTATACTTACGTTCTTAAAGATCACTTTAATACACAATTTGATTAAATTTATTTTCAAAATTTTGAAAAAATTTTGATCACTCTGGTCACATCGGGTCTGAGAGACCCCACACAAAAAGACAACCTACTTTAATGAAATCTACAGAACGAATGAAGAGTGTTGGCCGTTCCCGCGCATGGGTATATATAGAGGGACGTTGTACCAACAACATACAGCGCCACAAGTTTGATTTTTAAGAGATACATTCAAGATATTTCATCTCAAATTTTGTCTGGGGTCATCTGGACCCTAAGTGACCACAACGGGTTATAGTTGTTGCTCTGTTTCATTCGACGCATAAATGTCCTTTAGGAAGTTTTTAAAAGCCTTAATAGTTGGGAAAGTGGATCCGCGAACGGCAGCACGTGCTTCTCCTTTTACTCTACTCCGGATCAGCCTTACTAGGTTCGCTTCATCATAAGATCCTAGTATTTCCTTGGCTTCATTACACCCTTCCAAGAATTCGCTCAACGAAATATTCTTTCCATTAAATTTAGGCATTAGGCTAAAGGCATCTTTCAACAAGGCTTGAAAGATGGGCTTTGGATCACCTGCATTTGCTGCGTTGCTACTGCAACTGACTCTGTTAGATTGAGTCATTGTCGGGTAATCTTGATCTAAGATGTTTAGATCGATCGGAGGTTTGTGGATGGGTGAAGTGAAAGTAATGTTTTCAGTTACTCCCAGAGAATAGTTGACGGAAGAGTCAAGACTTCAATTTTGGGAAGAGCGGGATTCACGTGGTCTACTGGAGAAGTGATCGGCAATTTCGTCCTTACCTTTTCTGATTCCAACGTCTTGGCAACTTGTTGCCTGGTTTGTCTCTTGTCGGTCATTCGTTGTTCGGTGACCCGTAAACTATGCAGCTCTTCGGTTAGCTGATCAAGTTGTTCCTTGAAGTTTTCGAGGCGGGTGACGACTGTTTCGCTCCTGTGGATGGAATATGTGATTTCCCTTGTAGAGTCTCTTGCATACAAATTACTCTACCCTTCTCTATATATTATTATATATTTTATTTTCTTGTTTTATTTTTATTTTTTTTTTTTATATTGTATATAAAATTTTGTTATCCCCATATTTTAATGCGGTTTTACCTTATTTTTATCTTTCAAAATTTTTTATTCTTTTGCATGTATATTCATATTTTTTTTTTAGCTTCTTTTTTAAAATTCTTATTATTTGAAAGGAAAGAGAGAATAAAGAAAAGAAAAAAGGAAAAAAATTTATTATTCAAAGCAAAAAAAATTTGTTTATAAAAAACGAAAATTAATTGTTAAATATGAAAAAAAAATTGATTTTTAACAAGAATTTTAGTCGCAGGAAAGACTTATGGATAAGTAGGGGAAGTGGATCACGAAATAATTGAAGGCATTTATTATGATAAAATTATGTTTATGTAAGAAAATCAAATTACATTTCCTCTATACATCTTCTCATGACACTGTGTCTTCGAGGCTCTATTTTTTTTAGTTTCTCCTTGAGGTTCGGCTAGTTATCCTTGGTATCCCGCTTTCTTTCGGGGATTTTATAATTTTGGGTTGAGCCCAAGATACAATTTGACTAGTGCACTGAGAATCCTCCATGCACGCACCAAAGGCTCTTTATTGGCTCGTCGAGAGATGGCCTTTCTTTCATGGGTTTCTCGGTGACGGTTTACCTTGCCTCGATCTCTCTCAGTTTCTCAGTAAGGTCCTTAAGCTTTTCCTCGTATTCTTTTCCGGGGATCTACTTTTGCCCTGCAGCCTCCCTAAACGCCTTTAGGTACCTCCTCTTCTGTCTCTGGTTGGAATTCTTCTTGAGCGAAGGTAAGCTTTTTAGGGCCGTTTCCAGGTCCGTTGACGTAAAATACCCTGGGTGGTCTTCGGTGGGGTTCACTGGTAGAGAGAAAAGCAAGGTGTGTAAAAATAATAATAAAAAAAAATATTATAGGCAATAAAGCAAATAAAATAACAATGAATTTAATAAAATTAATAAAATAATAAGAAAACACAAAAAATAAAAAAAAATATGAAGAAAGGAAAGAAGCAAAAGAAAAGAAGAGAGAAAGATAAAGAATATTTGAATGGCGAAATTACTCTCTAATCTTCGATGCGTAGTTTGGCCACGCGTTCGGCTAACGCGTCGATATCTTCTCGTTTTTTTCTGACTACAGAGCTTGTTGGAAAGAAAAAAACAAAAAAAAACATAAAAATTGCGTACAAAAAAAATTGAATAAAATCATCCATTGAAATTGTTTAACAAATTAAAATTCAAATCCTATAAATAATTTAAAATTCAAAAATAGGTTTTTAACAGTCACATAATTCATTTCATAAAATACCGGCACACAACGAACTCCTTTTTCTTGTATAATTCAAGACAAATTTAATTTTTTTTATATATTGTAAAAGGCTAATTATTTTTAAACAAAAATTGTACACGTATACCTATGAAAAAAACACACACACACAATTGCTATATTTAAACTAAATTAAAATATGTTTAATTTTAAAATAATGTTGCTGCCTTTTCTTTTTTCCTTTCGAAAGTGTGTATAATTACGAGCAGAAATAAAAAGACTTTAATAAAAAAATATATCTACAATAATAAAAATCCTAATAACAAATTATAACAGTCGACCTAACTATGCTCTTTCACAAATTAAATAAAATAACAAAATATATAATTTTTCTATTTTTTTTCTCTCTAAATAAAAAGATAAAAAAAGACACATGCAATAAAATTTTCTCTGAACAATAAGTTCATTTACATAATTTTAAATTATGAATAAAAACATTTTATCTTTTTACAATTTAGACTAACCAATTAATATTAAATTAAAATATAATCTAATAAATATACGCATTAGAATTTAAGTTTACCTTTTTATACACCGATATTTCATAAATTTTTATATCAATATTATAAAAGTTTTCCTTTCTTCCTAAAAATACGTTTATGCAAAAATTATGCACACTCTAGGATTTTAAGATTAATATAAAAACATCCTTCGTTAAAACTAACATTACAAATAAGCACATAAATATTACTGACAACTAGCATTAATGAAACATTATATTTTAACTGAAGCATGTTTACGCAAGTTTCTTTATAATTTATAAAAGGATTTTTATCATTCTAAAATATTAATCCACACTTGAAATTTCTGTTTTTTACAGTAGTTTTTAAGTGTGAATTTTCATGTATAAAAATATATATTTATTAACTAAGAATTAAAACTCTCAGTAACAATGATATATTTTTTTTTATTATTTTAAAATTATATTTTGCTACTTGCGGATAAAAGTATCAATTATATGCTTTTATAATCGTCTAAATTTTACGTAACAACAATTTAAATTCTAGGCACCAAACAAAATTACTTGTACAAAAATAACATTTTGCATTATCTTTTATTACAGGCAATTATAAAAACATATATAATAATATAGTGATAAAGAAACGATTTTTTAAACATCGCAACGCAGACAAATAAACAAAAAGGAAATTATAAAACAAAAATATAGAAAAACAAAATAATTTAATTGTAAAAATAGTTAGAAGTGAGCTACGAAAACAATTTTTTTTTGTAGCCTACTTCAAACGTGACGTAGATAATTATTATGTACACAAAATATATAAAAATTAAATATTAATATTAGTTTGAAGATTACCGGTTATTTTTGTAAAAGTGGACAATCCCCTTTCAATCTCTCTCTCTCCAACATCTCGACGACACACCCTCGCAGAGGCTTTCCACGCCCTTAGAGAGGCCCTCCGAGGAGAAGGGGGCCAGAAAATCTTACCGTTTCCAGAATTTTTCCAAAAAGAAGATTCGTTTGGCGCTACTTCGGAAAAGCGCATAAATATCGCTCAAAGTTTTCGACAAGCAGCAGACCTCAGGCAGCACTCGAGGGACACGAAACCGTTCGGAAGAAATTGGAAGAAGCAACGAGCAGACCTCAGCCAGCACTCGAGGAACTAAGGCAACTACTACGAGTCAAGGAAACTTCGAGCAGCTACGAGCAAGCTACTTCAAGGGACGACGAGCCAAAGGATTGTTCAGCAGCATCAGCAGCCGCACATATGTCAATACTTATATTATTTTTTCAAACAGTTCTTATAAGAACTAATTCAAACTATTCGCTGTTCAAGAAGAAAAAAGGAGAAGACACCAGCGCCCACACTAACGACTAGAGAGAGAGAGAGAGAGAGAGAGAGACAGAGAGAGAGAGGATTCAGTCCAGCTCATCTAAAAATAAAAGTGAGTAAAAAAAAAAAAATAACTCTGAAAATTCTTTTTTTCTTTTTCTCATTCTATCCTTTATCCTTCCAGAAGTAGCATTTAGCCTGAGTATTGGCTAACTACTTCTTACCTCATTGCACTGGTTAGGACCTTTCCAGAGCGACGTAACTGGCTTGAGTTTCGGCCTAGACGTTCGCTCAATCACGCACTTCACACCTCTCCTGAGAACTCTTACAAACATCCTTGACCAACCCGAGCCCATAAGCTTAACTGCTTAGGCTCTAAAAGGGAAAATTGCAGTATTGACTGAAATTCAGTCAGAAAGTAGCGTTACCGACGTTACAAAAATTCTGGAGGCCCCGGAGAAGAGATATATGTTGGAAGTTAAAAGAAAGTTATTTTTCTTAAAAAAAAAAACTTCTAAGGAAACTGCAAGGTCCTAGGAGTTCTTCCTTTTCTTTTATCTTCAAAATAATAAAATCATATATCCGGAAACAAAAATGACAATAAAAGTAAATTGAAATTAAATTAAAAAAAAAAAATTGAAGTAAATACAAAAAATGAATGTTAAAAAGAGACAATTAAATTAATTAAACTAAAAGTGATTAAAACAAATGAAAGAAAAACTAAAAAAAATTTAAAAGTAAATAACGAATAAACCAAAAATAAATTAAAGTATTTTTGAATAAATAAATAAATAAGGAATAAAGAATAATAAAATTAAATTAAAAAATTATGAAAGAGGAATAATAAAAAATTAAATAATTAAAAATAAAGTTTCGATAAGTTAAACTGTATTAGCGAGATTAGATGAAAGTGAAATAAAAGGTTTCTGAAGATCAACAAGGTAACTAAAGAGCCTTCAAAATTTTTAACAGAAATTATTAGAATTATCTAAAGATTATCGCTCGATAAATAAGAAAAGAGTTCAGGAAATATATCTGTAAGCAATTTTAGTAATGAAAATAATATTCTTTGTAAAAACTAGGTAACAAAGAAAAAACACTAAAATCACAAATTGAAAATTCTTCAAAAAAAGGAAGAGAAAATCATTTTTTTTGTCAACTAACAATAATTTGGATTGTGAAAGAATATATTACTAAAACAAAATACAGAGGGAAATTTGAATATTTGATCAACAGAATATACATGATATGTATAAATAATAATATAAAAACGATATTAAAATAATTCACAAAAACTAGTCCGACTAATCAAACACAACTCTTAAACTCGCATACTCTGTACTTGCATGAGTTCTACCACAAAACTTTAGATCTTGGACGCTAAATCTACACCTTATTTATAACTTAAATAGAATACAATAATAAAATACAAATGAAATACAGTGCGAACACGTTTCACCTTTCATAAGCCTTCATGAATTATTTTTTTTTTTACTTTTTTCAAATAATTCAGATAATATTCATAAAACTCATTAACACAAGGAACACTAAAACACTGCCACTTACACAAACACCTCTTTAACAGGTATTACTTAACACCATACACTATAAAGCTAATCTTAATCTTTCTCTTCGCAATAAGCTAATTCTACTACATTTACTAGTCTTTTCCAAATTTTCCAAAAACAACAGAGAATTCGCTGGTTTTTAGGATCACACATTGGACTTTACATCCGAGACAGGAAAAACGTTTATACGAAAATCGAGACACTGGAGAGCGAGGTCGACTAATTCGCGAGTCGAAAATAAATTAACCAAATTGAAATAAATTAGGTAAAATACGAAATTAAGACAATAGGAACGTAATACCATAAACAAAGACCTATATCCCCACGAGTTGTCGTACATAAATTATCCCTATCATTTATGAAGATTTCAACCCGCTAGCAACAAGCAGCAGGGAGCAAGCCCTGGAAATTCGTTTGGAAGCCTTGGCAGAAGCCATAAGGCAACAGGACACCGTAATTCTCTTCCTCATTAGAGAATTACATTTCTTTCAAGAAAGAAACGACAGGATCGAGGGGAAGGTGCGAGTCCTGTGTAAATATTTCTGCGATTGCTCGCTCCAATCCGATCGAGTCGATAATTTGAATCGGAGAGTGAACAAGCTAGCGGGAATACAAATCAGCACGACAAAAGCACTGCTGGAGGGATTCACGCGACTTAAGAATAGCAAAGACGTCAACGACAAAATCATCGACAACTTGACCAAAGCATTGACGAACCTAAAAATAAGCTAACTGAAAGGGCGAATAAAACAGATTTTTAAAATGTGTTGCTGCAGATGATTCGTTTAAACTAAGGAGAGCTGAGCCAAGATCAGGTCTACCAACTGCTTTCTCAGCTGTCCGACCGCGTGATTTCCTTAGAAAAAGCTGTAGGAAACACCCAAGCCGCACAGAAATTAACCAGTTTGGCGATCAATCAATTAATCGTCGAACAACGCTCGCAAGCCGGACAAATTAGAATTAACATCGGGCAGATATATAATAATCACTGCAAGATAACTAGACTACTAGAGAAGCAGTGGAAGGTCGGGAAATTCCTGGGAAGGCTAACTGAAGGTTACCTTCGGGATAAAACAACGACCGACCTTAGGTTCGCCGGAGTTAAAAGGCAACAAACAGCCCTTTGCAAACACCCGATAGTCGAAGGTGATTTGGTCTGCAGAACGCAGGACAGCATAACAGACCTCACCTCACGTCTAGCCTCGTTGAGACTATCCGACGACTAAAGTCATCTATTATCTTTTCTTCCTTCCCCTAACGTAATACTTCTTCTTTTTATATTATTTTTTTTTTTTTTGCCATATGAATTATTTTTTTTCACTATTTTGTTTCTCTTGTTTATTTCTTTTTATTATTCTTTTCTCATGCCTTTATTTTCTCTCTCTGTCCCCCTTAGTGAAAGCTCACCCCAATCAAGAATTTGACAACCCAGGATACTTCACTATCGAGAACGGGGAGGCCAAATTAAAAGAATCGCTGCCTCCAAAAAAGAATGCTAACTCGCGGCAGCGCAAATGATACCTCAAGGCATTAAAGGAAGCCCGCCAACAACCCGGGGTCGGGGGAAAACCTACGAAAAGCAGCGAGTGGAGCGCATCCAGAGGTTTAAAGAGTTCGCCGCAAAACAAGCCGAACCTCCGAAACCCCCCCAGACCCTAGACGAGAAAATTGAGGCATTGCGCTGTCAACACGGCGAATTTCTTGCCCTTTGCACCTTGTGTATGCAGTCGTAAGCACGAATATGAAAAATTCCTAAAAAGAAAAAAGAAGAAAATTTGGAAAATAAAATCGAAGAAAATATAAGAAAAATCGACCCAAAGCGGCGATTTGTAATTAGGAGATTTTCGGCAGATTAAAGACGAATTTTTATTATTTAAACAAGGCTAATTATTTAAGGACCACTCCCATCCAAATTCCTGGGCACTTGAATTTTTTTCTCTTCTCTACTTTTCTTCTACCTTTTTTTGCTTTATTATTTTTTTTTTATTAAATTATATTTCGACCACAAATTCTTTTTCCTTTGAAATTAAATATTTTTATCTATTTTTTTTTATTCTTAAGATTTTGAGTGAAGTTATTTACATTATATGCTATCCCTCTTTTTCTTTTCTCTTCTTTTAATTTGATACTTCGTAAGAAGCAGCCACCATTTAAGAAAACAAACAAGAAAAAAACATAATAAAAAAATTATCAAAAGAAAAAAAATGTATAATTCATAATTACAAAAGAACAAGACAAAAAATATATCGACAAGAATAAACAAAACAAAAGAGAGCAATAATAATAAAGAGTAAAAAAAAAAAAAAAAAAAGAAAAAGAAAAAAAGAGAGAAAGAACAGATATATCTAAAAGAAAAAAAGAAAAAAAACACATCAAAATAAAGAAAAAGAAAAAACGAAATCACACTGTATGTGAAGTCACATCTTAGAGGAAGAAGTCTCTGAATTAATTTGCAGAAGTGAGGCTATCACAACCCGATTGGAACATTTTGAAGAACAGCTCGATCGGCTAACCAAAGAGTTGCATGATTTACGAGTCGTTGACCTATCGATGACAGAGAAAAGACAAACCAGGCAACAGGTCGCTAAGTTATTAAAATCAATAAGAGGTAAGGACGAAATAACCGAACCTTTCTCCAGTAGACCGCTTGTATCCTACTCCCCCAAAGACAAAGGTCTCGACTCTTCTGTAAACCTCTCCCCAAGGGTAACTGAAGATATTAACTTCACTTCAGCAACCCATAAGCCCCTGATCGATCTTAATACCTCAGATAAATACCTTTCGACAATGGTTCAACCCAGCAGACCCGGTTGCAGCAGCGACCCACCCAATATAGGAGACCAGAAACCGATTTTTCAAGCCTCCTTAAAAGACGCACTCAGTATAGTGCCCAAATTTAATGAAAAAAACATCCCATTGAGTGAATTTCTAGAAGAGTGCAACGAGGCCAGAGAAATTCTCGAGCCTTACGATGAGTCGAACTTGGTTAGGCTTATCGGAAGTAAAATAAAGGGAGAAGCTTGCGCTGCGATTCTTGGCTCATCCTTCCCGACGGTCGAATCCTTAAAGGACTTTTTCAAGGATATATACGCCAGCACCAAAATCGAGCAGCAACTTCTAGGTGAACTACTCGTAGGTAACGAATATCAGCGGACTACGAAAATGTCATCGCCTTCGCAAACCGTATAAGAGACCTTGGAGCTCAGATAAACGAGGCTCATAAAATAGCCACCGGCGCCCTTGATCCCGAATTCAGGGCACAGATGGAAACACACATAGTAGAGTGCTTCAAGCAGGGTCTAAAGCCTGAAATAGAAAATAGGATAAGGGCAACAAACAATATCTCAGACATCGTAAAAAATGCAATATTGGCCAAAAGGCAAATCGCCTCAAAAACTGCTCTTCGCGAAAAACAGCGACCTCATAGGAAGGGTTTCTTTTACACTAGCGAAGAAGCTGCAATCCCGGAGTCAAGTAGAGTGCCAGAAACCAGATACGAGGCCCGATTGAACAGGCCGATAATATGCCGATTCTGTAACAAACCAGGCCATTCAGAGGAAACTTGTTTCCTCAAAGCAAGGACATGCCAGATTTGTAAGAAGCCGGGCTACACCGCCAACCTATGCCGTAATGATATGGTGTGTCAGATATGTAAACAAAAAGGACATACAGCGGCAAAGTGTAGCAAGAACAGGCGTGTAGTTGACGTCTGTCAACTTTGCAATAAACCAGGCTATACGGCGCTGAATTGCCTCCTGCGTACCAACAACGGGGTTCGAGCAGAGATACGCTGTTACAAATGCGACAAACCCGGCCACACGGCAGCTATCTGCCGCCAACAAAAACCCTCCAATGTGGCCAACGTAACTATTATACTTGTGGCTACTGCCAAATAAAGGGACATGTGGCCTCAGAATGTAGAAAGAGGCAATACGCCAGACAAAAAACGAGAAGAGTCTCCTCCAATTGAGCGCCTCCAGAGAGACCCCACGACTTCAAGAGCGCTCATCGCTGTCAATAGAACTGGAGGATTTCTGAGGGGAACTAATGCCATAAAAACTTGTAGAACTGTACCGTTCGTAAACCTCAGCCTCCTCCAAAATAGCTTTCCCAACACCCTCATGATCGATACAGGATCAGAGGTTTGTGTATTAAAAGTACACGTCTTGCCGGATCACAAATATCTTAAGACCCAAGACGAATTTACACTACAAAGGTTAGAAGGCAAAGCAGAGCAAGGCCTGGGAAAAGCGGAAATAAAAATTGGACAAACTATCATCAAATTTATCGTAGTACACAACAATTTTCCTACACCCTATGACGAAGTATTAGGAGCAAATTTTTTTGAAACGACTAAAGCAATATTAGACTTTGAAAACAACCTAATGACGTTAAATGATAAACACGTCACGGTTATCTGGAACGACGAAGATCAGCCTCACCTAATAAAAAACCTGCACAACATCACAAGCGACGTACAAACTAGATTACCATTCCTGAAAATCCTTAACCCTCCCACCCTCACAGAGAAGGGAGATTATTAACACGTTCCGTGCCACGTGTACCACCGGTGGTACACAGTAAACTTGATCGTCAGGCCACGTGTACCACCGGTGGTACACTCAGTCATATTTATTCAATGCGCTGAAAACAGACACAGTATGTCGGAAAAGTTCCCGAACTTTCGAAATAAAAAATCGAAAATTACATCTAAAGAAATTTATTTCAGTTAACTTTCAACATAGTCCCCTTCCCTAAATACATACTCATTTGAGCGCTCCATGAGTGATTCGAAGGCTCTCTGGTACTCCTCTATAGTTATCGCTGTGAAACGCTCGGTGCAAGCCACTTGAATGCTCGGTACATCTTCAAAAAATCGTCGTTTCAAGGCCATTTTTAGCTTGGGAAATAGGAAAAAGTCGGCTAGAGCTAGATCTGGCGAGTATAGGGCGTGATTGATGCGTGGGATCTGATTTTTGGCGAAATAACGCTTCACAATGTTTGAGGAATGAGCAGGCGCATTGTCATCCAGCAAACTCCACGATCCCGGTTCCTTGTATTCGGGCCTGATGCGATTAATCCGGCGCTTCTGACGTTTTAACGCCTCTACGTAATACGCAGCATTCACGGTGGTATTTGGGGGCACAAATTCTTTGTGTATCAGGCCTTTGGAGTCGAAGTAAGCGATGAGCATCGTCTTTACCCGTGATTTTTTTTGGCGCACTTTTTGAGGCCTCGCACGGCCCGGACTGAGCCAAGCAGATGACTGGCGCTTCGTGGAAGGATCGTCGTATTGAAAGCACCAAGTCTCGTCTCTAGTCACAATTGAGGCTAGAAAGACCGGAGTGGTGTCGCAAGTCTCGATAAAATCTTGACAACATTGGATGCGAGTTTCTTTCTGCTCTGGTGTGAGAAAGTGCGGAACAAATCGAGAGCAGACCTTCCTGCGGTTCATTTTTTCTTTTAAAATCAACGCGACGCTATCCTTGCTCATGTTCAGTTCGTCTGCCAACATTCTGAGAGACATGTGGCAATCCTGCTCCAGTAGCGCGTGCACGCGAGCCTCGTTTTCGTCGGTAACAGCTGTTGACGGCCGGTCGCTTTTCTTGTCATCTTCTAACGACTCTCTACCCTTCTTGAACCGACTGAACCACGTGTAAACAGTTGTACGCGACACTACACCTTCACCGTAAGCCGAATCGATCATTTTTTTCGTTTCCGCGAAAGTTTTTTTCAAGCTTATAGCAGAATTTAATTGCGCCACGATGTTTAAATTTCTCATCCATCGTAGAGCTTGCACCGAGGTACTAAAAACACGTTTACTCAAGCACGTCTATCTCGACAATTAATGAACGGATACTGGTGAAAAAATTCTCAGACACTCCAGAGGGATGTAGCAACATAGTACCGGTGTCGTCCAAGAGGTGGCGCTACTCGTACAAGCGCTACAAAATAAGTTCGGCAACTTCTCCGACATACTGAGTATATTTTATTACTAATATAATTCTGTGAACTATATTTCTACCTAAAAAATGAAGCAATATACAAGATGCAGTATAGAACAAAACACATAAGTTTATTTAACTGTAATATATACAATAATTAATAATTACATTTAATGGTGCATTTCGTTGACGCAAGGGAGGTATAAAGACGGCTTTTTCGGGCAATCGCTGCAAAACGTTATTACTCTTATAGTTTTTTTCTCTTGCTACTTTAGTACCGAATTTTTTTACATTTTTTTTATTGCAAGAAATGCAACGTTGTCCAGCTTTCCTCGCTTTGCTCTCTTTCTCTTTAATTCCGTGTCATATTCTAGAGTGTGTCGCAGTTTCAGGAGACGAGTTGTTGTTTTCATCCTCATAGTAACATAAATAATTAGCTAATCGTTTTCTATATTCTACTATTGATATAGGTCTTTGTTGCTGAGTATTATATGTATAATATTCAAGCATTTAAAAGTAAAGTGTTTAAGAAAAGCTCAAATGCTACTTTTTTATACCATTTGAAAGTTTTGTGTAATGGACTACTGTATGCTGTCATTTGGTCAGGAACGTCAACAGAACTCTTAGCTTCAATGTAATCAATTACAAGTTTCGGTTTAACGATATTATATCCTTTTTTTTTAACAATAGCCGTCTCTACAAAATGTTTGGTAGACAATAGTAGGACATTCCATTTATCCTTCCATTTTATCATTGTTATTCCATTTTCATTTTCTTTTGCAAATATTTCTCCTCGCTGTAATTTTTATTTCACCACTTCTTTTGAAATTCTGCGACGATTCAAACGAATCGTTTCTACTGCATGAGTGTTCCTCGCAATAAACTCTTGGGCTAAATCTATGCTAGAATACCAGTTATCGATACAAAGAGTATGTCCCTTATCAAAAATATTTTGACAAAGCGACATAGCAACCGCTTTAGGCGTAGTTTTTTCGTAGCCAGGTTGTTGACTGCAGTAAATTTCGAAATTGTACGTATATCCCGGTTTAAAACATAATTTGAATAACTTTGCACCATATCTGTGCCGTTTGTTTTTTTATATTGTCTAAAAAAGACACGGCCGCGAAATGGTACTATGGACTCATTAATACATAGAGTTTCTGGTGGATCATAATATTTTACATAATTTTCTCTTAGTTTATCAATAATAGGTTTTATTTTATAAAGGCGGTCTCCAACATTGGCATTTTTGTTTTTCACAAAATGCAACATTCGCAACAGTAGCTCAAAGCGGTTTCTTGGCATTACTGATGGAGGAATGCTTTGGGCAAATGTTGGATCTTTTGACGAATATAAGTGTATTTCGGGTAATTTTACTAATCCCATCCAGATGAGAAAGCCAAAAAGTTTTTTTATTTCACATTTGTTAGTAGGAATCTATTTGTTCAGACGACATGACCGTCTCTGAGCTAATGTTTGCATCGCGTAGATGTTAGTCTGCTCTGCTATTTCTTCAAACATTTCTTCGGTAACAAATAGTAAGTAAAAATCTTCGTCTTTCCATAAATAATCCAATTATTTCATTCCTGGTGTACCCGTGAATGGTATAAGTACAGGTTAATTTCCACTTAGATTAATCCATTGGTCTGGTAACTTATTAGTGATATTTTGTGCTTCATTTTCACTTTCGGAACTGTATACAATTCGGCGGCATTTTTGTCTAGGGCGCGCGGTAACCTCAATTGATGCATCGCTTGACTCATCGGAAGATGATAATATAAATCTATGTAAGCGTTTTGTACTAAATAGGAGTTCTATTTCAGTGGAAATAGAACTGGAACTATCTCCGTCGTATACTTCCATATTACCTATCATTTGGGCTTAAAATTAAAGTTGAATAACTCGCTCAATTCAAAAATTAAAAGATGAAAGAATAATCTAATGACAGTAAATAATAGAAACTTGTTTTCCAACAGAAACAAATAAAAAACAAAAAATGTTATCTCCGTATATTTACCTACTCCTTCTTTTGTTAGATAATTTATTTTATTTCTCTCGTTTTTTATTCAACAAATTCGAGTACAGCAGGTTTTTTACTAACCGACGAAGTCTCGAACCGACTGACTTTTGCACTCGAACTGATCGCAGCGCCACATGTACCACCGGTGGTACACGATGTGATAACTGTTCTAAACAAGAGAACTACTTATGTATTGATGATATAATGAAATATTGTGTGATAATATATCGATCTTATGCAAAATATCAAATGGCCTGAACGACAAGTCAGCCAAAAATGGCTTGGCACGTAACGTGTTAATCGATTCAGGATCGAAAACAAATTTATAAAAATCCAGTTTAATACCGCCCGAAGAGGAAATTGACACGGCAGAAAAATATACTTTACGAGGAATCGGAAAAAGAATCATACCTACCTGGGGAACAGTAGGAATTTCGTTGTTGGGAAATAAAGTAAAATTTTTGGTAATAAAAGACGACGTTTACATCCTAGGAGAAGGTGTACTAGGTTGCGGCTTCTTGCGTGACTTCCGAGTGCACCTTGACTACCCTAACCACCTGATGGTATGTAACGGCGTCACACGACCATTCGAAATCGGAACGGAACTCAGCCAGCACTCGAGGAACTAAGGCAACTACTACGAGTCAAGGAAACTTCGAGCAGCCACGAGCAAGCTACTTCAAGGGATGACGAGCCAAAGGATTGTTTAGGAGCATCAGCAGCCTCACATATGTCAATACTTATATTATTTTTTCAAACAGTTCTTATAAGAACTAATTCAAACTATTCGCTGTTCAAGAAGAAAAAAGGAGAAGACACCAGCGCCCACACCAACGACTACAGAGAGAGAGAGAGAGAGAGAGAGAGAGAGGATTCAGTCCAGCTCATCTGAAAATCAAAGTGAGTAAAGAAAGAAAAAAACTCTAAAAATTCTTTTCTTCTTTTTCTCATTCTATCCTTTATCCTTCCAGAAGTAGCATTTAGCTTCAGCTTTGGCTAACTACTTCTTACCTCATTGCACTGGTTAGGACCTTTCCAGAGCAACGTTACTGGCCTGAGCTACGGTCTAAACGTTCGTTCAATCCCGCACTTCACACCTCTTCTAAGAACTCTTACGAACATTCTTGGCCAACCCGAGCCCATAAGCTTGACTGCTTAGGCTCTAAAACGCAAAATTGCAGTATTGACTGAAATTCAGTCAGAAAGTAGCGTTACCGACGTTACACTTACTTTATTTTTTATTTATCTAATTTATTTATTTCGTCTTGATTTGTTTTTTATTTACTCAATTTATTCATTTATTTTTCACTCATGCCTTCAATTTATTTATATATTTAGTTTATTTATCTAAATTATTTTATTAAATTTATTTGTTTTACTTATTTATTTACTCGATTAATTAATTTATCTATTTATTTATTTACTTAGACGTTTTTATGGTTAAACTTTACTTATTTTATTGTTAATTTACTTATTTAGTATAACCTGGATCTATTATGTAAGTGTTTGTGTGGGTACGAGTGAAAAAGGTATTAGTGGAAAAAAAAGGAATAAGTGGAAAATAAAACTGTTTCTTATATTGTTAGAAAATTAATAAATGTTATTTAATGTGTGTTAGTAAAGTTTTTATTTTTTATTTAAAAGAAAACGGTATGTGAATCTAAGTGTTTATTTGTTTCCAATTGTCTAGAAAATTTTCTATATTTATTATTTTATTATTTATCTATTTAATTGGTCATTAAATAGATTCATTAATTCGTTTTTATGAATGAATTGCTTGAATTTCTTTTTTTTTGTTTACTTTACTTGTGCTTAATATGACTTTCCTACTTTATTATAATATATATTTATTTATTTTTAGTAAAGGGTTGGGTCATCGTTCGCGAATTAGTCAACTTCACTCCCCAACGTTTCGATTTTCGTGTAGACGTTTCATTGGTCTCGGGTATAAAATCTTACATGCTACCATAAAAACCAGCGGATTTTTCGCTGTTTCTGGAAAATTCGGACTTGGTTTTGATTCAACGTTTGGATGTCTTTCGAGAGATTGGTTAAACGCGCGCGTAATCTCGAATTCTCGTATGCCAATCGTTCAATCAGCTGTTTCTTTTGTTGGTCAGCAAATTCAAGTTCTTGCACGTGGTTACTGACTTCCCGGATCAGCGTATATAAATGTGCCTCAGTAAGTCTTTCTTAAAAAAGGGGTATCATGTGTATAAAATTTTATATTAGTTCGAAAAAGAATATTTATGCACTAAAAATTTACTTTGACATTTATTTATTGTTTAATAGTTTTCTAGTTGTTTGATTATTTGTTTAGTTATTTATTTAAATCTTGTTATTAATATTTCAGTTGTCTTAAAAACTTAAATGATTAAATATTTAATTACACTCTGACAAAAAAGTATCCGGAAATTCTCATTTAAATTGCCCGCGTTGAGTATTTTTAAGTATTTGAAGTTTCTGTATGTTGGTAGAACTGTCCGTAATTACTATGCCAAACATGAGTGCGGTCTGTTAACTAGTTTGTTTACGACAGCTGTTAAAACCAGTCGACCTCATTGGTAGTCTGCGAATGTTACAATGGAAAAATTTTGCATGACGATAACGCACCATCTCATCGAGCCACGATTATTAACGATTTTAAAACCAAACACTCGATAAATACCATCGACCAGCCACCTTATTCGCCTGATCTAGCTCCGTGTGACTTTTTTCTTTTCTCCAGACTGAAATTACCGCTCCGGGGAACCAGATTTGACTCCATAGACGCCATAAAAGAAAATTCGCAGAAGGAGCTAAAGGCCATCCTTGAAAGCACCTATGAAAAATGTTTTCATGATTGGAAAAAACGTTGGCACATGTGTATCGCTTTAAATGGAGCACATTTTGAAGGAGATTCAATAAATATTGAAAAAGTTTAATATTTTTGCGATTTATTTCAAATTTCCGGATACTTTTTTGTCAGAGTGTATAACAAGTTATAATATTATAATGTAACATATATGTGTTCGGGTCTAAAAGGAAGTTGTTTTATTTTTAAATGGTTTTTTTATTATGTTGTTCACTTATGGTTTTTTTTATATATTTACTTAATTCATTAATTATTTATTGAATTATTTATCTAACACATCGTTCAATAAGTCCCGAGACTAACCCAGAGATGGTGCTAGTAGTACCAAACTGGCCACGTTTCCATAGAGTGCGAACCTTTACATGAAACGTGTAAAAATTTTACGTCGATCGGATCACAGACAGCAGAGTTATCGAGGTTAGAGTAAAAACACTTTGTAATTTGTTTGAAAATTGGAAAAAAGCGAGTTTCGCGTGTTGATAAAACATTGTTTTTAAATGGGTAAAAACACCGTAGAAGCCCAGCCATGGCTTGAAAAACATTTCCCGGACTCCTCTTCATCCAAACCAACGATTTGTCGTTGGTATGCTGAGTTTAAACGTGGTCGTACGGACACAAACGATGCGGAACGTTCGGGTAGGCCATTGGAAGCCGTTACACAGGAGAATGTTAGTGAAGTGTTTAAAATTGTAATGAAAAATCGCAAAGTAAAGGTCCGTGAGATTGCAGAAATGACACAGATATCATCTGGAAGCGTATTTACAATCCTTTATGAAAAATTGAGCATGAAAAAGGTTTTTTCCAAGTGGGTGCCGCGATTGCTTTCAGTGGAACAAAAACAGCAACGAGTCGACGATTCAGAGAGCTGTTTATCGCTATTTACTCGCAATAAAAAGGATTTCCTGCAACGATACGTGACCATGGATGAAACATGGATACATCATTTCACTCCGAAGTCAAATCGGCAATCATCTGAGTGGCGCATGGCTGGCGGAATCCGCCCAAAGCGTCCAAAAACGCAGCAGTCTGCTGGCAAAGTCATGGCGTCTGTTTTTTGGGATACACATGGCGTGATTTTCATTGACTACCTGGAAAAAGGTAAATCGATCAACAGTGATTATTATATTGACTTGTTAGTACGTTTGAAAGAGGAGATCGCAGCAAAACGACCGCACATGAAGAAGAAAAAAATCCTTTTTTACCAAGACAATGCACCATGCCACAAGTCCATGAAAACAATGGCAAGATTAAACGAATTGGGCTTTGATTTGCTTCCACACCTTCCGTATTCGCCATATTTAGCCCCCAGCGACTACTGGCTCTTTGCTGATTTCAAAAAAATGCTCTAGGGAAAGAAATTTGGCTCGAATGAGGAGGTTATTGCCAAAACTGAAGCCTATTTTGAAGCAAAGGATAAATCCTTCTATAAACATGGTATAGAAATGTTGAAAAGGCGTTGAAAACATTGTATCACTTTAAAAGAAGATTATATTCATGAATAAAAATGATTTTTGAAAAAAAATATTGTTTTCGTTGTTAGTCTCGGGACTTATTGAACGATGTGTTATAATAACAACGGAAACGATAATTTTTTTGTATTTAAAAGATTGTTGTATTTACATGTAGATATTCATTAGCATATTATATATAACAACATTGATGATCAGCTATCGTTAAAAAAAAATGTGTTGATAAAAAAGAAAATACTTAGTAATATTATTTGATTCCACAACTTTCGAGAGTCAAAAATGCTGATTTTAAATATTCTTTTTGATAAGTTACTCACAGGTGCTATACTAATATTCGATAAATTGATAATACATGAAGTGAGCACAGAAAAATATGTTTAAACGACAACCAATACTTACCATAATTTTTTTTTTAAAGAAGGTTATATTGAGATTTCATAAATTGGGTAGAATATATATCAAATAATAAAATATTAAATTAGATTTATTATGAAAGTAATCTGTGAAGAATGATTGCACCATATGATGCATTAGTTGTATAGATAAAGGAAAATGAAATTTTAAAAAGTTGTAAAATTTTGTAGAATGTTATAAAATTAACGTTTGTTCTAAGAAAAGAATGTAAATATTTCGAGAAACTTTTGGCCATTGTTTTTTTTATAATTTTATCATTTCTATATTTAACAAAATGTTTGTGTAAAGACTTTATACAAATAAGTTAAATTTTAAGAAATATAATTTTGATATAAATTTTATAATAAAAATAAATTGAATTTAAAGTAATAGATAATAATCATGTATAAATTGTTTTGTAATTTCATGTACAAAATAACATTATATTAATTTATAATAAAAATATTGATAAAATTGAATTTATATTTGTGTTGTTAATTGAAAGATTTGATTTATGTTTGTGTTGTTGATAAAAAAATTCAACTTATATTTGTGTTGATACAAATTCATAAATATAAAAGAAATATAATTTTTATAAATTAAATGCATGCAAATACTTGCAATATATTTTATATTACAAATTTATTTTCAAATTTTATTATATAATAAAATTAATTAATTATTTAATATAATACATAAATTATTTATTTAAAAAAAATAAACTGTTTTGATTATATTGTTTTACAAATTTGAGTAAAAATAAAAATTTAATTTAAAAAATAATTTTAATCTTTTGGTATTTAAAAATAAAATAATGATATTCTAATAAAATAAACATTAATTTACTTTTAGCAAGAACATAGAGAATTTGAAATGAATAGGCACAAAATTGTAAATTTAGCGGCAAATAAGAAACAAGTGATTATATATTTAATGAAATATATTTTTATAGCTAATTGTTTACATTTATTATTTATCATCACAACGAATCTTCATATAACATTAATAAATTTGAATTTGTAGGAGTCAAATCGATCCATATGCCAGTTTCCATGAAATTTATCAAAATGTCTAATTTATATATCTGACTATTTTCTTTTTTATTTTTATTTTTGAGTACAAAAGTTTGTTTAACTTTATCCAATGTGAATTCTAAAAAATATATTTATAAATAATCAAAAGAAATTAATTATTGAATTTAGAAAAATTTTTTCTTACTATTACTCATTTTAAATTTTAAATCTTTTTGATTACTTAAATAATGAAACTTTTGTCAAACAAATAATCAATTGTATTTGATAAATTCTAAAACACCTCCAATCGTGATAAGGCTAAAAAAAGTACAATAATACATGTTCGTATACCATGCCATAGATAGAGATCATACAGTGCAAAAGTAAATAAAACAATATTTTAAAACTTTCAATTATTCTGTATGATCATGAGCAAAAAATATGTAGCAGAGAATAAAAAAAAATAATGGCGTAGCAAATACAAAGGAACCTAGTAAGGTGTAATAAGACTTACAATTGATTGTGTTATTAATACATTATTGATTAGAAACCCAAAAAATAATTGTATTATAACTTTTTAGACGAATAATAAAAATAATACAATAAAATAATAAAAATTTATTAATATTGTAGGTACAAACTATTAATAAAATTAGAAAAATATATAAAATTACTTGAATAACTTTTTAGACAAATAATAAAAATAATACAATAAAATAATATAAATTTATTAATATTGTAGATATAAACTTTTAATAAAATTATAAAAATATACAAAATTACTTGAACTTTTTTCTAAGTGAATATTCAATAAATAAGCAGACTAATGAGTGAATTTTATAACTTTAATAAACTAAATTTTATTATTATAAATAAACATAAAATTATAGTTATCTTCATTATTAAAAAAAGTGCACTTACGCGATAACCATTGCTGTACATCTGAATAAAGCTAAATTAAGTTAACCACAACGTCTTTTTCTCTCTGTTGTAACACCAAATACGACTCCTCTCTTTTGTAATATTTCACTTATTTCATCTAATAATTTAGTAGCAAAAGCACCATCAGCAACTCGAGTTGTGTAGGCTTTCACTACTGCAACAATTACTCCAACAACTGTAGGTAAAATCCAAGACCAGTACAAACTCCATCAATACAATCAAATACTTTACAATCAAATAACACATCGTTCAATAAGTCCCGAGACTAACGACGAAAACATTTTTTTTCAAAAATCATTTTGATTCATCAATATAATCTTCTTTTAGAGTGATACAATCTTTCCAACGCCTTTCCAACATTTCTATACCATGTTTATAAAAGGATTTATCCCTTGCTTCAAAATAGGCTTCAGTTTCGGCAATGACCTCCTCATTCAAGCCAAATTTTTTTCCCTGGAGCATTTTTTTGAGATTAGCAAAGAGCCAGTAGTCGCTGGGGGCTGAATCTGGCGAATACGGGGGGTAAGGAAGCAAATTAAAGCCCAATTCGTTCAATTTTGCGATTGTTTTCATGGACTTGTGGCATGGTGCATTGTCTTGGTAAAAAAGGATTTTTTTCTTCTTCATGTGCGGTCGTTTTGCTGCGATCTCCTCCTTCAAACGTACCAACAAGTCAATATAATAATCACTGTTGATCGATTTACCTTTTTCTAGGTAGTCAATAAAAATCACGCCATGTGTATCCCAAAAAACAGACGCCATGACTTTGCCAGCAGACTGCTGCGTTTTTTGACGCTTTGGGCGGCTTTCGCCAGCCATGCGCCACTCAGATGATTGCCGATTTGACTCCGGAGTGAAATGATGTATCCATGTTTTATCCATAGTCACGTATCGACGCAAGAAATCCTTTTTATTGCGAGTAAATAGCGATAAACAGCTCTCTGAATCGTCGACTCGTTGCTGTTTTTGTTCCACTGAAAGCAATCGCGGCACCCACTTGGAAAAAACCTTTTTCATGCTCAATTTTTCATAAAGGATTGTAAATACGCTTCCAGATGATATCTGTGTCATTTCTGCAATCTCACGGACCTTTACTTTGCGATTTTTCATTACAATTTTAAACACTTCACTAACATTCTCCTGTGTAACGGCTTCCAATGGCCTACCCGAACGTTCCGCATCGTTTGTGTCCGTACGACCACGTTTGAACTCAGCATACCAACGACAAATCATTAGTTTCGATCAAAAGAAATCCGGGTAATGTTTTTCAAGCCATTGCTGGGCTTCTACGGTGTTTGTACCCATTAAAAAACAATGTTTTATTATCACGCGAAACTCGCTTTTTTCCATTTTTTAAACAAATTACAAAGTGACTTTACTCTAACCTCGATAACTCTGCTGTCTGTGATCCGATCGACGTAAAATTTTTACACGTTTCATGTAAAGGTTCGCACTCTATGGAAACGTGGCCAGTTTGGTACTACTAGCACCATCTCTGGGTTAGTCTCGGGACTTATTGAACGATGTGTTATATATATATATATATATATATATATACACATTTATTACAAATATACTATATATATTTTATTTTAGTATTGTTAGTATATATATAAAATATATTGCAAGTATTTGCATGCATTTAATTTATAAAAATTATATTTCTTTTATATTTATGAATTTGTATCAACACAAATATAAGTTGAATTTTTTTATCAACAACACAAACATAAATCAAATCTTTCAATTAACAACACAAATATAAATTCAATTTTATCAATATTTTTATTATAAATTAATATAATGTTATTTTGTACATGAAATTACAAAACAATTTATACATGATTATTATCTATTACTTTAAATTCAATTTATTTTTATTATAAAATTTATATCAAAATTATATTTCTTAAAATTTAACTTATTTGTATAAAGTCTTTACACAAACATTTTGTTAAATATAGAAATGATAAAATTATAAAAAAAACAATGGCCAAAAGTTTCTCGAAATATTTACATTCTTTTCTTAGAACAAACGTTAATTTTATAACATTCTACAAAATTTTACAACTTTTTAAAATTTCATTTTCCTTTATCTATACAACTAATGCATCATATGGTGCAATCATTCTTCACAGATTACTTTCATAATAAATCTAATTTAATATTTTATTATTTGATATATATTCTACCCAATTTATGAAATCTCAATATAACCTTCTTTAAAAAAAAAATTATGGTAAGTATTGGTTGTCGTTTAAACATATTTTTCTGTGCTCACTTCATGTATTATCAATTTATCGAATATTAGTATAGCACCTGTGAGTAACTTATCAAAAAGAATATTTAAAATCAGCATTTTTGACTCTCGAAAGTTGTGGAATCAAATAATATTACTAAGTATTTTCTTTTTTATCAACACATTTTTTTTTAACGATAGCTGATCATCAATGTTGTTATATATAATATGCTAATGAATATCTACATGTAAATACAACAATCTTTTAAATACAAAAAAATTATCGTTTCCGTTGTTATTATAACACATCGTTCAATAAGTCCCGAGACTAACAACGAAAACAATATTTTTTTTCAAAAATCATTTTTATTCATGAATATAATCTTCTTTTAAAGTGATACAATGTTTTCAACGCCTTTTCAACATTTCTATACCATGTTTATAGAAGGATTTATCCTTTGCTTCAAAATAGGCTTCAGTTTTGGCAATAACCTCCTCATTCGAGCCAAATTTCTTTCCCTAGAGCATTTTTTTGAAATCAGCAAAGAGCCAGTAGTCGCTGGGGGCTAAATATGGCGAATACGGAAGGTGTGGAAGCAAATCAAAGCCCAATTCGTTTAATCTTGCCATTGTTTTCATGGACTTGTGGCATGGTGCATTGTCTTGGTAAAAAAGGATTTTTTTCTTCTTCATGTGCGGTCGTTTTGCTGCGATCTCCTCTTTCAAACGTACTAACAAGTCAATATAATAATCACTGTTGATCGATTTACCTTTTTCCAGGTAGTCAATGAAAATCACGCCATGTGTATCCCAAAAAACAGACGCCATGACTTTGCCAGCAGACTGCTGCGTTTTTGGACGCTTTGGGCGGATTCCGCCAGCCATGCGCCACTCAGATGATTGCCGATTTGACTTCGGAGTGAAATGATGTATCCATGTTTCATCCATGGTCACGTATCGTTGCAGGAAATCCTTTTTATTGCGAGTAAATAGCGATAAACAGCTCTCTGAATCGTCGACTCGTTGCTGTTTTTGTTCCACTGAAAGCAATCGCGGCACCCACTTGGAAAAAACCTTTTTCATGCTCAATTTTTCATAAAGGATTGTAAATACGCTTCCAGATGATATCTGTGTCATTTCTGCAATCTCACGGACCTTTACTTTGCGATTTTTCATTACAATTTTAAACACTTCACTAACATTCTCCTGTGTAACGGCTTCCAATGGCCTACCCGAACGTTCCGCATCGTTTGTGTCCGTACGACCACGTTTAAACTCAGCATACCAACGACAAATCGTTGGTTTGGATGAAGAGGAGTCCGGGAAATGTTTTTCAAGCCATGGCTGGGCTTCTACGGTGTTTTTACCCATTTAAAAACAATGTTTTATCAACACGCGAAACTCGCTTTTTTCCAATTTTCAAACAAATTACAAAGTGTTTTTACTCTAACCTCGATAACTCTGCTGTCTGTGATCCGATCGACGTAAAATTTTTACACGTTTCATGTAAAGGTTCGCACTCTATGGAAACGTGGCCAGTTTGGTACTACTAGCACCATCTCTGGGTTAGTCTCGGGACTTATTGAACGATGTGTTATATATATATATATATATATATATATATATATATATATACACATTTATTACAAATATACTATATATATTTTATTTTAGTATTGTTAGTATATATATATATATATATATATATATATATATATATATATATATTTATAAAGAGATGATGGGATATTTTAGTATAGTTAGTATGTATACATATTAAGAGATGATGAGATAAAAACAAGAGATTATCTTGTTTAGATTATCTTATCTTAATAAGAATCTAGATATTAGACGAAATGCTTGAAGAGCGATTTGATGAAAATTTGGGGGCGCATATCTTATCTTCGTAACGAATGCACGAATGTTAATGCTTTTTTTTTTTTTTGAAAAAACATAAAAAAAGAAGCAAAGGTGATAGATTACATTTTATTAAATATTAAAATCTATAATTCAAATTAATTTTTTAATTTTTTCATACATCAATTTAATGTATAAATGGGTGCGCCAGGCGCCCGTGGTTAGTACCAATACTTACTACGGGGCGCTGGCGCGCCCCTTGATATTAAATATATTAAGTGTTCGCGCGAAATGGACCGGTGTCAGAAAATAAAATGAAATTAAATTAATCCAGTAAATCCTGAGCCGAATCTAAGCTGGATAATAGCAAACTAACTTTTGAATGGGTGACACAGCCGGAAAAAGGTACATGTGTTATTTCTTTAATTATTTGCAGTTTTTTATAAATAATTATTGAAACAAATAGACACAAAATTTGTAATTTTAAAAAACTAATAATAGCGACAATCAATTTTATTGGAAAAATCGTAAAGAAAACCATTGTGACGTTTTTTGTCAAACTTTAAATTGTTAGTGGAAAAATAATATGAACACATACAAATTGATAAAATCTAAATTTGAACAGTGTTGTAGTAGGAAGATTTAAAACCACGCGTAGTATATTTATGTATGTCGTATCTATAGATACATTACATATATTTTTATTGTACACATAGATTTACTAGTACGAGTGTAAACCCTCTGGCCACAACTCTGCGTTTGAAATAAAATATCTGTCAAAAAATACCATTCTTTATGCACTTTAAGAGGCAAAAAAAATCAATGAGTATTTATGGTTATATTTGTTTTTATTTATTTTACTTATTCAAAATGTCTTGATTTTCAGAAATTATTCTATATCTGAAATCAATATAGTACAGTCTGTCAAGTAAGAGCGTGGTCAACTTCACCGACAGGTAATAAAAGATTTTGCTCCAATTTCTTTGCAAGCCAATAGAAGAAAGCTTTGTTCTTAATGCATTATCAACAAAGATTTAGTTGTCGTTGATCTTTGAAAAGAGAATCACGTTAAACGACATGAGTGCTAAGTACGCGTCGCGCTACGAGGCTGTGTTCCTTTGCATCCACTTGAAAGGTCCCAAAATGTTGCAATCAGCGGCTGCTAAATATATGAAAAAGTCGAAGGCATTTGTACAGAAGTGGATACAGCGATATAAAGTGGTTAAAAATGTCGATGATTTACCAGAACGTGGCTCGGTAGGAAAAGTGAACAAAAAAGATGAAAAAAGAATAGTGAATCTTTTTTCGCAGAATCCTGCTTTAACACTGCGGCAAGGACAAGCAAAATTAATGGCAAAAGGTTCAGATATATCCTACGAAACTATCCGAACCCATCTTCGTACTCATCATCTGAAATGGCGTAACACAATGAAGAAGCCTCTGTTGTCTGAAAAACATATGACAAAGCGACTCGCTTGGGCGCATGAGAATATTGATAGAGATTTTGAAAATGTCATTTTTACTGATGAATGTTCTATATGGGCACGTTCTGTCCTCACGCGAGCCTGGTCAACTTCCACCAATAGGCTTGTTCAGCGGACCGTAAAACATGGAATAAAGGTGCATCTTTGGGAAATCTTCTTAAAGCAGGGATTCGGCACTTTGCACCTCTTTACTGACAACCTAAATGCCGAGGAAATAATAAAAATCTACAAAAAGGCTTTACTGCCATCTGCCAAACGATGGTTCATCACAAAAAATGAAGATTGGATTCTGCAGGAGGACAACGATCCTAAACACCGCAGCAAGCTCTGTACTCAGTGGAAGACTCAATCTGGCATCGTTACATTGGATTGGCCGTCACAGTCGCCCGACGCAAACCCTATTGAAAATGTGTGGGCATATATCAAACGGCAGCTTCGTGGAAGACGCACATACACTTTGAAGCAGTTGTCTTACGAAATTCGTCGGATCTGGAGATCCTTGCCACTAGAATACGCCGTCAAATTAGTAGAAAGCATGCCTCGGAGATGCCAGGCAATTATCGACGCCTGTGGTGACTAAACACATTATTGACCAAATTGCATCATTGTTTGTAATGTGTACAATGTATATTTAAATATGAAAGTTTCATCAAATAAATTTTTTTATAAATTAACACGACCACGCTCTTACTTGACAGACTGTACTTTTATTCGAAAAAACTACATGGTAATAGAATTTTTCTATACTTTTTTTTGATGTACATATTAACATTATTCCATGTTTCTGCTCTTTTGAGACGCCTTGATGAAAAATATCAAGGCAAAGAGTTGTCGATTTACTTAATTCTGTTGACGATGATGATGTTGATTACGATCATCAACACATCGATATAGCACTCTTACCTTTTGACGACAGTGTTTATAGAAACTCTCTACACGATACAGATGAAGACTCCCAACCATGTGAACTTTCTGCGGGTTCCTTAAAAAATTTAAGGAGTTCTTATACTAGTAAACAAAAATTATTACAGCCTAATTATGCTTATGATTGGCAAAATTATGCGTACAATGATAGCTCTATTAAAAGTACTCACGATTATATTAGTTGTCTCAATAATAGTTCCATTTTATCATTGTATAATATTAGGTGCGCAATTAAGTACCCGCTGTTTGTTAATAGATGGCTCCTCCAAAACGTAATCAAGCAAGCTTAGAAATATGGTAAACAAATTGCTTCGACTCATTAGTTATTTTGTTTTGCCTTCATATACTTTTGGTTGCATAAAAATGTCACATTTTGTGTCAAATGAGCGTCATTTGCGGGATGTGTTGCTTTTCTTCTTTCATTGAAAGAAACGACGGCTAAAGCACATCAGGAGCTCTAAAACGTTTACGGAGATGCTGCTTTAATAAGGAAACTACCTCAGGTGTTTCTTACCGACTACTTTCATTTTGTAATATGTTGTAGTACTCAAAAAAATATTGGACATCTGTTCTTTTTTAAGTGCTAAATCGTCGATTTCAGAAGTGAAAATCACCCTTAAAGTTCACTCCTAAAAACAGTTTTTTTTAATATCTTAAGAAGTTTTAGGTGTCTTTAAATACAACCAACGGCAAATTGTTTTCTCTAAAAAGTTGCTTCTATTGGGATAACTTTTATGCCAAAGGGTTGCAACCCCTATTTCTTATTTATAGTAAATATGCAATTTTTATGCTTCTTTTCGTGTAAAATTTATTAAGTCAATTGGATTAGGTTATAAATTGCATTATCATGTAGAAAAAAAAAAAGTAAGTAGACGTGTTTGGGGGTTTTTAAAAATTTTGTCTTGGGGTGTTTTACCTTTAAAGTTATTTTATTATTATACTGTGATATAGATAATTATTCACTAATTACCTTTTAAATAAGGTTTGGTTTTTATTTCCCCGTGCTTGTGTAATATTTATTTTTATTCATGGATAATGTCGTTTGACTGAACCAATAACAGTTTGAAATTATATCTCGTCAGTTATACCTAACGTGACTTAGAGTTCAGAAGTGTACGGAAATCTAGAATTTTTTTATAGTTTTACACTTATATACATACATTACAATCCTTTTAATCATTTGGTTAGTAGAGTCCTGTTTAATATATTTATTTCTTTACAGCATAGATCGTTTATGAAATATTTTTTAGGTATTTAAGCTATTGTGAAACTTGTTAAAAATTTTCTAAATAAAGGCAAAATTTTCTAACAGTATGAATATATTTGAAAAAAAAATTTGGCTTACTGAGTAAGTTAATTGATTTCAGTATATAGTTTTTAAATATTGTCAATTATTCTGTTGTTTGCATATGTTCAGTTTATAGAGCGAACCGTACGAATATTGTATAAACTTAAATGAAGCAATGTGTTATGTATTTATTTATAACTTGCTATATACAATAAAATCACAAAAAATATAAAAAAAAAAACAGAATAAATTTAGTAATTTTTATTGAAATAGCCCAGGTCTTTGAAAATTTCTACGCAGACAATTTAAGTCTAGTTCTATAGCATATATAAAACTGTCAAAGAGTTTAATATTTATTTATAGATAGTGAAAATATTTGATTAACTGTTTTAGATAAAATAATTTATTCTATGTATATAAGTTTTGGTTTCACGATTAGTGCATAAATAATTCATGTACACTAACAATAAAAGCTAGATTATTTATTGAAGTTCAATTTTATTTAATGTAAATTATGTTTTAGGCTCTCAAAATGATTTTCAATCTCTTTAACGTAATTAATATGCTCCTGATAACATTCTAAGGCTTCAAGTTAGATAATACGCCAATAACACAGCAAGAAATTGACATAAAAGATGTTAAAATGAAAATGTTGAAAAAAAAAAAAAAATGATAATGACAAAATCTGGTCAATAGATAAAGATATACACGAATGCACATCAGATGTAGAAAAATCGGATCATGACTATAAAGCACGTGCCGTAGAATTCTGAAAAAGTAAGATAACCAAAAATCTTGCATCAAAAACTGTTTAAAATCGATTCCGATAAGTGCAATCAATTACGCAACTGAAACGTTGGGCAAAAACTTTAAATAAAAGAAGAAGTTACAGAGAAAAAATAGGCAGAATTTGCCAATCTGTATTAGACAATTTTAAAACTTTAATCGATGCCGGTCTTATTGTTCATGATGGAGATTTGCAGAAATGGGCTTTACAAGATCAAGGGGATATTGGACACGAGGATTTCAGATTTAAAGCGTTGAATCACTATGTAAATAATTCTAAAAAAGCTTACAGGAATATTAGTAGAAAAATTAATAAGTTTTTTACTAAAAGAACTGTCGAAGGAACAGATTATTTACAAAGAAAAGCTGACGAATTTGTCACTAAAATTAAACTTGTTTAAGAAAAAGGTATAGAAAATGTTTGAAATTCAAATCAAAGTTGATTTCAGTTGGAAACACATTCTGGAAAAACATTGGCGGCTAAAGGAGAAAGACAAATACAATACCTGGTGCAATCTGCAACTTCTACAAGCCATAGGTATACCATTCAACCTAAAATCTCAGGCAATGGAAGATTTCTATCGCCTCTTTTTTTAGTTCTTAAAGGAAGAAGTGGCAAATTATGACCAGTTGCGCAACAGAAGTTTTTTTTTTTTTTTTATTTTATTTCAAGCCCTTTAAACCGTTATAGGTCTATTTAGGCTACATAGGAATTACATGAGTATACAATAATTGTACATGATAGCGCTTACATATTTTAGAGTTACGTATACATGTATACAATGATTAAAGAATAAGTTTACAAGGATAATTACAATGAATTTTATACGCTCAAATTACATTTTTTTAAGAATGCGAATATAATAAGACATGCTATAGAATTCGGTTTGGCGACTAGGGGCTCAATATTTAGTGGTGGTTGCAATTTATTTTTACAGTCTGTCAAGTAAGAGCGTGGTCGTGTTAATTTATAAAAAAATTTATTTGATGTAACTTTCATATTTATGTATACATTGTACACATTACAAACAATAATGCAATTCGGTCAATAATGTGTCCAGTCACCACCGGCGTCGATAATTGCCTGGCATCTCCGAGGCATGCTTTCTACTAATTTGACGGCGTATTCTAGTGGCAAGGATCTCTAAATCCGACGAATTTCGTAAGACAACTGCTTCAAAGTGTATGTGCGTCTTCCACGAAGCTTCCGTTTAATATATGCCCACACATTTTCAATAGGGTTTGCATCGGACGAGTGCGACGGCCAATCCAATGTAACAATGCAAGATTGAGTCTTCCACTGAGTACAGAGCTTGCTGCGGTGTTTAGGATCGTTGTCTTCCTGCAGAATCCAATCTTCATTTTTTGTGATGAACCATCGTTTAGCAGATGGCAGTAAAGCCTTTTTGTAGATTTTTATCATTTTCTCGGCATTTAGGTTGTCAGTAAGGAGGTGCAAAGTGCCAAATCCCTGCCTTGAGAAGCAGCCCCAAAGATGCACCTTTATTCCATGTTTTACGGTCCGCTGAACAAGCCTATTGGTGGAAGTTGACCAGGCTCGCGTGAGGACAGAACGTGCCCATATAGAACATTCATCAGTGAAAATGACATTTTCAAAATCTCTATCAATATTCTCATGCGCCCAAGCGAGTCGCTTTGTCATATGTTTTTCAGACAACAGAGGCTTCTTCATTGTGTTACGCCATTTCAGATGATGAGTACGAAGATGGGTTCGGATAGTTTCCTAGGATATATCTGAACTTTTTGCCATTAATTTGGCTTGTCCTTGCCGCAGTGTTAAAGCAGGATTCCGCGAAAACAGATTCACAATTCTTTTTTCATCTTTTTTGTTCACTTTTCCTATCGAGCCACGTTCTGGTAAATCATCGACATTTTTAGCCACTTTATATCGCTGTATCCACTTCTGTACAAATGCCTTCGACTTTTTCATATATTTAGCAGCCGCTGATTGCGACATTTTGGGACCTTTCGGGTGGATGCAAAGGAACACAGCCTCGTAGCGCGACGCGTACTTAGCACTCATGGCGTTTAACGTGATTCTCTTTTAAAAGATCAACGACAACTGAATTTTTGTTGAAAATGCATCAAGGACAAAGCTTTCCTCTATTGGCTCGCGAAAGAATTAGAGCAAAATCTTCCATTACCTGGCGGTGAAGTCGACCACGCTCTTACTTGACAGACTGTAATTGATTATATTTCAAGTGATTAATGAATTCTCTATATTCGGAACATTTGCATAGTGCGTCTTTGACAATCCTAATCCGAGCTAAGGAATCCATTAGGTTGTACGAGTAATGATTGGCTCTAATTCGATCGATAGTAACTATAAATTTTCTGCTGTAATTACGATGGTGAAACCAAGGCTTTTTACTTTTCTCGTAATACAATTTGAAATAGTTTTTGCCCTTGGTTAAACCTTGATTTTTAATTTTGTTATGCGTTAAATTTGAAGCCTTTTTTTTTAATAATTCATAAAAGTCTGTGTATGGAATTTTATTTACATTTAGTTGCGTAGAAATTGCATTAGAAGCTTGTTTAGCGTGTAAGTCTGCTTTTTCGTTTCCAAAGATGTTAAAGTGTGCAGGGAGCCAGTAAAGTCTTATGTTTGTGTTCTCATTATTATTTTGAATATTTGAACTATACTTTTCCTTAATTTCTAATATATGTGCGTTAGTTTTTACATTAATTTTGGTAGAATTTAGACTTTGAAGAACGCTTAAAGAGTCAGAGAAAATGTAGATTTTTTTATTACCGTTATTCAGTGCCACGTCGAGTGCATCTTTCACCGCAACGCATTCTGCTGTGAATATAGATGCGTTTTTATTTATGCTTTTTATTATACTTACATTTAAATTTGGGCTTATGCATGCAGAGCCTACATAGTTAGAATTTACAGATTTGCTACCATCTGTATACACAGCAGATGCGTTGTTTTTATATGAGTATTGATTGAGCAGATCGTTAGCATTTTTTGACTTTTTTAGATGGCATCCTAGATTGGTATCTATCAGAATAGACGTAGGTACGGTTTTATATTCGTGAAGGTAAATACAATAATTTTTGCGGATTTCTAGAATATTTTCTAATTTTACAGTATAAGTGACGCATTTGGAAAGTATCTTGTTGGTTAGAGCTGATTTTTTATTTTTAGTGATGTGATAGTAGCTAAGCATGCTTTTGCTTGTGAGAGAGCTTGAATTTGCTATTGCCTTGAGTAGGTGACGTTTACATATATGTGAAGTTCTATCTCTTATGGAGGTGATCTTAGTTTCAGCTAAAAGGACATTTCGTGGTGTGCTTATGCGATATCCTAACTCCGCTCTGATTGCTGCATGTTGTATGTTTTCTAATTTTTCTGTTATTTTTTTATTGGCAGTGTGATATATAAAGATTCCGTAGTCAATAATTAAGCGAATATAGCTTTTGTATAGGATAATTAGGGTGCTTGGATCTGACCCCCACCAAGTTCCACAGAGAAATCTAATCATTCTCAAGGCCTTGGTGCATTTATTTTGAATATAGTCAACGTGGATATTAAACGTCATTCTGTAGTCAAAATACATACCTAGAAACCTGACTTTTTTACTGGATTTGATTGTGTGATTGTCAATTCTTATTTCAATGCTTCCGGAAGGGATATGTTTGCCGTTGAAATGCATTAGAACAGTTTTGGAGAGAGATATATCTTGTCCCAAATCGAGGTTTTTTTTCATTGTGTCGACAGCTTCTTGGAGTATTTTTGTACCTCTTTTGAGTGATTTTGATTTTATGAAAAGTGCAATATTGTCCGCGAATTGTGAGATTTTTATATTTTATGGAAGATTTTTAGTGATATCGGAGACATAAATTATATATAAAAGGGGGCTTGAGACGCCTCCTTGTGAAACTCCTTTGTAAATGAATCTAGGTTGATTTAGAGAATCAGTGAAAATGCATCTTTCGTGTGTTAACAATTTGATTAATTTGAGGATGCTGTTAGAGCAACCGATTGTTGAAAGCTTAGTTAGTAATGAATCCGAATTAATATTATCGAATGCGCCTGCGACATCGAGGAAAGCGCCCAGTACATCCTTTTTTTTGAGAAAAGCTTCGTCAATGTTTAATGTGAGATTGAGAAGGTTGTCAGTGCAAGATTTGCCTTGTCTAAAGCCGAATTGACTGTTTGGTATGAGGTTGTAAAATTCGAACCACCATTGAAGTCTGTTTAATAGTGTTTTAAACAATTTATAGAGACAGGATGTTAGTGAAATCGGTCTATAATTTATACCATCTGCTTTTTTTATAAAGTGAACGTAGCAGCGCTTCCAACTTTGAGGATAATGTTTTTTGAGAAGCATTTAATTAAAAATGTCTAAAAGTGGAAGTTCGAATTTGATCGGAAGATTTTTGAGAGTTTTAAAGTTGATTCCATCCATTCCAGAGCTAGATTTTTTACTTTTTTTTCCAATGCGGTGTTGAATTCATCGAAATTAAATCGACAGTTAAAAAATTGGCGGCTTATGTTGTCTGTTTCTTTAGGCAGCCAATTCGGGTCGGATTAGGCTCAAGGGGGACTTATTTTGTCTATTAATTTTTCTATTTCTTAGTCGATTTTCGGATATAGATTGAGGTTTTGGATTTATGCAGCTACTTTTAAAAATTTTACATTTTTTCCAAACAAAGCTGGGGTCGATGCAGTGATTTAGGCTTACTGCAAATTTTTTAAAACATTTTTTTTTCTTAAACTTAAACGTTCTTTTGGCTAGGGCAGTCATTTTTTTATAATTAATTAGATCTTCTAAATTTTTTGTATAATTCCATTTTTTGAAAGATGCTTTTCGAAGTCTTTTGATTATATCGCAGTCAGCATCCCACCATGGAACAGGATTTCTTATTTTATTATATTTTTGGAATTTTTTTGCAGGGAGTGCTGGAGACTAAGGCGTCGGTAATAGATTTAAGAAAGAAGTTGTATTTCCTTTTGGGAGAGAGGTTCTCGTAAGATGCCGAGAAAAAGTTATCGTAAGAGTTGTCGAGTTTCGAGTGAAATTTTTCCCAGTCAGTGCGTTTAGATTTTAGTTTAAATGACTTTTGCTCGCAAGATTTTTTTTCTATACAAACGTTAATAAAGACAGGAAAGTGGTCTGAGCGCCAGGGATCATCGCTTACTATAGTTTGAATTTTATGTGCAATATTAGTAGAGGACAGAACAAGATCGATGTTAGACTTTGTGTTTCTATTTAAGTCGATATGGGTGTATGTATTATCGTTGTGTGAGAATAAATCGTGTTCATCTATTGATTTTTCGAATCTTTCTCCATTTAAATCTGTGTACCTACAGTTCCAGTTCTTGCTGTGTGCGTTGAAATTGCCTAGAAGTAAGCAGCTATTGTTTTTGTTTACGTTACCTGCAATTGTGTCCCATTCATTTTGTGTGAGTGTAAGGCCAGGTGCTTTATAGCAGATGATTAAGTCAAGAGGGTTCTCTAAGTTGTTAATGTTTAAGCCGCATATTTCGACCGATTGAAGTGGCGAATTTATATGTGATATTTCTTGAAACAAAAGGTTATTTTTTATGAAAACGACGATACCTCCTCCACGAGAGTGAAGTCTATCTCTTCTAAAAGTCGAAAATCCTGTAAGATGTATGTTATCGTTTATATTTAACCAAGATTCAACACAAATGATGATGTCAAAGTTGTTTTTTATTGTTTGTATTTCCGGGAGGCGCTGCTTAACACTTCTTGAGTTACAAAGTAATAACTTAATAGGATTGGTGTGTTGATTGTAGGTAGACACCATTTTTTTTTTTTTTTTTTTTTTTTTTCTCAGAAGTCTGTTTCGCTACAGCTTTCGGAGAGGGAGTCATCATTATTTTCTAGCAGTTTTTTTCTAATGCGAATGAGTCGATGCTGGAGTTTTTTTTTGTGATATTTTCTTTAATATCCGAGATCATTTTTATTAAATCCGGTAAGTTATTAGTGTAGTCTTTCGCAATTTCCGTAACATTGTGTTTTCCAAAAGTTGCAAAGATAAAGTTGGCTTATCGAAGATTGGCTGGTAGTCTTTCTGGTTTCTCATGAATAAATCTTTCGAAGGAGTGATTTGAGTCGTTATTTATTCTAAGGTGGTGGATGGTTTAACTGTGATTTTAGATCTTTTTAGTGCTTTTTTGACCTTTGTCAAGGTTTTTTGGTTTGAGTCTTGATTTGTTTCGTTGATGGAGCTAACGTCAGAACAAGTAAGTGACAAAGGCCTTTTTGAGCCTTTTGGAGGAGGCATGTGAAATGCCGAGTCGACCTTACTGTATCGAGAGGTGTCAATTGAATTTTTTGTATTGAGTGTTGGAAATTTGAGTGAGTTGGCAAGACTGCGAGTATCTTCTTGGTTTATTGCGTGTTCTTCATTTTTGCAAAATTTTGCTACGTGACTCTCTTCCTTGCATCGGAAACACGTTAGTTTATCTGTTGAGAGATATATCCAGTAGTCTACCTTCAAAATTTATCTTGATAAGCAGTGGAAGCTTAGGAACATCGTTAGGTTCTATGTAGATCTGTCTGCGAAAACCCATAACGTGATTTAGTCCGTTGACACCTGCTTTGATAAAATTCATATTCGATGTTAATTTCATATCGTGTTTTTTAACTCGTCAGTAATGACGGTGTGAAGAATAATCGGGCATACGTTTAATTAAATTATTCTTTTTGCGCTAGATATTAATGGTCTTATTTATAATCTGTGTGCTCCAATGTTTACTTTTGTGCGATTGTTTGTAAGTTTGTCTGCCGTTTTCTTGCTGTTGACGTAAATACAAACACGGCTGTTGGAAATTATTGATATAAACTTTATATTTAACGGGTCTATAATTTTTGCCAAGCTGATAACATAGTCTGGTATAGATATTCTATCGATTGCATCTAAAATAATTGCTTGTTCTTTTGTTGGAAAAATAGTTTGTTGAGCCATTTGAGAGTATGATACTTTGGATGTAGAAGTACTCGCGGATTGATTCATTTTCCCTTTTTTTTTTTTTCTCTTAAGGAGCAAGAAGTTCCTGTGAGCAGAAACTCTTGCAGTCTTAAAAAAAAAAAAAAATTAATAAACGCAAAACGCAAAAGCGCGTGTCGCCTTTAGCGTTATTTACACTACAGAGCACTGTGTTCACTACGCCGCACAATTTTGTAGACGGTATTACTAGAAAGCTCGCTCTCACTCGTAAACACGTCTGTATCGGACAACGGTTTAATCGAGACTTATCGCAACAGAAGTTATTCAGACCTGATAATATCTACGTTATGACCTTAAAATCTGGAAAATTAACTACAGGTATTAATAAATTATTTATAATACTAATACATATTTAATGCATAATTATAATTTTTAAAAAAGTTATTTAATTTTAGATCTCTTTAGAACTTAGCTAAAAGAAGTGCACTATCCTAATGTAGGTTCATTAAGTGTTTTGTTGATTGATTCATGGAGTGACCGCTACCTTTCAGCAGTGCGATAAGTTCAACTCAGAAATAAAGAAGTTATTTTGGAGTCGATACGAAAAGGAACAACAAGTAAAATTTAGCCACTCAATGTATTAGGATTCAGAATATGGAAAAATTATTTCAGACATTTCTTTGACGGTGTCATATTAATGAATGAAGATTTAAATATTCATGAACGTAATAATATAAGCATTCTCTAATCTTTAGTACGTAATCAATTGACCTCACCAATGTATGTAAATTTATTATATATTGTAAAATACGCTTGATTTGAAAGTTGTTACACAGATATAAAACCTGGTGAATTTGAAAATCCAATTGATTTTGCTTTTGGGTTGAAATCTAGTGCTCGGTATGAAGTAGAAGAATGTTCTAATGTTACAATTATAAAATGTGCTTGGTGTAAAAAGACGTTATCTTTGAAACACTCTTTTTATGATTATCATAAAAGTTTATCTTAAAAACCCTAATAATAAATTTTTACTTCTCATGCAGACTTATATATTGAATAAAATAAATACAGAATTTGTTACACAATATGAATTGATAAGATGTAAATATAATGAAATATTTTAAAATATATAAAGTAAATAAACATTTTATTTATTTTTAAATTTCTCAAACTATAGATTAAGGATTTTCTAGTATAACTTACTTCTTAAAAAATAATTTTCAAGTTGAGTGAAATAACGACCTACTACTATGATTGTACACAAATCCCACACAGCAGGAAAGGTTTTTAAAATGTTTTTAAAAGGTTTCATGAAAGAATGAAAAGTTTTTAAAAAGCTTTCAAAAAATGTTTTTAAAATGAGTTTATGTCCGTTTTTGTACCCTTCAACAACGTTTCCTCAATCCTTTTATAAACCTTTCGATATAAGTTTTAAAAACATTTCTATAAAAGTTATAGAAATATTTAAAAAAACATTTTTGAAAGTAGCTGATGAAACCTTTTAAAATACTTTTTTAAAACCTTTTTAAAAACTTTTATTAAGTATTTTATATATTTTAGAAATTTATTATTTATTATGATTATACATATTTTTAACATCCGCATTATATTTAATCGTTTATTCGCATTGTCGCACATGTTATTTTACACATTATTTTACGGAAGAAAACGCAGAAAAATGATTCACCTACGGTGGGATCGAACCCGGGTTCTTCGCATTATAAAGCAGACGCCCTAACCATTATGCTATACAACGCTTGTAGAACTAAAATTTAAATTTGAATCATAAGTTACATGGCAATCCATATACACTTGTATTAATTTTACATTTAAAATTTCTTTTGTAGTGTAAAGTATTTTTTAAATTTAAGATATAATTAAAAATTTAATATATTTAAATACATAATTTCACTCTTGAGATCTTACTACATATACTAGTATAATAAATTTTAACTGTCGATGTATTTTTATCCAAAATAAAAAATAAACTTTTAAGATAACAAATAGCTCTGCTACAAGATTACGATTAATATTCTATGCACTTCTCATGGAAGCTTACAACATGCTTGTATGAAATTTTCTAAAAATCTTCCCGATAAACTTTTATGGAAGCTTACAGAAATTTTTTCTTAAGGATTTGGCTGAAGTTTACATGCAATATTAACGCGAAAGTTTATCGATAGCTTACAGTAAAATTGCAAAATACTTTCAAGAAAGCTTCCAGTTTTTGATTTTTAAAAGGTTATAGAAGGTTTCGAAAAAAGAAACATTTTTAATTAAATATTATTAATTAAATATTTCTAAGAAATTGTGCAGTGTCCTTGCTAAAATATTACGACAAAATATTTCAAGAAACTTCCCTGTATTCTTACGTAAAATATTTTGTAAAATCTTCCAGCCAGTTTGCTTCAAGTTTTCATCGAAACATTTACCAGAAATTTTGCAGCGACTTTACTAAAATATTACGATAAAATACTTCAAGAAACTTCCCTGTATTCTTTCATAAAATGTTTTGTAAAATGTTCCAGCAAGTTTGCTTTAAGTTTTCGTTGAAACACTTATACGAAATTTTGCAGCGACCTTCTTAAAATGTTTTAACTAGATGTTTTAAAAAACTTCACAGGAATCTTTCTTGAAATGTTTTGTGAAATGTTCCAGCAGGTTTGCTTTAAGGTTTTGTTAGAACATTTATACGAAATCTTGCAACGACTTGTTGAAAATGTTTCAACTAGATGTTTCAAAAAATCTCACAAGAATCTTTCTTGAAATGTTTTGTGAAATACTCAAGCAATGTTGATGTAAGATTTCTTTGTAAGATTTCAATGTAATGTTTTTATTATCTTAAAAAGATATTTCAATGTTATGTTTCTTTGAAAAACATCTGCAAGGTTTTAATATAAGCTTTCTACAAGTTTTCACTGAAACCTTACATTGAATCTTCAACTGAAATCTTTCGTGCTACGTAGGATTCTATTGTGATAATAATTCAAAAAATCCTTTTAGGAACATTCTCATAATCTTTTTAAAAATGTTTCGTGAAACCTATTAGAAACATTTTTTGAAAGTTTTCTGAAAACATTTTAGAAATGCTTTTAAAAAATTTATAGAAAGGTTTCATTAAAATATTACATAAATGTTTTAAAATCCTTTTTATAAAGCTTTTCATACAATGATTTCGAAACCTTCTGTGAAAGGTTTCAGGAAAGGTTTCTGTAAAGTCTCTGTTATATTTTGTTTTTTGGTTTCTTAGAAATATTTCGGGATGGTTCTCAAAATCTTATGAAAAATTCTTTTGTGAAAGATATTTGAAAGGTATTACAATTTATATAAAAACATTTTTGAAAGGTTTTTAGTGAAATCTTTTTAAGAAAGTTTCTTTGAAACCTTTTGTGCTGTGTGGGATGTTACACCGCCATCCCGCTTATTTTTTAAAAATATTTTATGACCCAAGAACACGTTTTTTGCCATTTCTTGTTTCGAACATCTAATTTATTTCATTTCTAATTTTGAAAAATTTTAATTTTAAAAGTACTTTAGGTACGCTTCCGAACTCAAAGTCACGTTAGATATAACTGACGAAATATAATCTCAAACTATTGTTGTTTCAGTCAAGCGGCATTATCCATGAATAGAAATAAATGTTACACAAGCACAGGGAGATAAAGACCAAATCTTATCTGTAATTACATTTAAATGAATAAAATTCACGAATAAAAATAGATTCAATACAAACACGCAAGAACAATATTGAATTTGTCTTGATTAAAATTTGCATACAATAATATTTACATAAAAGAAAAGTTCGAGTACTAAATCATAAGACATGTAAACTTTGATATTCAATTTTGTCATTGTAGAACAATTCTTAATTTCATTGAGTTTATTAAAAATTTTTAGCATTAAATTTTAATTTAACATTATCGTCATATGTGTATTGAATAATTTACAAAAGCTTTTAGCCCAAAATAATAAAGAAAAAACTAGTTTTACCCTTATAAAAAATAGGGGATGCTATTCCTAAGCACCAAAAGAATGCTCACTGGAGCGTCTTTTTTAAAATAATGAATAAAATTTGTTCTATTAAAAAATTCTAATTCCCTCTTGTAATAATAGAAAAAGAATAATTTTTGGAGGTGAACTACAAGGGTAGCTTATAAGTTTAAGATTAATGGATTCGAGGTTTGTGGATTATGATTTTAAAAGTTTATAATAACATAATACTGAAAAAAAAATTTGCATGTAAATAAAAAGAAAAAAGAAAAATTTACTGCCAATCTTCTAACGATGAAGAGCTAGGGGGTAGTGAACCAGAGATGAGTAGGAAGATTTCCAGAGACATGGTAAAAATGCGAGGAAACTTTTGCGCGCCAGAAGCTGCTGCCGCCTTACGGTCTAACAGCGAACTGACATGCACATTAGAAAGAGAGGAAACATTTACGCGCATGATAGAAAGAGAGGGAACGTTTATGCGCATAATAGAAAGAGAAGGAACGTTTACACTATTTATGATAGAAAGAGAGGAAGCGTTTCCGGGTATAATAGAAAGAAAGGAAACGTTGGTGCGCATGATAAAAAGAGAAGGAAAGTTTACACGCACATTTTGTGTAAACGCAGCAAATGTACGAAGACTCAGAAGAGCGTTTTAACAGCTTTTGCTGAGCAATCTCCCGACATGTTTAAGAGTCAAAAATAATTTTCAATAACTATTTTACTGTTGAAGGAATCATTTCATGTAACAGATCATTTTATAAAATGTAACAGAACATAAATATTCTTTATAAAAATTCACTTGTGATTTAATTACCAAAAGTCTAAAAAATATATAACATTTAATATTCATGTATCAAATCGTTCCTGCAGACACAAATAAATTATTTATATAATTAAATATTGTAATACTGTTTTTTTCTAAATATTCCGTTTGTTGTAGTAATGTTAACTAACAAGGACTCGCAGGTAATGGGTCTAGTGAATTTTCTTTCAACAAAGCTTGAGCTTTCCAACTTCTTTTAATTTAAAAAATGTATATGTAAAATGTATCTACAAAAATTTCGAAATTTTAGCACCATTACACTTAGCATAAGCCGTTCATTATTCATTAAGAAGAAAATATATCTTGTGATATATTTGGAGATGCTAGTGCAATTCATGTTGATTTTCTTTGAAAATCTGACGTTTGCAGGATCGTTCGAATATTTTTTACCACAATAAATTTTAAGCGTTTATCAATTTCTAATTGAATATTTTTTTATTAATTAATATAAATCAATAGCAAAGCCTTCTCCTCAACGTAATTAAAATAAAATATATTTAAGATATTTTTAGGAAGAAGACTGTAAAGAATTTATTTTTTATTAAAATATGTATTTGAATTAGCAATAATACTATGTACAAAAACTAAATATACATAAAAATTTTGTACATAATAATATTATGTAAGAAAAACTTTAAATACACGTATTTTTTAATTCATATTTAAAAAACTTAACTGAATTTATACCCTAACGTTTATATTTTTTGTAAACATAACACGCACACACGGCGCGCTGGCTCATGCACAAGTTGTTGCTCGCGCGTCAGTTCAAAGAGCTAGCATTTGTTTTTGTAAAATCGACTCGCCAATTCATGCGTGCGTTGTTTCTAGTGCGATAGTTTAAAAAGCTCTCACTTGTTTTTACTTTAAAATTTTAATTTTAAATAATTGTATTGATTACCAAAAATTGCCCGTTTCACCTTATGATAAACTTCAAGCTCAAGCTTTGTTAAAAGAAAATTCACCAGACCCATTCACTGCGAGTCCTTGTTAGTTAACATTAGTACGAGGGTGGTTCAAATATGATCGAGACAAATGCTCTGACACATTTATTTACTATCGAAAAAATTTACAAAAATTTACAGTTTTTCTAGGTACTCCCCTTACAAGTTACGCATTTTGTCCACCTTTTCGGAAGCTTTTTGATGCCGGTATCAAAGAATTCCTTGGGCAACTCGGACAGCCATCTGCGCACGAACTCCTCTACCTCGTCATCGGTGTTGAATCTTTGACCTCCGAGGGCTTCTTTCAGTGGTCCAAACATGTGGTAGTCGCAGGGTGATTAATCCGGACTGTAGGGGGGATGTTCTAGTACCTCCCACCCCAATTTTGATATTGTATAGAGCATGAGACGCGCGGTATGAGGGCGCGCGTTATCCTGAAGAAGAATCGCACTTCGTGCTAGAATGCTCCTCCGTTTCAAGCGATAAGCGGGTTTCACGTGGGTTTTAAGAAGGTTAGAGTAGTATGCAGCATTGATGGAACGTTGGGTGCGCAGGAAATCGACGTACAGCACGCGCCGTCGGTGCCAGAACACAGTACACATAACCTTACCTGCGGACCTGGTTATCTTCGCTTTGACTGGCGCCCCTTCCTCCTTCTTCCTCCACTCTTTAGATGACACCTTGCTTTTGTTTGTAGTGAAGATTCGCGTTGAAAAACCGCCTCCCTCCACCTCGTATCGCATCAGCAAGCGGCGACAAACTTCCAGCCGCGTGAATTTTTGCTCGAAGCTCAACAGTTGAGGAACCCATCGCGCCGTTATTTTGCGATATTGAAGGTGTTCGTGGATGATAGATTCTACACTACCAATACTGATGCCGAGTTCAGTTGAAATGTCTCGAACATTTATCTTACGGTCCTCCAAAATGAGTTGTTCTACGCGGCAAATTTTGTCTGGTGTGATGCTGGTTCGCGGTCGACGATGATGCGGCTCATTCTTGACGGTTTCGCGACCATCTTTGAATGCTTTAGCCCATTCAAACACAGCAGCCCTACTCAGGCACTCACTATCGAACTGATTTCGCAAACGCAGAAAAATTTCCGTGTCTTTAACGCCTTTCCACACTAGAAAATGAATGACAATACGTTGCGCAACGGCGGTCGGAACTTGACGTTCACTCATGATCGTAGCACGCGCGTGAAACATGCACTTCCGACGAAAACTATGCCACACTGTTCGTAAGGGACCCAGCTATCACATAATCAAGCCACGACCTTCAAAATATACATGCGCGCCATCTACAGCGTTTGTCTCCATCATATTTGAACCGCCCTCGTACAACAAACGAAATATTAAAAAAAAACAGTATTACAATATTTAATTATATACGAGGTCTGGCTATTAAATAACGAGACTGCGCGCCTAGAGGGCGCCGTAGAGGGGTAAGGAAAAAAATGAGAAGTGCGTTGGGTATCTAGATATCTTTTCTATGCACGTACCAAAACACGTTCGCGTCACTATTATTGTATTTGTGCAGTAGCGGTTTGAAACGAACGTGTTTTTTTTTGTTTTGTGCCAAGATTGTGCTGTGCGTACCTAGTTTGACAACAAACTTGTTATCAGTTAGTGAGCTTATCAGGAACGGCAACAATGTTGTATTTAAAGAAAAGCATTGTTATATTTATGACAAAAATGATGCTTTAGTTGGAGTGGCAGATTTAACTGATGGTGTTTACAAGTTGAGGTTGCAATCACCGAATTACGTATTGGCAGCTCCTGCAGTTACTGGAGAATTATGGCACAGAAGGGTAGCTCACATCAACAGTCAAGACATAAATAAAATAGAAAAAGGCATTGTAGATGCCTTATCATATGATGGTTTGTTTGACATAACAAAAGCAGAGTGTACAACTTGTTGTGAGGGAAAGCAGATGAGGTTACCATTCTTTCATGTTGGTCAAAGAAGTACAAAGACGTGTCATCGGATACATAGTGATTTTTGTGGACCAATGGAGGTGAATTCTCTAAATGGCAGTAGGTATTTTGCTATTTGTTGACGATTACAGTCGGATGACTTTCCTTTATTTTCTCAAACAGGGTAAGAAATCAACAAGGTAAGAAAATAAAGATTTTTCACACTGATAATAGACTTAAATACTGCAGTAAAGAATTTAAAAATTATTTAAAGCACTATGGCATTATTTACCAGAAAACAAATAGTTATACGCCAGAACAAATTGGTGTTTGTGAGAGGGCTAACCGCACAGTCATTAAAAAGGGCAAATGTCTATTATATGATCCAAAGCTGGGCAAGAAATTTTGGGCAGAGGCAGCCAGTACAGCTGTTTATTTGAAAAACAGGTCCATTGTGTCAGGAGTACCAAAGACCCCTTATGAACTGTGGCATGGATCTAAACCTGACTTAAGCCACATCAGACTATTCGGAAGCAAGGTGATGGTACATATCCCCAAGGAGAAACGCCTAAAGTGGGATAAGAAGGCCATACAGCATATCTTAGTCGGATATGGAGAAGATGTGAAAAGATATAGGTTGTATAATCCTACCAAGAACACCATCATCACCAGCAGGGATGTTATTGTGATGGAAGGCGAGACAGATTGCAACATTGCAACCAGCGAAGAAGCTATATGGATACCAGATGATGGGACAGCACAGCATAGTGTGGAGACACCAGCAGTTAGCGTAGAGGAGAAGAGCAGCGATTCAGTGGGGGTGTACTGTGTTCCAAATGTAGATGATCAAAGTGACAGCTCTTTAGATTCTTCAGTATATACTGACGGTGCAGACACACTGCATGAGAATGCAGAAGTGCTGGTGCAGGATGTCCAGACGTCATCAGTTCCAGAGTCGGAGCCATGTGTACGAACAAGGCGCCGAAGGAAACAGCCTGAGAGGTTGTAGTAACTTGTGTGTATCCAGTACTGCTCCAAAATTTGAGGAAATCTCAATCTCAGAGGCTCTCGAGGGGCCTGAGAGGGAGCAGTGGAGGCGTGCCATGGCTGATGAGTTGCAGTCATTTGAAGACAATGACGAGTGTAAGCTCGTTAAAAATCCTGGTGATGTGTCTATAGTGAAGTGTCGTTGAGTATTTGTAAAAAAGTTTGATGTGGACAATAATGTAAGGTACCAGGCTTGGCTTGTGGCCAAAGGCTTTACGCAAAAGCCAGGTGTAGATTATACTCGTACTTATACGCCTGTAATTCGTCATTCCACTCTAAGATTATTGTTTGCTCTTAGTGTTAAAATGGGAATGAGCATAACACATTTAGATGCAACTACAGCATTTTTAAATGGTATTCCAAAAGAAAAAATGTATATGTCAATACCTGAAAGTTTTGCAAACAAAAGTGGGGGAAGCGTGTTAAGATTAAAACGAGCTATTTACGGTTTGAAGCAGTCATCTTTAGCATGGTATGAGCGAGTAAAAAATTGTCTTTGTAAATTAGGTTTTAATAACAGTCAATATGAATTATGTTTATTTGAAAAAACTGAGGGTAATATAAAAATGATTATTGGGTTATATGTCGATGATTTTTTAATTTTTTCTAACAATGACAATCATACTAAAAAATTGAAAAATGTATTAGCTTTAGAGTTCGAGTTAAAGGATTTGGGTCCTGTCCCACAGTATCTGAAAATGAGATTTCATGTAAACAAAGATAAAAATGTTATTACTATTAATTAAACAAAGTACATTGAACAATTACTTAAAAGATTCCAGATGTCTGATTGTAAACCTCAAAGTACTCCCATTGAACCAAAACTAAATATAGAGAAATCTACAGAATGTTTACATAATGTTTCTTATCAAAAACTCATTGGCAGTTGAATTATTTGGTAGTACTAACAAGGCCAGACATTGCTTATGCTTTTAGCTATCTCAGCCAGTTTAATACTTGTTGTAATGTAAATTGTTATACAAGGGTAGACCCAAAAGTAACCGCTGACTCATAAATACAGGTAGTTTTAAAAAAACAATTACTGCGATTGACAATACCACCTTTTAACAACTTAATGTGAAAAATACATAACGGTACGTTTATTATTATTTCTTTTACAGACATCCAAAGTGAACGCTCTCAGTGAATTTGTAAATATGGAAAAAATCGGGCATCGTTATGTGATACAATACTTTCATTTGGAAGGTCTAAGTCCAACCGATATCAAAGCCGAGTTGGATTCTACTCTAGGGAAGTCTGCTCCTTTGTTTACAACGGTCAAATATTGGGTAGCTGAGTTTAAGCGAGGTCGTACGAGCTGCCAAGATGAACAACTCAGTGGTCGACCAAGTGAGGTCACTACGTCAGAAAATGTGAAGAAAATCCACAAAATGGTATTGGATGATCGTCGACTAAAAGTGCGCGAGATAGCAGACATGGCAGACATTTCAAAAAGTGCTGTGCATCACAATTTAACCGAAAATTTGGACATGAGAAGGCTGTGCGCAAGATGGGTGCCGCGTTTGCTCACAATGGAGCACAAACAGCAACGTGAGGATGTTTCCATCGAGTGTTTGACAATGTTTCGCAGCAATAAAGCCGAGTTATTGCGTCGATTCATAACCATGGACGAAACATGGGTCCATCATTTTACACCTGAGACCAAGGAGCAGTCAAAGCAGTGGACTAAAAAGGAAGAACCGGCTCCAAAGCAAGCAAAGACAGTTCAGTCAGCTGGCAAGGTCATGGTATCTGTTTTCTGGGATGCACATGAAATAATATTTATTGATTATCTCCAAAAAGGAAAAACAATCAACGGCGCATATTATGCAGCCTTATTGCAGCGTTTGAGTGATGAAATCAAGAAAAAACAGCCCCATCTGACGAAAAAAAAGTGTTGTTTTATCACGACAACGCACCAGTCCACACGTCCGTCATTGCGATGGCTAAAATCGATGAGTTGAAGTTCGAATTGCTTCCTCACGCACCCTATTCGCCAGATCTTGCTCCTTCGGATAATTTTCTTTTTCCGAATTTGAAGAAATGGCTCGGTGGCTAAAGATTTGCTAACAATGAAGAGGTAGAGTCAGCGGTTAATAGGTATTTTGAGGAGCTTGACAGTTCCTACTATAAAGCGGGTATCGAAGCTATTGAACATGGTTAGGAAACGTGTATCAAACTGAAAAGAGAATATGTTGAAAAATAAACATTTTTGCAATTTTTTTACTGTTTTCTTTGTCGGGTCGGGTACTTTTGGGACTGCCCTCGTAATTATGCTAAACAAATATCGAGATACTTATAATGTACCAAAAATTATTGTTTAAGATATACCAGTAATGACATGAATTTACAAGGTTTTGTAAACAGTGATTAGGCATCTGATGCCATAGATGAAAAATCCTATACTGGATTCTGTTTCATGATGTCTGGGTCAGCAATTTTCTGGCAAAGCCGTAAACAGAAGTCAGTTAGTCTGTCTAGCACTGAATCTAAGTACACAGCTATGTCTGAAGCTTCTAGAGGGGCTGTTTATTTAAGAAATTTAATTCATGAGATTGCTGGACAATTATTTGTAATTGATTTGCATTGTGATAATCAAAGTGCCATGAAATTGGCCTTTAGTCAACAGTGTCATAACGTGTCATCGATCCAATTTTTACTTCTTCATAAGACCGGAAGTGCTGGTCAGCCAGGCCGTGTGCCATTGATCGAAACAAGTGATAGTCCAAGGGAGCAACGTCTGGAGAATACGGTGGGTGGGGTAGGACTTCCCATTTCAAAGTTTCTAAGTATATCTTGACTACTTTCGCAACATGGGGTCGAGCATTGTCACGCTGTAAAATCACTTTATCATGTCTCTCGTTGTATTTCGGTCGTTTGTCTTTCAATGTTAGGCTCAAACGCATTAATTGCGTTCGATAACGATCGCCTGTGATTGTTTTAGTCGGTTTCAACAACTCATAATACACTACGCCGAACTGGTCCCACCAAATGCACCCACTGAGCATGACCTTGGAACCGTGAATATTTGGTTTGGCCGTCGACGTGGAAGCATGGCCGGGATATCCCCATGATTTTCTGCGCTTGGGATTATCGTAGCAAACCCATTTTTCGTCCCCAGTCACAATGTGATGTAGAAATCTCTTCCGTCTTTGCCTTGCAAGCAGCTGTTCACAAACACACAAACGCCGTTCAACATCTCTCGGCTTCAACTCGTACGGCGCCCAATTTCCTTGTTTCTGAATAATTCCCATGACTCTCAGGCGTTTTGAAATGGCTTGTTGCGTCACTCCCAATGATCCTGCCAATTCTTGTTGCGTTTGACACGAGTCTTGATCAAGTAATGCCTCCAATTCTGCATCTTCGAAAACCTTCTTTCTTCCACCGGCATGCTGATCTTTGACGTTAAAATCGCCGTTCTTGAAGCGTTGAAACAACTCTTGGCACGTTCTTTTACTAATAGCGGCCTCACCATAAGTATTTGAGAGCATTCAATGAGCCTCAGTCGCAGATTTCTTCATATTAAAGCAGAAAATTAAAATCTTCCGCAAATGACGAGAATTCGGCTCGTAAGCTGACATGTTTAATCAAGAATAACTTTATGATGCAGACACAAATCGATTAATATTTTGATGGCGTTATGTTTACAAATACCTAAGCTTATTGTATGACATCTATGATCTATTTATTTCAAATACCACTTACCGCTACAGCCATCTATTGCGAGACGGCGGAAGCAAAATTGTACACCCAATATTAATGTCATTAATGATAAAATGAGTAAAATCAAATATATTTCTACTGAGAAAATACCTGCTGACATACTGACTAAGGGTTAGTGTCATGTAAAACATTACAAGTTCATGAATATGTTAGGAATTGTAAGTGCATAATGTTTCGCTTATTTTGATAAGTGGGGGTGTTAGTATGTATAGTAACTATATTAAAATAAATTATTTGTAATTTCTGTTTTACCTCTGCTTTAGCTACTACTAACACTATCTAGTGAGTAAGTTTGAAACTAAATTCAGAATGTACACGTCACATATGTACTATCTACATTTTATAAAATAAAAGCTTAGAACGTTGCGAATAGCCAACAAGTCTTAAAACTTTAAATAGTAAAATAGTTATTGAAAATTATTTTTGACTCTTGAACAAGTCGGGAGATCGCTCATCAATGTAAATTAATAGTTTGAATTAGCAAACCTGAAAGACAAAAACAAAAAAATGAAATTTTTAATTGAAGTATTATTTAATTAAAATTTTTCAATTCCCGATATTAATATTTCATTAGTTTAAATATCTAAATATTGAAAAAAAAAAAAAAATTTAACCATGAAGAATTCGATCTCGAATCTCAGGGGTAGAAAGAAATAACTTAATCCGCATGGCTAGCGGAAGAAGTTACTATCTTATTTCAAAAATTGACATCCGCTCATCTGATTTTCCGTAACGTAACTTAGAGAATAATTATTGAGTTGATTGCTAATTATTTGTAATTCAATTGTAATAATTAACTAATAAAATATCATTTGCCACTTCTTTCTTTATGAACTAAAAAAAGAGGCGATAAAAATCTTCCATCGCCTAAGATTTTAGGTTGAATCGTACACCCATGGCTAGTAGAAGTTACAGATTGCATCAGGTATTGTATTTGTCTTCCTCCATTAGCCGCCAATGTTTTTTCAGAATGTATTTCCAACTAAAATCAACTTTGATCTGAATTGCAAACATTTTCTATACCTTTTTCTTGAACAAGTTTAATTTTAGTGATAAATTCGTAAGCTTTTCTTTGTAAATAATCTGTTACTTCGACAGTTCTTTTGGTAAAAACTTAATTTTTCTACTAATAATCCTGTAAGCTTTTTTATAATTATTTACGTAGTGATTCAACGCTTTAAATCTGAAATCCTTGTGCCCAATATCCCCTTAAGCTTGTAAAGCCCATTTCTGCAAATCTCTATCATGAACAATAAGACCGGCATCGATTGCAGTTTTAAAATTGTATAATATAAATTAACAAATTCTGCCTATTCTTTCTCTGTTACTTCCTCCTTTATTCAAAGTTTTTCCACAACGTTTTAGTTGCGTAATTGATTGCACTTATCGGAATCGATTTTGAACAGTTTTTAATGCAAGATTTTTGGTTACCTTACTTCTCCAGAATTCTACGGCACGTGCTTCATAGTCATGATCCGATTTTTCTAAATCTGATGTGCATTCTTGTATATCTTTATCTATCTACCAGATTTTGTCATTATTATTTTTTTTTTTTTTTAACATTTTCATTTTAACATCTTCTATGTCAATCTCTTGCTGTGTTATTGGCGTATTATCTAACTTGAAGCCTTAGAATGTTATTAGGAGTATATTTATTACGTTGATGAGATTGAAAATCATTTTGAGAGCCTAAAACATAATTTATGTTAAATAAAATTAAACTTCAATAAATAATCTAGCTTTTATTGTTAGTGTACATGAATTATTCATGCACTAATCGTGAAAAGATAACTTATATAAATAGAATAAATTATTTTATCTAAAACAGTTAATCAAATATTTTTACTACCTATAAATAAACATTAAACTCTTTGACAGTTTTTTATATGCTATAAAACTAGATTTAAATTGTCTGCGTAAAAATTTTCAAAGCTATGGGCTATTTCAATAAAAAATAACTAAATTTATTCTGTTTTTTTTTTTTATTTTTTGTGATTTAATTGTATATAGCAAGTTATAAATAAATACATAACACATTGCTTTATTTAAGTTTATACAATATTTGCATGGTTCGCTCTATAAACTGAACATATGCAAACAACAGAGTAATTGACAATATTTAAAAACTATATACTGAAATCAATTAACTAACTCAGTAAGCCAAACTTTTTTTTTAGATATATATATATATTCATACTGTTAGAAAATTTTGCCTTTTTTGAGAAAATTTTTAACAAGTTTCACAATAGCTTGAATACCTAAAAAATATTTCATAAACGACCTATGCTATGGAGAAATAAATATATTAAACAGGACTGTACTTACCAAAAGATTAAAAGGATTGTAATGTATGTATAAAAGTGTAAAACTATAAAAAAATTATAGATTTCCGTACACTTCTGAACTCAAAGTCACGTTTGATATAACTGTCGAGATATAATTTCAAACTGTTATTGGTTCATTCAAACAAAATTATCTATGAATAAAAATAAATATTACACAAGCATGGCGAGATAAAGACCAAACCTTATTTGAAAGATATTTAGTGAATAATTATCTACATCACAATATGATAATAAAATCACTTTAAAGGCAAAAAACCCCCAAAAGAAATTTTTTTCCAAAAACTCCTAAACGGGTCTCATTAATCTTTTTATTTTCTACATGAAAGTGCAATTTATAACTTTATGTAACTGATTTAATAAATTTTACCCAAAGAAAAGCATAAAAATTGCCCATTCACCTTTAAAAAAAAAGGGTTGTAACTCTTTGCTATAATAGTTGTGCCCATTGAAGCGCCTTTTTAAAAGAAATCATTTGCCGTTAGTTTTATTTTGAAACTCCTAAAACTTGAGATAATAAGAAAAATTTGTTTTTGGGGGTGAACTTTAAGGATACTTTCACCCACATATTACAAAATGAAAGAAATCGGTGATGTACTCATGAGGTAGTTTTCTTGTAAGTGAAACAACATGCCGTGATTGGTTTCGTCGCTTTTAAGACGGTGATTTCGATATTGACGACCGTATGCGTGAAGGAAAGCCAAAAACCTTCGAAGATGCTGAATTGGTGGCATTGCTTAATGAGGATTCATGCCAAACGAAAAATAAGCTTGCTTCAGTATTAGGAGTTACCCGCTAAGCCATTTCCATTGCTGTGTATTTGGTGGAACCAGGTCGGTGTTCTTTATTATGATCTGTTGAAATCAAATGAAACCGTCACTGCGCTACGGTATCAAATTCAATTGATGCAATTGATCCAAGCACTACGCAAGAAACGGCCAAAATACGAGCAGAGGCACGGAAAGTGATTCTTTTGCATGACAACGCTCGGCCTTACGTGGGCTCGTTAAAACCTACTTTGAAACGCTCAAATGGGGAGTCTTACCCCACCCGCCATATTCCCCAGATATTGCGCCGCTCGATTATTGCTTGTTCCGTTCTATGGCACACAGTCTGGCTGATTAGCAATTCCGCTCATATGAAGACATCAAAAATTGGCTTGATGTATGGACAGCTTCAAAAGATGAACACTTTTACCGTAACGGTATTCAAGTTCTGTCAGAAAAATGGGAAAAAGTTGTAGCTAGCGATGGGCACTACTTTGAATGATTCATTTGTAACAATTTTTTATAATAAAGTTGCATTTTCATTAAGAGAAACAGCAAGAACTTAGTTGCGTATCTAATAAATACTTATTAGAGTTATTTGAACTATTTGTTTTAAGTGCGTTAAAAAACCGTATTATTAAAGCAACTTTAAAAAATAATTTCGAACTTAGTATGATTGATCTTGAAAGATATGGAAAACTAGGTATTTGTACGACTTATTCCGAGCAAATGGTATGCAATTCATGTTTTTTGATTACACTTCATCTATGAATAAGATGATGGTGAAGTGTTTCGAAAAGTTTAGTATGAAACAGTGTATCAGAAATAAACCGGTCAAATTCAAAATAAAGTTGTGAGCACTATGTTCTTCTGGTGAATATTTATATGATCTTGATTTCTACGCAGGAGCATTTAGTACTGATGTGCGTAATCCATTAGATTCAGTATGTTTAGGATCAAGAGTGATAATCATTTATGATAAACTTCGTACTGATGATAAAAAAGATTCTAAAGATGTCGTACAAGAAGTATAGGAATATTATATTACTAAGTTCTCCAATACACAGCGATCAAGACAACAACCAGCGACTTATTCATTACTGGATGAACATGAGATAAAGATAAGGCCACGTAGAAAATGTAGCATACTGAAGTGTTCTGTATAGACTCGGAAATTGTGCTCTAAATTTAAAGAATATCTGTGCAAAAGTCATGAAAATGATCACTCATAATTTCACCTATACCTCTGATAATGCATTTGTTTATACCATATTTACACTAATAATTTAAAGTCTGACAAAGAAATATCACGAAAGTTTTGGTCATGATTATTCCTGTAGCATCGACTACCGCCTTTGGTTATTTAAAATTACAAATTTTGTATCTATTTATTTAAATAATTTTATATAAACAATTACAAATTATAAAAAAAAAAACACGGGAACTTTTTTTTGGCTATGCCATTAATCCAACAGTTAGTTTAATGCTTTCTAACTTAGATTCGACACATGATTTAATGGATTAAATTTTCTTTTCTTCTTCACAAGGTAAACACGAACATACAGTCTGTCAAGTAAGAGCGTAGTCGTGTTAATTTATAAAAAAATTCATTTGATAAAACTTTCATATTCATATTTACATTGTACACATTACAAACAATAATGCAATTCAGCCAATAATGTGTCCAGTCACCACCGGCGTCGATTATTGCCTGGCATCTCCGAGGCATGCTTTCTACTAATTTGACGGCGTATTCTAGTAGCAAGGATCTCCAGATCCGACGAGTTTCGTAAGACAACTGCTTCTAAGTGTATGTGCGTCTTCCACGAAGCTTCCGTTTAATATATGCCCACACATTTTTAATAGGGTTTGCATCGGGCGACTGCGACGGCAAATCCAATGTAACGATGCCAGATTGAGTCTTCCACTGAGTACAGAGCTTGCTGCGGTGTTTAGGATCGTTGTCCTTCTGCAGAATCCAATCTTTATTTCTTGTGATAAATCATCGTTTGGCAGATGGCAGTAAAGCCTTTTTGTAGATTTTTATTATTTTCTCGGCATTTAGGTTGTCAGTAAAGAGGTGCAAAGTGCTGAATCCCTGCTTAAAGAAGCAGCCCCAAAGATGCACCTTTATTCCACGTTTTACGGTCCGCTGAACAAGCCTATTGGTGGAAGTTGACCAGGCTCGCGTGAGGACAGAACGTGCCCACATAGAACATTCATCAGTAAAAATGACATTTTCAAAATCTCTATCAATATTCTCATGCGCCCAAGCAAGTCGCTTTGTCATATGTTTTTCAGACAACAGAGGCTTCTTCATTGTGTTACGCCATTTCAGATGATGAGTACGAAGATGGGTTCGGATAGTTTCGTAGGATGTATCTGAACCTTTTGCCATTAATTTTGCTTGTCCTTGCCGCAGTGTTAAAGCAGGATTCCGCGAAAAAAGATTCACTATTCTTTTTTCATCTTTTTTGTTCACTTTTCCTACCGAGCCACGTTCTGGTAAATCATCGACATTTTTAACCACTTTATATCGCTGTATCCACTTCTGTACAAATGCCTTCGACTTTTTCATATATTTAGCAGCCGCTGATTGCGACATTTTGGGACCTTTGGAATGCAAAGGGACACAGCCTCGTAGCGCGACGCGTACTTAGCACTCATGGAGTTTAACGTGATTCTCTTCCAAAAGATCAACGACAACTGAATTTTTGTTGACAATGCATCAAGGACAAAGCTTCCGTCTATCGGCTTGCAAAAAAATTAGAGCAAAATCTTTTATTACCTGTCAGTGAAGTCGACCACGCTCTTACTTGACAGACTGTAAACGCGGGATGGTTGCATAGCAATCAAACGAGCGAAAGAGATAGAGAACGAAAGAGATAGAGATTAGGAAAAAATAATTGCATTAAATCAAGAAGAAAAACTCACATGACATTCGGAAAATGGCTGATGTTGCTAAAGGGTATTACTAGTCTAATAATCTCCCGACAGCGTTGGGAAGAATCCAAAAATCTGTCAAAGACGACGATGATGTTGGATAATTACGAGGAGGTTATGACCGCTCACTACGTGGACGCAGCCTGCCATTTTTGCGCACCTCCAAACAACCATGTGCCGCCATCAGGCACTCCGGCTCCTAACTAGCACTGCCCTTACGATTGCCTCCCTTTCCCTGCACTCCGAAACTGGAAAAGAAAACGGCAAAACTGTGTGAAGAGTGACGCGTGACGTATTCGAGGCATGTATACTCTCACTTCAGCTAACCGATAGCCCGTATTACACTAAGCCCATACAAGGCTACATAACTTACTAATAGCATTATGAGCATGCACGCCTTTAAGCATTCTCTCTCTCTCTCATTCTCTCTTTCTCTTCCTCTTAGTCAGTTGCAAAACTATAAAGACCGGGTAAACAGCGGACAGTGCCATTTACCATAATCAATGAGTTGAATGGACTTAACCATCGCGCCGTCTCGCAGATGACAGCACTTTGCGATAACAATATAGATAAAACTACTTGGATCAAAGAAAAATCAATACGCTAATGGAAATGAGTTGACAACGCCAATTAACAAAAGAAAGAGTGATTAAGACACCCCGATTCTCGTCCTCATGGAAATCCGAAGAACTGCAACGTAAATACCAGGCTGTTCAATAAGTTTTGCGGTTCAATAAACAAAACACAATTTTATGGTTTGAAATACACTTTATTATTCAGTATAGCCTCCCTGAATATTAATACACTTGTTCCAACGAGATTCCAATTTATAAATTCCATCCCTGAAGTGAGAATCTGGAAGGGCTGCAAAATACGCTTCCACATCTGTTATGACCTTATCATTTGATGAAAAACGTGATGAAAAAATTTGATTTTTTTCTGCTGCAAACCGAGTCTTTTTTCGCGAATTTTTGTCCTTCAGCTGGTCTAAAAGGTGACAATAATATTCAGAATTTATTGTTTTACCAGTTTGCAAGTAATCCACAAACAAAATTCCTTTCGCATCCCAAAAAACTGATGCTAACACCTTCTTGGCCGATTTTTGGACACGAACTCGTTTTGGAGCCGAAGAACCAGGTTCACACCACTCTTTAGCTCTTGTTTCGATTTAGGATCATGGTGATGGACCCAAGTCTCATCCATAATATTAAATTAACGCACAAAATTCACTTTATCCTTTCGAAAACGCTCTAAATGTTGCTGAGAAAGTCGCATTCGAATGTGTTTTTGTTCCATTGTTAGCGAATACGGCACCAATTGTGCACACAGCTTTCTAAAACCTAATACTTTAGTCAAAATATTGCTTACACTGCCCAATGAAATGCCTACGGCTTCTACTAAATCTCTTTCAGTCATTCGACGATTTTCCAATACGATATTCTGTATTTTTTTACGATTTCTGGTGCTGTTGCTGTTTTTGGACGTCCTTGACGTGGATCGTCTTCAAGGCTTGTACGACCACGTTTAAATTCAGCAACCCATCTTTTTACTGTACTAATTAAAGGCGAAGAGTCCTAATATACTTTCAACATTCGTTCATAAATTTCCTTTGCTTTTAAACCTTCCAAAAATAAAAATTCAATCACTGCACGATACTTGATTTTTTCCATTGTAAAAGAATACTGTGACATGTCGATACTAAATGGCTTGTAAACAAAGAATGAGTTGACAGATTGAGATAAAACTTCACATATGTTTTTATGAAGAGTGTACCAACATAACAAAAAAAAAAA